>CM034546.1:16446685-16870147 GCA_020055645.1 Tomocerus qinae | reverse complement strand
AAAATGTGCAATTTATTTAATTAACGGGTATTTTATTTAATTGAGGTGCATTTTATTTAATTGAGGAGCATTTTATTTAATTAAGGTGTATTTTATTTAATTGAGGTGTATTTTATTTAATTGAGGTGCATTTTATTTAATTAAGGTGTATTTTATTTAATTGAGGTGTATTTTATTTAATTGAGGTGTATTTTATTTAATTGAGGTGTATGTTATTTAATCGGGGTGCATTTTAATTCAATTAAGGTGATCGGGGGAACTATAACATCCCATTGGTAAAAAAAGGTCTAACTATTCACACAGGTTGCTCTTGCTCATACTTTTACATTAGCCTCTTCTGCGCCACAATTTTATCACAGTGCCCCAACACCAAAAAATGATTTTTTTTATTTGACCGATAGTTTATTACGAAAGAATTGTGATACTAATTATTATAAATTACATGATAGTTACTAAACGATAAGTGTTAAGAAGGTGCGGGGACTTTCAGCGAATATCAGCGAATATTGCTCAGAGAAATATGCTAAACGTACAATAATGCGGTTTTAATTTTCAGAATCTACCAAGATTTTTTTAAGACAAGCATGAAAGCCGGATTTTCGAAAACCATTTTGAAATCATCGAAAATTCAATTTGAAAATTTTAATTTGGAATAGGGAAATACATATAAGAATTTTTGTTCACATTTGCCAACACGAATTCAAAAAATGGGGGCCTCATACTCCCCCTCATTTTCTTTCCTCTTTTTATGGAATTTTTATTTTCTCGATTTACCAAACTCCCGGAATAATTTTTTTCTGATTTTACATGGGATCCTTTTGGTAACAATGGTAACAATTGAAATTTTACTACGGGGACGTGAGACAATAGATATACCATCGACGATGCAAGATTGAACCTTGTGGTGTGCACCTATTGTTGTGCTTCCGGTTGTAAATTACCCGTTGGCATGGCAACCAAAGTCCCCACACGTCCATAAAGAGATGATAATATCATATAGTCAATTAGTATTAGTAAGTATTCTAATGAGCCTATTACGATTTTTCACGTCATAAATATAAGGTCCCACTGCAATGTTTATACAAATTTAAACCATGTAATTTTAATAAAGTTGTCGGTATAATCGTTATGAAATATGCATCAAATTGGGCTTATCCACAGTGTTGCAGTTTCATGGATCGGTGGTAATTAGAGAAACATAGAAGAAAACAACACAAGACAGTGAGACATTTATACACCCCACCTACACTTATACACGCTTATACTCCAGTACTCCTCTAATTTATCAGGCTAAGCAAGTCAAAATTTACCTTTCTAAAAAATTATGTGCGATACTCTTTACTATAGGGAGAGATTCTATAACGGCTTGTATCTGTAGGTAGTTTTTGAAAAATGTATTCTTATAATATAAGTGCCCATACGTTTTTGCAAGTATAAAGAACGAAAACAGTTTTTGATAAAATTAAAACAGGATAAAATTAAGTAAGTTTTGCGCAAACCTGAATACATAATGTTAGTTTAGACAGTCGGCGAAAATAAAAGCAGGAAATTGTAATCAAATCATCTTATTCATTTCAAGCTTTAATACTACATTATGTCTATTTAAAAATGAGTTTAGATAATCCTTATAGATAATTTTAGTTTATTGTCTAATGAAGGCTTATGTCCAATGTCTGTATATTATATTACCGTGCTTGTTATGCTTTTGCTATAAGAAATACAAACCCGTTGTTAAACAAGAGTCCAGTTGCATTGAATTATTTATTGTTTTACTTGAAACTTTTATCCTTGATGGAATCGAAAGGATATTGAAGGACGTTCTAGAATTTAATGTCAAAGCTCATGCTCATGTTACTTTTAAATAAGACCAGGTTCTAAAACGTATAGTCTGAACATGAAGAGCAGCAATAAGTGTTCCATAACTGAATTTGTCGAATGTATATTATAATATACCCTGCCTGTTAGACATTCGCTAAAAAATACAAAGCCGTGTCTATGCTAGAGAAGTGGCTTTGAATTATTTATTTGTTTGGCACTTCTCACCTTACCATATAAGAATTCACAAATATTTAGTATTTATCGTCCATAATACTTTATTTTTAGGCTAGCTTCTACAATGTAGAGTCTGAAAGAGCTGCGATAAGTTATACATATAACTTGATTGATTGTGACTGTTGAGACGGCTAAAAAATTTTAGTTAACACTATCAGTAAGTTAAAAAAAATGAATAATTTTTTGCTGTTTGCCCTTTCGATCATTGATGCGACTTATGGGTGGAAACTAAAAGATGTGGTGAACCTTGAAAAGGATTGTTATATCAATATAATTGTGCAGCCCAAATCTTTAGATAGCCCATCTGTAACTGAAGAACCATCCGGTAAGGAACTACAAGAAATCAACACTCCTTTTGCATTTGCAAAGCTGAAATTCGAAAACGATGAAAATGAGTGCAGCTTAGAATCATTACAATCATTGCCGAACAAAATAAGAGACAAGTGCCAGAGAAACTTGAGCAGATATGAAAGATTGAAATTGACACTGCCAAGTCTGTTGAACCGATTTGTTTGTGTGGTGCAAATTGCTTTCAATTTTGATCCAACGTATGAGCCGGACACTACATTGATTCATCACATAAACCAAGGTCTTAGCAACCAAAAAGACGAAACAAAAATAATGACTGGTGCAACATACAACATGGCAGAATATTCTTCTGTTTACATGATGGTCACAGATGATATTTTATTGTTGGCAAAATCGTACACTAATGTTGGTTATTATTACCAAATTTTTCGACAGAGATCGTGGTTTCTTCTGTCGTCGACAAGCGAAGATTTTTCTGTGAATTTAATTTGGCCACAAGATTATAAGAGTGATTCATATGGAAAATTATTATCATTTGCTCTGTTCCCGATTTGCTCGTATAAACACTGTCTTGATAAATCATTGCGTGATAAAGTGATGAAAAACGTGGCTGAAAAAAATGGATTTTTGGAGAAATTTGTGAGAATAACCGAAAATACAAACGATTACTTTGAACAACATCAATCCCACATATCATATTGTGGACCACCTCTGCACAAAGCTTATTTCACAAATGCTTTTAACGACAATATTGGGCTTACTCTTCCAATTCTGTCTATAATTTTTGAAAGATATCAAAATTCCACATTATCTATGAATAGTATAAGATTGGAATGTTATGTGGCTTTTAACAAAGCATTGTTTATGATGCAGTTGGGCTATAAAACCCGTTTGACTAGTGATCCTTACTTAATAATGGTTCCTGGCATAGAGGAATCCTACAATTTCATTTCCTGTGTTGTTTTGGAGGATGAGAGTCTATCTTTCTACGGATACATTAAACCTTTGCAACTATACGCTTGGCTAGGCTTGATTGTTACAGTTTCTATTGTAGTTGCTTTCGTCCATGGAGTAGTGTATTGGAAGAAGGAGGAAAGTGTTCCATTTCTCATGATTTGTTATGCATATATATTGGAAGTCAGTTATTCGCTGTCAGCTAAAGCAGATAAGACACTCTGGCTCAAGTTGGTCATCGGTCCGTTGTTGCTCATGTTCATCGTATTGACCAACGGATACAAGGGAATTGTCATCACGGATTTAGTGGAGCCACGTCCAGTCAAACAAATTGAATCTATTGAACAAATGGCAAGTATCTCTGGTATAACAGCTCTTGCCATAACGAAAACTGGAGATGATATTGATCCATTTCATATTCCTTTGTGGAATAAAATTACTACACTACAAACGTATTATCGTAACTGCTTGCTTAACGGGAACTCATCTCCTTATAACTTATCCTATTGTAAAGAAAAGCTTCACAGATATGAATTTTTAGAACAACATTTGGAAATTGACAATATAGATCAAAAAATATTTGAAAATGCTGTCCAGAACCTAGAACGCGATCAACGAAGTATTCAATTTGAGTTTCTGGTGAGGATAGATTCTTATTGGTTTGAAAGACAGCAATTTATATCGGCAAAAATGGAACAAATATTTATGAAATTAAGTGACACTGTGAAATTTCCTCCAGGATTTCCTTATACTGTCACTCCTCAGGAGTGGATCGCAAAATGCAACAATTCTGCCCTCATTCTTCCGAGTTCCAGTCTCCATCGTATGCTGAACGACTCTTACTGGAATCCTCAAAGTGGCGGAGTTCAACCGATTCACAAATTATATCGTGGAAAAGAAGAAAATGCATTTATCTCGACTTCTGTTTATACGGCATTTATATCTAGAAATGCTCCAATGCTAACTCCCTTTTTAAGGCGTAGTTTATTTATTTTATGCCACTCGGGACTTTTTGATGAATGGTTAGAATTTTACAAGAGGTGGAATTTCACAGAATGCCGATCATGCTGGGCGAGGACTCCACCGCGAGCTTTGACATTTTACAACTCAAATATTGCAACCATCTTTTTTATAATATCGTTATTGGCATTAATATACAGTGCTGCATTTATGTGGGAAAATAGAGTGTCTCTGAAGAAAATTATCGTAGAAATTTATTTCATTTTGTTGAAGTCTGCAAAAAAAATTAAGAAGAAATGCCGTGATTTGTGTTTATATATATTGCATACGTTATCTCGTTAAAAATTTCCTATTGCATGAATTCATACCTTTTAGCAAAATAATCAATTCATATTTACTCATCAAAATAATTTTATCTCACTAGTTATTTAAAGCTCTTATTTTCAAAATGTGGGATGCGGGGGAGGCATTTAGTTTTTAGTTATATTTGCTTATAATATTTAAGGACTATCTTTGTTTCATTGTATATCTGTATTATAATTTCATGTACAATAAGCATTTGTAAATTGAAGATAGTAAATCGTAAAATGTAAAATTATTAAGTACCAATGCAAAGTAAATAAATTTACATTTCACACTTTTGAAATGGAATCAATTTAGTATAATGGCTTTTATTGTAGGGAGGCTATTAAAGCCAGCAAAATGGTATTTTTATTTGACTTTTTTATTTTGTATGGGATAAAACTTTTTATCAGCATTACTTTTAAATTAGTATGCTTGATATATGACTACGATATAATATCATTCATGCTTTCAAACATTTTTAATCTCGAGACTGCGATTCAGAAGTCATTGAACGAATCTATGGCAATGACAGGATTTGAATCTACTTCAAATGGATAAAAATAGCTTTTTGTTGCATATCCTTGTGTACATATAATATACATAAAACATTTTACAATGATTACCATTTGGAGAAGAAAGTATTTTATTATTAACGTTATTTTGTTTGCAATTTTTAACACAAAATATATCGTTTACACTGGAAAATTTCAAAAAGTATTTTCTTTAGAAATGGGTTGTTACATGAACATTATATTTTACGACCCGTACTCCAAAGAAACGATGAAGATATTGGAAGATCTTCACCAAACAAAAATTCCGTATTCACTAACGAATGTAGATTATATAAAAAGAACCTTAGCTCAAAATTTTACAAATATCTCAGAAAAAGAATTTAAACCAATAATGTATAAAAAATTTTTGAGATCATTTAGGTATTCTTACATGAAGCAAAAAATATATTCACCATGCTGGAACAAATTTCAATGCGTTGTGTATTTTTATGTAGCTATGAATTCAAACAGTCCGGTTGATGCAGCAGTGACGAAATTTATAACATTATACGTTGGAATTAATTTCAAATTCAATAAGTAGGTACAGTATATACAAAAAACCCTATCTTTCATTGATGCCAATCTGCCCCTACTTGCAAAATTACCTTTTCGAAAATTACACGTTTGTTTATTTTCTTGCGCAAAAGGAAATTCAATTTCTTTGCCTGTGTATAAGTTTTTCAATCATGTTATTAGCTTTATCCTTGAAGGCATTTTACAATCATTGGTCGGTTGCAAAGTAGTATTATGAGTCTGCCGCTGCTCTACTGTAGTAACAGCAAACTCATAATAATTTGAGGAATGTAAATTGGGTAAATGTTGTATTGTGTATTGTATGACTGAATATAAAATAATAATATGAATTATGATTCTAAGTATCTCGGGGTTAGGTTTCGTGCTTGCCCAATCAATCCGATGCCAATTAGACTTCCGTAGAATAGTTTAAAGAAGCACAAATTTAATAAGACAGTTAATTAATTGATAAAGATCAGAATTGAATTTATAATATAAGAAATACTGGAGAAGACGAGGTTCTCAGTGTTGGTGCAATGGCTGACCGAATGGAAGTGTAGGCTGAAGCTGAGCAGCATGTCGACTACTACGACAATTTGTATTTCCTCTGCTGGAAGGAATATTAGGTTGGAGGGAACGGCGCACTAGACTGTTCGCTCCTTTTAGTGTATGAATTGTGGGGAGCTCTGCTCTCTAACAGTAGAGCCCCGAGACCCGAGAAAGTGAATATCTGCAATGCTTAAGCATCACAAATATTCATATTCCCGCGTCTGTGGGCCCCACTTTAAAAACCTCTTGGTTAATTCTTTCAAGGATAAAACAAAGTGTCTCACAAATTAAACAATAAAATTATGTACTGGGTGTCTCCTCTTATTCTTACTATCTCTATTGGAAATTCTGAACAGCGAGAAAACCCAAATTATTTTTTTAAATAACATTGAAAGACGTTATTCAGGATTAAATGGGCATTTTTTTGTACATTCATTAGCAGATGAAGACGACAGGGTATTTTTCATTTGCGAAAATTGTCACTATAAAATGCAAACGGACAAAATCGAATCTCAAAATGAATTTATGGACAGTTTGGTTTTCTCACACAATGCAAGCTCACGAGAAAATACTCTTGACCGGAGAATTTTGTGGAATATCCGAACATATGCTGTTCTGGGGAGTAATTTCATAAAAGAAAAGTTACATTCTGTGATAGATCGTTTCCTAGCAACAAGACATCAATACTGTGGGCCTCTAATAATAAACGAATACTTTTCATCAGCGTTCAAAAGAAACCTGTTCGACGTAGCAGTTATCTTATCTTCGATGATCCTTCACAGGTTACCCATAGATATATCAAAGGTAGATAGGCAATTGAAAATGTGACGTCAAATTTCATTTCTGTCTCGATCCTTGGTTTATCCTAACAAGCAGTTTTCGTCTATTGGTTAAGAGCTGCCTTTGGAAGTCGCGGAGAGGGAAGGATGAACAATGCATTGGTGGGTATACGGAGTTCAATTCACTCCCAGCAGGTTTGTTGTCATTACCACAGGCTTCAGCAATGCATTATTCATTCGTTCCCTCCACTCATTCTTACAACCAATAAGTGAAAAGTATTGGTAAGGATATGTCAGCGAGAAATGAGACAACTGCATGAAAATTGGAATAACACAGGCAGATACAGCATTGCCATTCTATGTCTTTTTTGTATTTCTATTAGGTTACCAAACACAACAATTGGTACGATTGGATGTAATTCGGATAAAGAGAAGGTGCATTAGATGTGGAGTTCGAATATTCAATGGATTCTACTTACTTTAAAGTTGCAAACATAAAACATTTTATTGCAACCAGTTCAGACAGTTACAATTTTATATCTTGTGTTGTTCTGGGGGATGAGAGTCTGTCGTTTTACGGCTACATCCGTCCATTTCAACTCCCTGCTTTTGGATTGGGATTCTGTTGACAATACTCCTTGTCACATTCTTCTTCCAACTCACTTTGTATTTGAAGCACATCCAAATCCACCAATTCATCTTTACTTGCTGGGCTTATGTTCTCAGTAACAACTGCGGATTCCCCAAAAAGCTTGAAAAATATTTCTGGTTCAAAATTGTTCTGGGTCCATATCTACTGATGTTCATCGTTCTCACTTATGGCTATGCAGGCATTGTCATAACAGATTTAAATGAATCCAGAGCTGTAAAACAAATCGAGTCGTTTGAAGAAATTAAAACTTTGGATGATATTTCAGTTGTTAGTTAGTTCACTAAGCGGAGAGTCACCACACGAACCTTTGGCAATGCCAACTTATAACAAGGAAACACTATTGTACTGGTACCATTGTTATTCGTATTTGAACCAAACATCAAACGATAATCACTAATCAGACATTGAAGTATGAAAATTACCAAAAATGTAATGATCAGAGTTCTATTTTGAAAAATCTGACATTTCAAAATGTATCTTTAGAAACAATGAAGTCATCATTACATTATGCCAACTTACTTGGGGATAAAAAAGCTTTTTTGTTCTATCACTCTTGGAAAGAATGCAAACGAAGAGCAAAGAATGTTTTAAAGTAAATATATTGTTTACAATTGTCGATTGGAGATCAAGAAGGGCCTTTTTGATTTTCTAAATAAATTGGTTTACTTAGCAACAAACTTTGACATGTTACGGGGTCGTTCAAAAACAGCGCCAGCATGAAAGAAGATCATAATTTGGAGTAAATAGAGTTTCAACTGTGATAATCTTGTCATGGATAATTTTACCATTTTCAATTCGCTAGAATGGAAAAAACAGACACTAGCGCTCGGGACTTGCATCAAAATGTAGCACGAAAAATGCGAATCTATTTAGAACTTAAACATGAAATCATGTCAAATTTACGTGGTTGATTCTGCTACATAAATCCGTAACAGAAACTCGCCTGAGCAGACATGGCAATTGAAATATTTCTCGGAAATAAATAGGCGAAATTTTTGAAATATTTCGCTCCCAATTTCCGTGAAAAATGAAATATTGGTATGGTATGAAAAATGAAATATTTGAAATAAATGAAATAAATAGGGTACATGGCATTTATTTCAAATATTTCATAAATTTCATTTATTTCAAATATTTCATTTTTCAAGAAAAATTTCTTGAAATAAGAAATTAATGCCATGTCTGCGCCGCAGAGAAGGGAGGAAAAAATAAAAGTCCTTAGAAATTGAAAATAGATTAAATTTGAGTACCATAAGAAAATCATAATAGAATATTAATGACAAAATCAAATCTTACAGTATAATATAGACTACCAATATTGAAGAAAAATCTTAACAGAAAATAATGTTGAGTATCAAAACCAACAGAAAATCAAAGTTGATTGTCAAAGCTCGCCTGAATAAGGCAGCTTATAGAAACGCACAGTCCGTCCGTCCGTCCGTTAGTGAACATGATAACTTTCGAACGCATTTTGAACAAACTTGGCGAAAACAATGCCTATGGACCACTGACAATCCCTATTGAAAATAGGCCACATTGGTCCATTGGTTACCAAGATACCGCACGCTCACTTAATCTTCATCGCGTGTCTTAATTTTGATAGTCAAAGTAGAAAATGGGTATTAAAAATTTCAATTGCGTTTCCTATAAATTGTTAGAATAAAAGTATAAAATATTTCATACCGCTTCTAACTTTAGATTTCATAGTAAAGCAACTACAATGGAACCGATTTTGATTTTCTTTTAATTTTGATAGTTATTATTAATCAATTTTTATTTTCTATTAATTTTGATGGTTATTATTAATCAATTTTTATTTTCTATTAATTTTGATAGTTAATATTAATCAATTTTTATTTTCTGTAGTTTTTGATAGTTAAGATTAATCTATTTTGACTTTCTGTTGATTTTAATAGTCAACATTAATCTATTTTGATTTTCTGTTGATTTTAATGGTCAACATTAACCTGTTTGGATTTTCCGTTGATTTTAATAGTCAACATTAGTCTATTTTGATTTTCTGTTGATTTTAATGGTCAACATTAACCTGTTTTGATTTTCTGTTGATTTTAATGGTCAACATTAATCTATTTTGATTTTCTGTTGATTTTAATAGTCAACATTTATCTATTTTGATTTTCTGTTGATTTTAATAGTCAACTTTAATCTATTTTGACTTTCTGTTGATTTTGATAGCCAACATTAATTTGTTAAATCTTTTCCACTATTCTACCAAAAATGTGCGCTTTTATTCAGACGAGCTTCTGTTACGGCCTGCTGTAGGTTGTATTTGCTTTATTATAAAATCTAAAGTTCTAGTTGTACTACTCTTAAAATTCCCATTTTCTACTTTGACTATCAATTTGAAGACTTAGTGAGCGCGCGGTATCTCAGCAATTTATTGTCGATTTGAACCGAAATCAAAAGGGTTTGTCTTCGGTCTACAGGCATTGTTTGTGCCCAGTTTGGTCAACCGTTCGAAAGTTATAGTGTTATAGTTATAGTTACAGGGATTTCCGGACAGACAGATAGAAATAGTATTCGTATCCACAGGATAGGAATTTTTCCAAAGAATCTCATAATTTCAGTATCTTTATGTGGTCACAGTTACAAATAGTTGAGGCTGAATTTAGGCAGCGGAACTTCGTTACCACTGTCTTCGCTGTTGCATCGGTGGTTAGCGACAACAGCATAGCAGCGGCGGCAACGGTGGCGACACGCTATAACCACTAGCGGCAACAGAGGAAATCATATTAATGTGTCTCAATTGCCGGTGGTCATCAGGCAGTGTTGCCGCTAGTGGTTGTGGCTGCGTAGCCGCTACACTAGTGAATGCAGCTGTGTCGCCGCTAGTGGTTGTAGCCACCGTTGCCGCTGCCGCCACTGTTATGCTGTTTCCGCTAACCCGCCATACCTCCCAGCGGAGACAGTGGAAACAAAGTAGCGCTGCCTAAATTCAGCCGTAGTTGACTAAATAGTTAGTGAATGGCCCCTTGTAATTTGTTTACTAAAAAATTTTCAAATAAATAAAAATCAAAAGGCCCTTCTTGATCTCCGATCGACAATTTATTCCGTTGAAATATAATATTAATGTCACAATGTCTGTTGCCGAAACGATTATTAAAATAATTAATTCATCATAATACACTCACAAAATCTCAAGTTTTCAAAATAATTTATGATTACATAAAAGTTCATTGGAGAGTAGATTTCAATTTGAAATCGGCGTCGCTGATATCTATGGCTTTCCAAGCACAATTTTCAAACACGTAATACTTAGACTCCTGATCCACAAGAAATACCATAGGACTTTTTTTGAATGGTCCCCAATCTTTCCAGTTAAAAGGACCAGCATAAATACATTGCCCGTTGTCATAGAAATTAGTTACAGTGAGTGAGCATAAGTAATAACAAAAATGATAAAGACAATCACGGTATGGATAGGGTATAACACTGCTTCTAAATATACCTAGGCTAGACAAATAGGTAGAATTAGGCTTTTCGGGAAAAGAAAACACAATTTCTTTAGCATTCATAAACAAGGTACAAATTTTCTTGACATCGTCAAAAGAATAACTTTCGAGAATTAGTTTTTCAATGTCGAAATCCTTAGCCCCTTCAACCCAATAGACCTTAACACCTGACAATTTGAGTCGCTTGATAGTTTTGGGGAACCAGTCTGAAGACATTTCACATAGTTCCCTTTCTCCCGCTTCTACATAAAGGTCAACCAAGTTGGGACATTTGAGATAATGTATAACTGCATCAAAACAATCCTCACTGGTTGATTCCAACGCCAAATAACTAAGATTATCGAGAACGATTTGCTGATCGAGTGAACAATTTACTAATTCGGCAGAATCAATTGTGAGCTTTTTCAATGTATTAGGAAGTATACCAAGATTGATTTTGTCGTACAAAAATTCCAGTTCTTCAATTTGCATATCTGTAACTTCTTCAAATGGTACATTTTCTAATACCACCTTTTTCGCTTCCCAGTTACATCTGTTCCAATTTTCTACCGTAATTCCCTGTAGACGAAGATAATCTACACTTAACTTTTTGTTTGTATTCAAATCCAAAGAAAGTTTTGTCCCGATGTTTCCTTCAATGCAACATCGTAAATCGATATGCTTGGCTCTTGATAGATCTAGAGTATCATTGATGCAAAATACATTTTTAGTTATGAAGTGATTTTTGACGTTTTCATTTTGTGATAGGAATTTCACATGGTTCAATGATAACTTTACTGGATGGAGTTTATCTTCCAGGCCGATTCCACATCCTGATAATGACAACTCTTTTACATTTGCCAAGATACTACTGCGCAGCATTAAATCAATGAAAATGGAAAAATGGAAATTACCATCGATCACCAATTTGGTATGAAACTTGTCTTTTGAATTGCAGAGTGACGAACTGGACAGCCACGATGAAATATTAAAACCAAACCAATAATTGTAGGAATTGTAGTACAAAAGTTCGTCAGTTCAAGCTCTCTGATATTTTTCTGCTGGCTGTCGAAGAATGCATTGAATTTTTCAAAATGAAACTGGGAACCAGAAAAACCAGAGATTTTGAATGCGGTGAAAGGCATGTTCTCCAAAGTGTCAGAAAATTCTTCAAGGAATCTTGAAGGATGAAAACGGCACTCATCTGTGAAAGGATCTATTTCACTTGTCAATAATTTAATTTTTGAGAGGTCTCTGAGTACCAATTGAGCTGCTGAGTTCCACTCCTGAGAAATTAGTCGGCAGGTTTTCACATCTTGAAGATTCATGTATTGAAGCATACACTGGATTACCTATTTCCATCACAATTTTATAGCATTACAATTTATTCATTTCACGTATGAAATGCCAGTTTACGAAATAACTATAATTTGTTCAAGGACGCCTACCGGTCTTAGCAGAAAAGGGTTTTTTACGTTTTCCGAAAATCCCTCATCGATTTCCTCCGTCTCGGAGTTTACGCCATCAAATTCTACTTCCTGACCCTGAGGGATAAAATCCAAATTAAATTCTTATTAGAAGTAATTAATAAGCTTAACCTTTTTTAAATATTTATCATGTTCAGATGTATTTTACCAGTATTTTTAACTTTTCTAAAATACAAGTAATATAATAATAAATGATTTAAAAATTCAAAGACAAAACTTCTAAAGTACTTTCAACAGTTTCAACTTCACTTGGGATTATTGGTCATTTAATTATTATGGATAGATAATAGGATTGACCTCTTCGGAGGAAGATACAATATTATCCTACTCGATCTACGTAGTGTGCCAAGGTAAGATCATAGCTACCTAAATCTCAAAGACTTTCCAAATTTTATAAAATGGCCAGTGAATGTATAACTCTTCCATATAATTAACTGTTGATTGTCTAATGAAATATATAATATCCCTTTGGATTTCCTATAAATAATTAGATCATATAAGTTGACAGAAAAATAAAATAATATTTACCTTTTTTGAAACAGAATCTTTGTTACTAAAAAAGTCGTCCATAGTTGATAATCCTTCCGAGTGCCAAGATTTCCCTGCCAAAAAATTTTTAAAAAATTGTTTACATACAGAATTGTTTCAAACATACAGACGAGAAATTGGAATATTAATGATTTGAAACTGAATATTTTGTTTTTATGAGTGCTTTTTAATGGTCAATTGTCAACTGGAAGCTGGTATCTAAAATGGCATGCGTCCAATTTTACCTAAATGTCTATATTATGTACATTTTTGGAGTTAAAAACTCCAGAAGAATCTTTCAATATCCAGTAGCTTTATCTTACAAATTTTTTTGTATAAAAATTACAAAGACATAGTTTAATTTGATAGGACAAAGTTTAATTTACAGCGCAAGTGAATTGAATGATCTACTTCGGAATTTAGAAGGCTCTTTTTCTCCTTTTCTACTACATTTTATCAGTCATACATAGAATTTGGATTCATCAAACTTAGATGAAACCAATAACATCCCAAATATTCTACAGCCGATATAGTTATAATATAAATCAGGTATTCATTGTTTAACCGCGCGTGTCTAAATTTTTTTCGAATTATCATTAGTTTTGATTTTTTTGAAGTGTGAAGTCTGGTCGCTCGAAAGTTACACCATAAAAACTTAATAATAATTGTCATGTATGTCGTCCTTGACCCTTATAAAAAATTCATCCGTTTCAAGTAGAACGTCCAACACTATTGTAGGCCAGTTGGGCCACCTGTATTACATCCACTGCCAGAGCTATACGAGGGGGTCAGTGCGGCCCTACACCCCCCGAAATCCAAGAAAATTAAAATAAATTTTATTTTTACTTAAAAGTTGTCCCCCCCCCAATGAAGCGTGAAACGAATTACCAATATCGATGGTTGTCAGTTGTTGTATGTTGTCGGGTTTAGGTTTTCGACTCTTCGCCGTCCGTTAGTATTTCAGCCTCTATTAGTCGTTAAATCGTGTTAAAAATCAGCTACCTGGAACACAAAGTTAAAATACGTAAATCAAGTGCTTTAACGCCTATCATGTGAGACTTACCTGAATTATTAATTATTCAATATTGAATATAAATTTCTGGCAAAATTATTTTTCTCTTCCCATTCGATTCTTTTATCCTTACCCCGGTTTTGACTTTTATAAAAAATATGACAGTTCACAATTACCATACTTCATTGATACAATTAGCGTTTGTAGGGTTATAAGTCTTCTAGTGGTGGTACTCCCTACAGCAATATTCCTACTACTTAGTGTTGCCGCTCCTCATAGATGCTGCACCACTGCACTCAGGCACATGTGAGTGCAGAGTCAGCCCACAGAATTGTAGTATAACTGACCAGCTAACTCTACATTCACATGTGCTTGAGTGCAGTGGTGCAGCATCTATGAAGAGCGGCAACACTAAGTGGTAGGAATATTGCTGTAGGGAGTACCACATCCGCTAGAGGACTTATAACCCTACAAACGCTAATTGACTACAGCAAATTTTAACCTTTTCGTTTCAAACTTCCATACTTTTTAGAAAGGATCGAGACGATCGATCATCGACAGACGATATGTTGTGGAGACTGTTTGAATTTCGGGCTAGTAAAATGATGCTGTGAGCTGAGAATCCGAACTTCCTGCTTGAGCTAGATCTCCTTTGGTTATTGCTTTTATTACAATGCCCCATAGAAAGGCAATTTTTCATTCGAATCTTTATGACAAGGTCAACTTGGTCAACTGCATGGTCATCGGTCTATTATACTTAAAATAATATTATAGATAATATGAATAAAAATGGAAGTTGTTAGAAGAAATGTAAATTTTGACAAATCATACGTCATGCGTATGCAGAAATGTTAAAATTGGATATATTAAAATAGTTGGTATAGTTAGATTTAAGCGTTGTCACGATATACGTTTTAAGCTTATTAGCTATCGGCATATTTTTTCACTCAGTCCTATCTTAATGCAGATACACAATAGATAACATTTGATAGTTACCACTTTTCAATTTCCAAGATTGGACGGCTGAGGATGTTGTGAAGAGGAAGGTTTTGAAAAGTATTGGCTATAATCATGAGTAAGACCGGTAATATAATAATTGACATCGTATTACAGATACTACTGGCACAATTTTTTTTATTAAGGGGACTGTTTTATTAAGTGGGTTGTGGGTTAAGATTTAGTCATTTCTCTGCTATATTCTAATGACAATATACTTTGATAATTTATCTTATAGTATGTAATTGTAATGCTAATTGCTTATATACCATATAACATCTGATTTAAACCGATTTAAACGTAGTGGAAAATATGTTTTAAGGTCATAAGTACTAACGTATTTAATTCATTTCGTTCAAAAGCAATAATAATGTGGCAAATGATTATTGCTTACAGGATTAAACTTTACGGAACATTAATTAATTATTTTTGCTCCTACACTATTTACATCAAATTTATTGCAGAGTAGATTTCAATTGGAATTCGGCATCGCTCATGTCTATAGCTTTCCACTCATTATTTTTAAATACATAATACTTAGACTCCTGATCCCCAAAAAATGCCATGGGACTTTTTTCGAATGGTCCCCAATCTTTCCAGTAGAAAGGACCAGTATAAACATTTCCCCCGTTTTCATATAAGCTGGTTACGGTGAGTAACCTCAAGGAATCACAAAAGAGGTACAGACAATTGTGCGGTTTATAGCGTGAAATTAAAAAAGTTGTAGGAAACACAATTTCTTTAGCATTCATAAGCATGGTACAGTTATCTTGGGTGGGAAAAAACGGATAATTGTCAAGGATAAGTCTGTCAATGTTCCACTCCATAGCCTCTTTAACCCATTTGACCCTAACACCAGACAGTTTGAGTCGTTTGACAGTTTTGGGAAACCAGTCTGAAGATAATTCTCCTGCCTCTATATAGAGGTCAACCAAGTTGGGGCATTCGAGATAAGCTATAACATCATCAAAAAACATTCCAGGTAATGTCTTTAAAGCTAGATAACTAAGATTATTCAAGACAATTGGTTCGTCGGATAAATAATGTAAATCGTCGACGGAATCAATTGTTAGCTTTTTCAATGTATTTGGAAGAACGCCTAGGTCGATATTATCGTTCAAAAATTCAAGTTCTTCAATTTCCATATCTGTTGGCTGTTCTAATGGCACATCTTCTAATTCCAACTTTTTCACTTTCCAGTTGCATCTGTTCCAGTTGTCTACAGTAATTCCTTCTAGACGAAGGAAATCCAAATTTAAGTTTTTATTTTTATTTAAATCAATAGAAAGTTTTGTCCCGACATTGTCTTCAATGTCTTTGCAACATCCTAAATCGATATACTTGGCTCTAGATAAATCTAGAATATCATTGATACAAAATTCATTTTTCATTCTGTAGGAGTCTTTGATGGTATCTTTTGTGAGAATCTTCACGCGGCTCAATGTTAGCTTGATTGGACGGAGTTTTCCTTCCACACCGATTCCACATTCTGCTAATGACAACTCTTTAACATTTGCTAAGACGCTACTGCGCAGCATTAAATCAATACGGAAATCGCCATCGATTACCAATTTCGTATGAAACTTGTCGTTTGAGTTACAGAGTGGCGAACTAGACAGCCAGGATGAAATGTCAAAACCAATAACTGTAGGAATTTTGGTACAAAAGTTTGTCAGTTCAAGCTCTCTGATATTTTTCTGCTGACTTTTGAAAAAGGCATTGAATTTTTCGAAATGAAACTGGGATCCAGAAAAACCAGAGATTTTGAACGCGGTGAAAGGCAAATTTTCCAAAGTGTCAGAAAAATCTTCAAGGAACTTGGAAGGATGAAAACGAGGCTCGTCGGTGAAAGGTTCTATTTCATTTGTTAGCAATTTAATTTTTGAACGTACTCGGAGTGTAAACTGAGCCTCTGCACTCCATTCTTGACAAAGTAGTCGGCAGCTCTTGATATTTTGAAGATCCAGGAATTGAAGTATACTCTGGTAACCTGATCATAAAATTGATTAACTTACTGCAATATCATTCAACGAGTTGTATGAAATGTCGGATTAAAATTATAACAAAAATAATTTCAAGAAATTTACCGGTCTTAGGAGAAATGGGTTTTTTACATATTCTGTTATTTCTTCATTGTTGTTTCCCTGCTCGGAAATTTCGCCCTCCAATTTTTCTTCCTGAACCTATAAACCCAAGTTATATTTATATAAGTGAATCAATACTTTCTTTCAGGCACGTATCCAGAAATTTAGTCAAGGAGGGGCGCAACCAGAAATAGTGTCAAAAACCATTTCGACACTATTTGACCTTTTTTGGAACAAGATTCTTTTTCTCAGATTAGTGGGAGTGTGGTTATTATTATTGGACCATTTTTCTAAACTCTAAGCTAATGTTCACTCAATTGGATTTTATTGTTTTATAAAATACGCATTTATATGAGAAATAATTTTAAATATGTTATAAAAATTGAAAATTAGGAAGTCATATTAGGAGGAAGCGTATACATCACTCTACAATATAAACCTGTTGTTCAAGTTGCGCAGCGAAAAATTCCGTAGGTATATTTGTTTATATCATCGTGTGTTAATGTGGTAAATCCCAATAAGTTCGTATATTTCATTACAAAACAGTTCATGTGTTCTGTATGCAAATATTTGCAGCTTACGGTTGCTCAAGATTCCTATTATTTCATGTGCGGGAAAATTTAAAATTTGGTCATTTACAATTGTTGAAATTATGATGCAAGACTATACACTAGATAAGTTCCTCCTCCCTGTCCGGAGATATGGACAGTTTTCTTTCCCTATCCCTATCAATGTAAAATCTCTACCTCCGACGCCGACCCACTAAATGAAAAACCATGAAAAATTCAATTAGAAAAAGCTATGCATCTGAAATACTTTCTTCTCATCGTACAATATTGCCCCCGAAATACACACCAGCTTTATTTATAACTGGGCCTTGGTCCTGTGACCGGCTAGTATTATAATAATACGTTAAATATTATATTAGACATGTGTTTTTATAATATGCTTGGCAAACGAACATTTTGCATTTCATTATCATTTCTAGTAAGCAATGTTATTTCAAGCCCATCCTTGTGAAAATCGCCCTTCCTTCCCATGTACATTTATTATACATCTGTTGAAAATTCAGAAATTTCTTTGTTCACCACCTTTCTAAAGATTAAAATATTTACTCTGACCCTGTCAGGAATTTTCCATCTGTGGTTGGACCAATTTGAGACACATAATTATACCAAATGCAGAAATTGTTGGGACAGAGATCCCCCTCGTCCTTTAACAT
The DNA here is from genome assembly GCA_020055645.1 of Tomocerus qinae. Taxonomy (NCBI): domain Eukaryota; kingdom Metazoa; phylum Arthropoda; class Collembola; order Entomobryomorpha; family Tomoceridae; genus Tomocerus; species Tomocerus qinae. The sequence continues at coordinate 16,851,702 of CM034546.1, read as the reverse complement.
TCTATATTGGCACAATATTTTATATTTGCTTTTCTATAGCTTTCACTTTTGCTGCGGCATTCTCTTTTGAAAACCGAAAATCTTTGAAGATAAAAATAATTGAGCTTTAACTTTTTATCTGTAAATGTATGGGAATGCGAAAAACAAAGTCAGAATTGTGTTATTTCACATTTTTCATGGCGCAATACAAAAAAACCAAAACAGTAAAAGTTAAACTGCCTCGAGATTGAAAAATATGTAAAAACACATTATTCAAAAATAATGTTTATGACATTTAAATATAGTTTTCAAAACATAAGTATGTATGAAAAATTTGCTAAACCCACCAATAAGATATGATTTTATTGTATTAAGCATTAACAATAACTGTCAATTTACTCATTGACAAAATAAAGTCATTTAAAAAATAAGTATCAAATAATGGCGTTGTTGTTAAAAATTATTAGCTATGTACTTCAAGCATCAAGGGCTTACTTGCAGTTAATCCCGGACAATTGTTTCGGCATTGAAAAGGCAAATTCATCCCAAATCTAAAAAATAAGTTTTATAAATAAGGTTAAGAACAGTGGAAATTGGAAAAACGATAAGTAAGTATACTGTTTGGAATACCCCAACTTCCGGAGATAACATTTAGCTTTGGCATCGTTATCAATAAAATAAAGCAATAGTATGTATTCCGTTAGACAACGTTTAGTTCTTTTTTCTATATAATATATGCTTTATTGCTTTGCGTAGTTACTGCACATTAAAATATAGAGTTTTATTACGTTTTAAATCTGGCTTGAATCTGACTAAACAAAATTTCCACCAGGAAACATTTTATAATTTTATGGACATTTCATATTTAAGTTATAGCCACCGCCTCGTAAGATATATTTGAAAGGCAATTAAAATAACTGCCCATGTCATAGCAATGCAAAATACACAATACTACCACATTAGCTACCTACATACATGCATACATAGTCATAAATATTTAGGTCGCTAATACATCCCTCTTCCAAGTCAACTTTAGCATCTATCTTAAAGTATACAAATGTGCAAAAGTACTCACTCAGCTTATGCTAAAGCGCAATTAAAGTTTGTTTTGAGAACACCGCTGTAATAAACTCAAAAACACATGTGAAAAACAGACATGAACCTAACAAAAATATAAAACTCATGCAAATGCTTAGGAGTGCAAAGCCACATTAAACTGCAACATTTATATTGGCACTTTAGCGTTAGTATGGATTTACAACCATTTTTATTTTTCATATTTACCGTCCGTACTAAATTGATGTACCCCTTTATGACTGGACTGGATATGAATTTTAGATATTAAAACCTAGGCTATTTTAACGTTTACATATTCAAATACAGGGTACAGAAAGCAGCCAATAATGTTTCGAATTCGAAAAGTCCATAATAAAAAACCAAGAAATACAATTTATACTTAAAATAGAATATTGTGGGATAATTCCAAGTAGCTGATTGACTCCTTATTAAAGCAATTAATGTTTTGAGTGTCACTTTCTTTTCACTTCAAGCGGAAAAAAGACTTCAGTTACTTTTTCAGTTATTAATTAATTCAGTTATCAGTTAATTTCGTAAAAATTTTATTGATTTTATTGCATGTTTACTGACTACTGACAATTAAGTAAGTAGTTTTTTAATTTGACCGTTTTAACCAATGCGACCCGGTTACAATTGATAAAAGTGGTCAATTTCCCAACACTGATCGTATTGTTTCTGAAACAAGTAATGAAATATTCCAAAAGCTATTCGCTAGTGCAAATGTGCTGCAGAGATTATTCTCTTAAGAGAAAGATTCATTGGCCAAAGTTTCAGTCTTGCTGAAGACCTGAGAGAGAGATCACAGCTCCAATTCTCAATGAATAATGAATACTAATTAAAACCATTTTAAACTGCGGATAAAACGGTTGTTGAATTGAAAATGGTTTCGAAACGAGTTTTGTCGTCTGGGCTACTTGTATTGAAACCTTCCAGAATTTATTGGACATTTTTTGAAATCACCATGCCATAGAATTGGTAATTGTGTTGGTGCCGTGCAGATCACAAGTAAGTCCCTATACTACTATATTAGACTTATTAGTAATTTTAATACCTAGGGTAGCATTTTTATTTATTACTCATTTATTGATCCTGTTTCAGCAAAATAGCAACTGATATTATCTCATTCATTTTTTTAAATTTAGTAATAATTAAGGACGATGGAACCCATGAGTGGCTTTGACATCTGCCAAAAACTATTCGCTCTGGGGTATCGCATCAAGCAAATAGCGTTATAATTATTACCTTACTGATTATTACAATCTAAACTGTATAAATTTATTGTATAAATTAGTTCACTAATTTATACAATTTAGTTTTACAATCTAGTTTTAGCTCACCTGAAAAAGAGAGCTTGTAAAATCGAATAGCCTGTCTATACTTCAGTTAGTCTGAGTGTAACTCTGTTAACTCAATAGCTCTCAAGTATATGGTGAGATATTGGACATACTTGACCTAAATTCGGGTATTGTACTTTTTCAATGGAAATATTTACATATTACATTTAATGAAATATATTAATGTCTTTAGAAAACATGTGTACACGGTCTCCTATTCTTTTGTATAATAATAGTGTTATGATCTATATTTCTTAATTACTGTAATCTAAGCGATATCTAAGCGATATTGGTAATCTTGTTATGTTTTACGCCGACCAAGTGTATGCTCGGGTAAAGTAATAGCTTATTATTAATGCAATTAATCTACTGTTTAATATAGTGTTATAATTATAAATAGTACCCCCACTACTGTTGTGAGTACGGGTAATATAAATGTAAAACCAGTGTAGGTTTTTAATGTCGAAATTGTAATCATAGAAAATACATTTATCACCAGTTTTGTTTAAGTCTATCTATTTAATAAGCAACAAGCAATTTTTTGTTGTAACCAAGCAACGAGTGCGAAACTTAGGATAGGGATGGTATACCCTACCTTTTGATTAATTATTTTATAATGAATATTCCATTTCCCTTAAATCCGGATATATAAACGACTTCACAAATTACAAATAACCATGCGAATAAGCCTTTATTGCAGACCAATGTTCTATAACATGATCGTCTTCACCATAAGCAAACAAATCGAAGATCATTCCCGATGGTTTCCCTTTAGGGATCAGTAAATGGTGTGGCCAACCTCATCCACAATTTGGGTTTTTAAAACCTTTGGCGAAGCATAGACTTTTAGGAAATTCAATTGTTAAGGACGACGCTTTGGAGCTTCGTTGAAATACGTTTAGCTCAGTTCTAAATTTAGAATTGCAAATACTTACACCATTCATTAAGACTTCCATATCTGAAACGCGTGTTTACTATTTGGACTATTTTCAAAATATATCCAAATTTGCGTTTCAAACCTCAGTTCCTGACAGAAATTTTGAGTGCGTGTAAGATCCAATCCTTTGAAATCAAACGGTACGATTTTTCAAAATGTTTGAGGGTCTAGTGTAGGGATTTATGTCTCCAACTATACAACATACAACTAAGTTTTTAAAACAGCTAACGGGGGAAGTTTGCAAAAACTAGCCCTACGTGCCCTTATAAAATTTTTTCCTCTTTTTTATAAGTTTATGTTTGACTTTCTATGCCTATCTGATTTTAAAAGTGGATTTTGGAAATTCATTTACATAGAAAGGAAATAATGAATCAATTAATGAGGCAACATCCATGACGCCGTTGTAAAATTTATAGCGCAAGAAATCAAATACTGAAAGGTACATACTCTTTACTATGTAGTCGAACATATAATTCTATTGTCCAGAGCTTACAACTCGCCATTACCGAACCAATGACATTCGAGAAAAGCTTAAGAGAATGACTTACATTAACTGCATTTATAAATAGATTTTAATTATCTCCTTGCTGTTTACACTACAATAAATAAGTTTCAAAATTTTCCAATACTTTTGTAGATTTTGAAAAAATCTTACAGTATGGTGACTGAAAGGTTTTTTTAATTGTTTATTTATGAAAACTTGTTCAACCTTTTATATACTAAGCTAATGTTTTAATTCGTAATATTAAATAAAGCATATGATGTTAAGTTCTATCTGTCCATTATTTAAAAGCATAAATTTGTTCATAACATAAGATTTGCCAAATTGGAAGTGAATTAAAAATGAAATAATTATGGAAGGTTAAAAAAGTAACGAGAAAATGCTAGAAATGATGACTATACACTTTAGAAATTAGTATTTAAGCCATCAGGTGTATTTAGTGAAGATAAAAAATTATTTGGGGGTCAATTCAGAAATCGAACCAGAGTACTTTCGATTTCCGGTCTACTCATATCACCAAGTCGCCATCCGACCATGGTCAATTTTTTATTTTACTTTAGTAACTCTACTAGTCGGATGGCGACTTGGTGATATGAGTAGTCCGGAAATCGAAAGTACTCAGGTCGATTCCTGAATTGACCATCAAATAATTTTATCAAATCAAATAAACAAATAATTAATATTTCATCAAATCTTTACTAAGTACACCTGATGGCTTAAATACTAATTTCTAAACAAATAATGATAATGAATAATTAATATAATTATATTAATAATACTAAATGATATGTTGAAAATGCTAGTATATTAAATACGCTTGTCTATGTCAATATCTCATTTTTAGTAATAATATTTAAAATCATATTGAGTCCTGCAACGCCTTTTCCCTAGAATTGTGTTCTGAAATAATTGCTAATTATAGGGCTACCAAATTTGTATGCCATTTAGCATGAACTATGATAAATGCCAATTATAGATGATGCGATTTATGCAGATTTTGATACTAAATAATCAACGGGGTTTCTAAATTCATCATAGTCTGTCTAAATTTATTCGATATATATTGGTAAGTACAACTTTGTCATGTTAATTATGAGTAAAAAGTTCATTTATATGTGTTTACCAATTTGACAGTTCATGTTTCTTCCAATATAAAGTAATAATATAATAGTTGATAGTGTTTCTTTCAATTAGAATTTAAGGATAATTAAAATAAAATAACTAATATCGTCTAAATCTACTCTATAACTATTTTAACTTTCGAAAGACCTAAGACCTAAGAAATATATCAAAGTTCATTGAAAAGTAGATTTCTGTTCAAATTCGTCGTCGCTTATGTCCAAGGGTTTCCACGCCTGATTTTCAAACACGTAATATTTGGATTCCTTGTCCACAAGAAATACCATGGGACTGTTTTCAAATGGTCCCCAATCTTTCCATTTGAATGGACCAGCATAAACACATTGACCAGTCTCATAGAAATTACTTAGGCTCAATAAGCACAAAGAGTGGCATAACTCGTAAAGATAATTATCAATGTACTCGGGGTTATAATCTTCGTTGAACATGGGACACATTGAATAGCAAGTAGGGAAATCAAGAAAAGGTATTATCATTTCTTTAGCTTTGATTTTTTTACAAAATTCCTCAAGGACAAAGGAAGGATAATCAGTCAAGACCAGTTTATCTATGTTGAAATTCTCAGCTCCTTCTATCCAGTTGATCTTGACACCCGATAATTTGAGTCTTTTGAGAGTTTTGGGGAACCAGTCCGAATTAATTTCACACAAATCTGTGCTATCCTCTTCTAAATGAAGGTCTACCAAGTTTGGGCATTTCGCATATATGAAAAAGGTCGCAAAGCAATCAAATTCCAAAAACTTCAGCGTCAAACAACGAAGATTATTAAAGAAAAGGGGTTGATCGATAGAACAACAGACCACGTTTACGTATAAGTCATCCTCTATGTATCTGTATTTTGCAAAGTCAATTGTGAGATTCTTCAGTGATTTGGGAAGGGCGCAAAGATCCAGAACACCCTGTAAATATTTCAGTTCATGAATTTTCATTTCTGTTGGTTCTTCCAATGGTACATCTTCTAATTCCATCTTCTCTACTTCCCATTTGCAACTGCCCCAATTATTTATACTAATATTGTCCAAACGAAGATAGTCCAGGTTTAACTTGCCGTTCTTACTCAAATCCAAACATAATTCTGTTCCGTAGTGATTTAGTAAATCGATATACTTAGCTCTTGAAAAGTCAACAATATCGTTGACACAAAAATCTTGTACTGATGTATAACCGTCTCCGTTTTCATCTTGTGTGATAAATGACACGTTGGACAGTGTTACTTTAATCGGATGGATTAATATGTTATTTTCTAAAACGACACCGCATCCGTCTCCTGACAGTGACAGTTCCTTAACATTAACCAAGACTCTACTGCGAAGCATTACTTGGAAATTGAAATTGGCATCAATTTTTAATTTGGTGTGGAATTTGTCTTTTGATTTAGCTATTGGAGAATTTGACAGCCATGACGTGATATCAAAATCATTGTTCTGTGCAGAATCTTCCTCACAAACTTTTGTTATTTCCAGTTCTCTAATATTTTTCTGATGCTTTTCAAAAAATTCACTGAAATTGTCAATATGGCAACTGGATTTGGCGAAAGTTGAAATTCTAAATGCAGTGAAAGGCATGTTTTCTAATGTAGCAGAAAATTCTTCTAAATACTTGGAAGGATGAAACCGACGCTCGTCTGTGAATGGATCCATTTCACTAGTTAGTAATTTTATTTTTGAGACGTCTCTGAGTACCAATTGAGCTGCTGAGTTCCACTCCTGAGAAATTAGCCGGCAGGCTTTCACATCTTGGAGATTCATGTATTTAAGAACACACATGATAACCTAAATGATTATTATAAAAATAAAACCATTAATTGCAGCACGATTCAAAGTACCTGTATAAATTAACTTATAATAACGAAAAAACCTACTGGTCTTTGCAAGAGTGGATTGATCATATCTTCTGAAATATCTTCAACTGTTTCCTCATCCCCGGAGTTTTGGCTATTAAATTTTACTTCCTGAAAGAAAATATTTAAGTTATTACATTTAAGTAATACTTGTTTACTATATCTAGAATTTCTCAAAGGGCTAAAAAGAATAACTCATGAGAAATACTATACCATATACGACATACTTCAATACATAATATAATTTATTTCTATTTCCTTTTAATTTAAAATTTAAGACTACAGGCACTTTGTTCATAAATGTCTTACTGAGAAACAAATGCTTAAAATTATATTTAGTAAATATTTACTTCACTTGACGGAGAGTTTAAATAAAACTTACTATAAATAAGAAGCCCTAAAAATATATATAAATATTATTTTACCAATATCAAAAATTCAGCACCTGCCAATAAAATGTACTATGACTATAACAGGCCAGTAACAAGGTTCTAATCGGCTACTTTGGGATAAACAATTACAATTGATGGTACAAGCTATTCGAAGACTGTAGTTAATACTTACCTCCTTCATCACATCAGCTTTGTCAATCAGAGACTCATCCATAGTTGAGACGTTATATATTCCTGCAGCTGAAATTAAATAAAAACTGTTTTTAAAATCAGAACATTAGAAAATACAAAGACAATGAGCCAAAATAGCTTTAAAAGCTTATTATTAATTACCTTATCACCTCTATCAATTACTAAATTTAAACGCAAGACCATGTATGTATTTGTGCTGCTGGTGTTAGTGCTTGAACACCTTGTCTTTGATTTGTATTCGAAATCAGGTGCCTGAAATACAAAAATTGTACATAAATTTGTAGTATTATTAAAATTATTATTACTTACCTAATAATTAATTATTATTAAATAATATTCATGAATTAGTGGCAATCTGATCTAAATCTAAATATTTTCCGTATTAATTAAATATCTTATTAAATAAATCCAAATAAATATAATTTAAATATCTAAATTTATAATCTACCTTATTTTTATCTTATAGCCCGTTTTTCATTGATATAAACGGGCCACAGTATGAGGAAAGTTTTTTCCAAATGGAAAATCGTAATCAAATTTTTCGAAGTTCTTTTCCAATGCAAAAAATAGGAATTTAGTCTTCAATTATGGTATTTTTAAAACTTCCCGTTACTACTATTTATGCCTTTTTCTGACCTAACCAAATGATGAATGAAACTAAAGGTATAATAAATGTTCGGTTGTTTAAATTTTATTAGGTTAGTTCATAATAGCAGAGGCAAATAGTGGTTTTTAAAATACTTTGCCTAATTTTTAGATTAAAAACACTTTCCCCTACTGCGTCTTTGCAACAATCCAAATTCATTGACCGCGTCAGGAGTATGATCATAAAAAGCTGATCATTCACCTCATTTTTGGGACCCTTTCAAAAATGTGTAGTCTGTTGTGTGTGTAGTTACAATATAGGTATCTAATCTAATGACTCTTCGGTTTCCCTTCGTCAAATTTTCAACTCAGATCAAAATAAGGCAATATGTATTAAAAACAGTTAAAACAAGATTTCACTCTACAAAAGATTTTATTCCATCTAGCTAATCAATTGCTCCCAATCTCAATTTATCTGAATACATAAATGTCTTTAAAATATTGAATATTGGCGTTTGGAAAGTTAATTAAAAAGTTGGTTACTTTATCTTACCTTTCAAAACAGTTCATTTGCGATAACTAGTGTTCCTTTGATGTTTGAATAATTGGCTCATTGGTTCCAAATATTATTTCCGAAAATCAAAATGAGCAGTTATTGCAGAATGCAGAATGTTACCAACCATCAACCAACATCGACGTGAAATGAACATTTGAATAATCGCGGGAGGATCGAGGAGGTTTTTCTTGGCCGCGATCCATTCATACACTCATACTTCCACTCATACTCATACTTTAACCTCTTCTGTGCGCCACAATTTTATCACAGTGCCCCATCACCAAATGATTTTTTTATTTGATCGACAGGTATGCGGAATCAATAGACAGGCGGCCCTTTGCCAAATCTTGTAATAAAACTTTATCTCACAGATCTTGAATTTTTCAGTTTGAAATACATGAAAATACCCTAAACTAAATAATAGATTACTCCAAAAAAATCCACCCTCATATTGCAATTTTTAAATACGGTGAGAAAACATTTAACCCAATGTAGTTCAGTACAAATTTTAAAAATTCACATAACTTAAAACCCCACCACTACCTACCATTTTGACTAGGCTAAAAAAAATTCTAATTTTTGATAGAATTTTTTGAAAAAAACTCCAGCTGCCACTAGCGGCTACTTCAAAAGTGGTGGACCCGCCCGAGAGAGGATCATAAATAACGTATGACATTAATAAGTCAATTGTTTTTATAATATTATGCTATTGTGACACCCCCTCGGGTGGGCAAAAGCAGTTTATAATCAAAGTTGTATTAATACCTGAGAAAAAGGTCCAAATTAAATAATTATACTAAAAATAACTTAAAAATTACACCGCGATTGAAATCAGTCTCATTTTGCCCCAGGGCCGCCTGTCTATTGATTCCGCACATTGTGAGGTATTACGAAAGAATGTGATATTAATGATTATAATTACACTAGGCGGTCACAGGGCCCAGGCCCTGTTAGAAATAAAGCTAGTGTGTATTCTGGGGCAGTATTGTACGATTTAAGTAGAATGTAATTCAGATGCATAGATGTTTTATATTAATTCCAATTGACCTTATCACGGTTTCTACTTTAGTGGGCCAGGGCTAGAGATTTAATATGGACAGAGAGTCAAAAATTATTCTAAATCTTCGCCCTACTAAGACCGAATCAACTTTTTGTGTTGAAGTAAGCGAGTGATCGTGATAGGTACTTGGACAACCACTGTCTTTACTAAGTAAGACAGTCTGTCTTACTTAAACCAACTTTTGTTTTTAAATTGAAATGTGGGCATTGGAAACTTACTTCGGTCGCCCACCATGATCACTTGGCTAAGGATCTACGGTACTCTGAACCACCATTATACAAACTGCCATTGACAATGGTCATTTTTGAGGTCAAGTTAGCCTTAATTGACAATATAGCGATCAATTAGAAAATTGAATGTTTCTGATTGTAATTTATGTCCCATAAGAGAGTTTGAGCTTTTATATGGGACTTTTTTTTCGAACTGACCTTATTATTCCTGAGTACCATTCCTGTCTCAGTGGTCTGTTATACAGGGACCAAGATTCAAGTAGTGATGAGTATTTAGCCTTTGGAGTTAATTAATTACAAGACCAATAATACAAAAATGAGTGAGGGGAAGCAGTTTATTTGTCTCCGTCGGATAAAAGAGAATAACACTTGACAGTATGCATAATGGTGAGTCAGAGTAACTCACCACACAGTAATCAAGACTTCTTGTAGTCTATTCTTATTATTTCTTAATAAGTGAATCAAAAGTCGGAGTCTAAATTTTTTTAAATCATCTTATCTACAACGTGCTTTAAATTAAGATCCCTCTTCTTCTCTTCAGAATAAATTGGCAAAAAATACAGAAGAATGTTGTAGTTTTCCAATTTATTCTGAAAAGAACAGGAGGGGAAATAAAAAATGAGAGAAGAGTAGAATCCCTATACTAACCACACAGTGTTGACCAAAATTTCGGGGGGGCGGGGCACCGAGAAAGCAAAAATTTATGCGATTTTTTACGATTTTAGACAAAAATTTCTTTATTTTTCTCGATTTCGGGGGGAAAGCGGCCCCCAGTGGCCCCCCTCGCTGTGGCCTTGCTGACCATTTTTAGATTGCATGATCTATTATGAAATTATTGATCGCAAAGTGCGAAGTTTTGATATATACACTGGCTTGAAGTTCTTCTGGTTCGGACGTGTAGGGATTTGACCAATTTAGTGCGCTATTGTGCTTGGTGTTTGGTGCTTAGCTGCGTTTTAGAATTGGGGAAAATTATCACACAGAGAAGTACAAACATACAAACGGAATTGTCACGTGACTAACGTTTATCTAATAGTAAAGTAATGATTGAATGAAGAAGTTTCAACTACCACGACGCACAACAGTGACTTTCATCATCGCGCAAGCGTGTATGCATTAAACCAAGTACAGTGGCCGAGTAATAACATTCATAACTTAGACCATTCTGTTTTGAAACTGCGAACACACAACATACAAACATCCGTACATACAAGAATTTCGATTATGTTTATATTAGTAGTGATTATGATAATTTCTGAACGGTAAGTGTGGTGTTTTAAGGATGTTAGGTGAGGGGACATACAGCGAATATTGCTCAGAGAAATCAACTAAACGTACAGTAATGCGGTTTTCATTTTCAGAATTTACTAAGATTTTTAAGACGAGCATGAAAAACCGATTTTCGAAAATCATTTTTTAAATCATCGAAAATTCAATTTGAAAATTTTGATTCGGAGTAGGAAAATACATACGTAAGAAATGTTTTAAATTTTTGTTCACATTACCGACACAAATTCAAAAAAGGGGCCTCATCCTCCCCTTCATGCATTTTCTTTCCTATTTATTATTGAATATTTTGTTATATTTTTACGAGTTACCAAACTCACGGAATCATTTTTTTTCTGATTTTACATGGGAACGTTTTTTAACGATAGTAGCAACTGAAATTTTCCTACGGGACGTGAGACAATAGCTACCACCCACGATGCAAGGGCTCCCGTGATGTGCATCTATTGTTGTACTTCCCGTAGTAAATTACCCGTTGGCATGGCAACCAAAGTCCTCACACGTCCTTAAAGGGATGATAATAATATCATGTCAATTAAAAGTAGTCTAATGAGCCTATTATTAGATTATATGATTTTTCAGGTCATAAATACAAGGTCCCACTCCATTTTGTGTAGGTACAAATTTACACCATTGTCGTTTAAAAAAAGTTGTCGGTAATCGTTGAATCATGTATCAAATTGGGCCTATTCACAATTCACAGTGTTGCAGCTTCATGGATCATTGGTAATTAGAGAAACATTTGAGAAAACAACACACAAGCCTGTGAGAAACATTGCTTATTTACCAAATCAGTTTGTCGGGCTAAGCAAGTCAAAATTTACATTTCTTAAGAAAGTATATTTGTGACAGCCTTCACTAGAGCTTCTATAACGGCTTGCAGGTAGTTTTTGAAAAATGTTAAAATTATAATTTTTATTTAATAAGTGCACATGTTTTTACAAGCATAAAGAAGGTAAACAGTTTTTGATAGAATTAAAGCAGTGTTTTGACAAATACCAGCGATTAAGGAAATTGCAACACTGCATGGGCTATCTAGCTAAAGCCAAACTGAAGTACCAGGTATATTATACCAATCAGAACTATATGGATCCAAGGTATCGAAAAACCCGGGTTTTTTAGGAAAAAAACCCTCGACCCCGGGTTTTTTGGGTTTTTTAGGGTTTTTTGGGTTTTTTGGGTTTAAGGGTTTTTTATATAACTATAGGTAATAAATACAAGTCTATACTATACCATATATGAACACTACAGCTGACAACAACAACAACCGTGTCAACTACTATTACTTACCTATATGTCAATGAAAAGAAAAATTAAAGCATAAAAGTTTGATAACAACTAGTGAAATATTAAGCATTATAATATTTTACTGATTATATTGACTTTATGAAATTATTCCTTCATTAATTTGAAGCTTTAATTGCAAAGCATTACAGTAATGAATATGAAAGTGATAAAATGAAATTGAGCATATGTGTACAACAATATTATAAACATAATCTTCACAATGCAATGACTAAAGTATACATAAAACTAATATTATTATAGTCCTCACATTACGATACATTAATTAGAAGCGTAGAAGTGTAGAAGCTATTATTTGATTCCACCTGATTATACATTTGTTTATATTTTTGAATAGAAATTAGTATGTATTACGTATCTAGATGGAGCTGTAGTGCACATTTTTGTATGTTTTGTAAAAAACCCAATAAACCCGGGGTTTTTTAAGTAAAGCGGGGTGGGTTTTCTGCCAAAAAACCCAAAAAACCCCAACCCATAAAAAACCCGACCCACAACCCTGTATGGATCCTAATGTAAATGAACACAACAAAACCTATATCGTCAGTCTACTTTCACTGCCGGTTTAACATTGAATCCGTCACTGTAGGGTATATTTCGTCAAAGCATCAAAGAATTTTTAATTACAATAATTGATTGGTTCTCTTCTAACGTTGATAGTATGTTAAATTGAATACCAAACAAGATAAATCAAGTAAGTTTTGCGAAAACCTGAATGCATTAATGTTAGTGTAGACAGTCGGCGAAAGCAAAATCAGGAAATTGAATTCAAATCATTTTAATCATTTCAAGCTTTAATATTACATTGTCTACTTAAAATGAGTTTAGAGAATTCTTGTCGATTGTTTTAGTCTATTTTCTAATGAACGCTTATGTCGAAAGTCATTACCGTGCTTATTATGTTTTCGCTATAAGAAATACCAATCCGTTGTTAGAGAAGAGTCCAGTCGCATTGAATTATTTATTGGTTTGCTTGAAACTTTTGTCCTTGTTGGAATGGAAAGGATGTTCACGGACGTTCTAGAGTTTAATGTCAAAACTCATGCCCGTACTATAAAATAAGACCGGAGACTAAATTATAGTCTGAAGAGCAGCAATAAAATGTTCCATAACTGAGTTTGTAGAATGTATAGAATATCATGCCTTTAGACCTTCGCTAAGAAATACAAAGCCGTTGTCAGAAATGTCGCTTTGAATTATTTATTGGTTTGATACTTCTCAACTTAGCATTAAGACCTTAGAAAATTTGCCAATATATAGTATATATTTATTGGCCATGATACTTTATTTTTATGTTAGCTTCTACAATGCTGGGTCTGAAAGAGCAACTTTAAGTTCCATGTATAATTTGTTCGATTTTGAATGTTAAGACGATAAACGAATTTCAGTTAGCACAGTTAGCATAGTAAGTTTATAAAAATGAGTCCATTTTTGCTGTTTGTGCTTTTGATCAATATGACGCATCTTTTGGGTGGAAGCTACAACATGTTGTGAACCTTGAAAAGGATTGTTATATCAATATAATTGTGCAGCCCAAATCTTTGAGTAGCCCATCTGTGACAGAAAAGCCATCGGTAAAGGAACTATAAGAAATCAACATTCCTTTTGCATTTGCTAAGTTGAAATTCGACGAAGAAGAAAATGAGTGCAGCTTAAAATTGTTACAATCCCTGCCGAAAAAATTAAGAGACAAGTGCCAGAGAAAATTGAGCAGATATGAAAGATTGAAACTGACACTGCCAAGTCTGTTGAACCGATTTGTTTGTGTGGTGCACATTGCATTCAATTTCGATCCAACGTATGAGCCGGACACTACATTGATTCATCACATAAACCAAGGTCTTAGCAACCAAAGAGACGAAACAAATATAATGACGGGTGAAACATACAACATGGCAGAATATTCTTCCGTTTACATGATGGTCACAGATGATATTTTATTGTTGGCAAAGTCGTACACTAATGTTGGTTATTATTACCAAATTTTTCGAGAGAGATCGTGGTTTCTTCTGTCGTCGACAAGCGAAGATTTTTCTGTAATTTTAATTTGGCCGCAAGTTCATCCTAGTGATTTATATGCACAGTCATTATCATTTGCTCTGTTCCCGATTTGCTCGTCCAATAAACACTGCCTTGATAAATCATTGCGTGATAAAGTAATGAAAAACGTGGCTGAGAAAAATGGATTTTTAGAGAAATTTGTGAGAATAACCGAAGATGAAGATGTAAACGATTACTTTGAACAACATCAATCTCACAAACCATATTGTGGACCACCCATGCACAAAGCTTATTTCACAAATGCTTTTAAAGATAATATTGGGCTTCCTCTTCCAATTCTGTCTATGATTTTTGAAAGACATCAAAATTCCACATTATCTATGAATAGTATAAGATTAGAATGTTATGTGGCTTTTAACAAAGCATTGTTTATGATGCAGTTGGGCTATAAAGCCGGGTTGACTGTTGAATCCTACCTTACATTGGTACCAGCTGAAGAGAAATCCTTTAACTTCATTTCATGTGTCGTTTTGGAAGATGAGAGTCTCTCTTTCTATGGATACATTAAACCTTTGCAACTATAAGCTTGGCTAGGCTTGATCGTTACATTTTCTATTGTAGTTGCTTTCGTCCATGGAGTAGTGTATTGGAAGAAAGAGGAAAGTGTTCCATTTCTCATGATTTGTTATGCATATATATATTGGAAGTCAGTTATTCGCTGTCAGCTAAAGCAGATAAGACACTCTGGCTCAAGTTACTAATCGGTCCGTTGTTGCTCATGTTCATCGTATTGACTAACGGATACAAGGGAATTGTCATTACAGATTTAGTGGAGCCACGTCCAGTCAAACAAATTGAATCGATTGAACAAATGGCAAGTATCTCTGGTATAACAGCTCTTGCCATAACGAAAACTGGAAACGATTTTGATCCATTTCATGTGCCCTTTTCCACAAAAATTAGTACACTACAAATGTATTATGGTAACTGCTTGCTTAACGAAGGCTCATCTCCTTATAACTTATCCTATTGTAAAGAAAAACTTCATAAATATGAATATTTTACACAAGATATGGAATTTGACAATATAGATCAAAAATTATTGGAAAACTTTATTCAGAACCTTCAAAGTGATGAACGTAGTAATTAATTTGAGTTTCTAATGAAGATTGATTCTTATTGGTTTGACAAAAAGCAATTTATATCGGCAGAAATGGAACAAATGTTTATGAAATTTATTGAAATTGTTAGATTTCCTCCAGGAATTCCTTATACTGTCAGTCCTCAAGAGTGGATTGCAAAATGCAACAATTCTGCTCTAATTCTTCCCAGCTCCAGCCTGCTTCGGCTTTTGAATGACTCCTACTGGAATCCTCAGAGTGGCGGGGTTCTACCTATTCACAAATTATATCGTGGAAAAGAAGAAAATGCGTTTCTACCGACTTCTGTTTATACGGCATTTTCATCAACAAATGCTCCAATGCTAACTCCCTTTCTAAGGAGTAGATTATTTATTTTAAGTCACTCGGGACTTTTTGATGAATGGTTAGAATTTTACAAGAGGTGGAATTTCACAGAATGCAGAACCTGCTGGACGAGGACTCCACCGCGGGCTTTGACATTTTACAACTCCAATATCGCAACCATATTTTTATAATAGCATTATTGGCGTTAATATACAGTGCTGCATTTATGTGGGAAAATCGAGTGTCACTGAAGAAAATTATCTTAGAAACTTATTTTATTTTGCTGAAGTCTGCAAAAAAATGGAAAAAGAAATGCCGTGATTTGTGTTTACATATATTGCATACGCTTTATCGTTAAAACTTTCCTTTTTCATGATTGCATACCTTTTACCAGAGTAATCAGTTCATATTTGCTTACCAAAATGATTTTATTGCACTAGTTATTTAAATATATTATTATAAAAATGGGGAATGCGGGAGGCATTAAATTTTTAGTTATATTTGCTTATAATGTTTGAGGACAGTTGTTGTTTCATCTTATATCTGTATTATAATGTCATGTACAATTAGTACGTTTATCGTAAAGCTGAATGCATAATGCTACTATAAACAGTCGGCGAAAAAAAAAGCAGGAAATTGAAATCCAATCATTTTAATCATTTCAAGCTTTAATATTACATTATGTCTATTTTAAAATGAGTTTAGAGAATTTTTATTGATGATTTTAGTTTATTTTCTAATGAAGGCTTATGTCGAATGTCTGTATATTATATTACCGTGCTTGTTATGCTTTCGGTATAAGTAATACAAATCCGTTGTTAGAGAAGAGTCCAGTCGCATTGTATTATTTATTGCTTTGCTTGAAACTTTTTTGTCCTTAATGGACTCGAAAGGATACTCACGGACGTTCTAGAATTTAATGTCAAAGATCATACCCATACTACTTTAAAATAAAGCCAGAGTCTAAAATATAGAGTCTGAACTGAAGAGCAGTTATAAGTGTTCCATAACTGAGTTTGTCGAATGTATAGAATATATCCTGTCTGTTAGGCCGTTTAGATACAAATCCGTTGCTAAAGAAGTCCAGGGCATGAAAAAGGCAAGAAGCTATGTTAACCAAGGATGTGAAAAAGAAATACAATTTTAAAAAGCAGCAATTCTTAAGTATATTTAATAATTCGGTCATTCGTTAGACAATCGAAAACAGCAAACTAACATTGTAAACAATTTTAAAAAACATATAAAGATTATTTTCTGCTACAAAAAAAGCTAATAGAAAAACGGGAAGGCAAGAACCTAAGGCTGTGGTAACCAGTAACAGTCAAATACTGGATATTTTGATGGAGTTGATATATCTCATATTTGTACACAATACGAAGATATTTGACCTGGCTCATTTTTTATTATATGGTTTGTCACAAATACATTATAGTTCATTTTAAATTGTGTAGTATTAGTAATAAATAGCATTATAATCAAAAAACTAATTAGTATCTGCATGTTATTATCGAAATATTTGAATGTGTAGGACGGGACAGTCTATAAAAGTTAGCTTTAATGAAGTATCACAGGTGGCGGTGACTACTCCAAAAAGGCAAAAAGCACAAAAAGGCAAAAAGGTAGCAAAAAGGTGAGCAAAAAGGCAACCTTTTTCATGCCTTGAAGAAGTCCTTAGAATTATTTATTCGTCTGATACTCCTTACATTATCATAAGAACTTCACAAACATCCAGAATTTCCATACCACTTTTCTTTTAAGCCAGCTTTTGCAATGTAAAGTCTGAAAGAGCAGCAAAATTCCTAAATTGTTTACGCCTTGTGACTGTGACTAAGCAAGAAAGGTTTAAAAAGCAATAAATGAAGTCTCATTGTGAAGCTATGGAGCACTATTTATACCTTCTGTGTACTTTTATGTTTCATTTCCCAGTCAATTATTTCATTTCACGTTTTTTCACCCACTAACCCGTTTTGATCCCACTTTTCCCAATGGGGAAATGGAAAGGTCACACTTTTTGCTTTTCCACCCGAAACCTTGCGCACGAATCTTCATCTCAGTTGTTTTCAATTTCAGCCATAAGACAGGAGCCATCCAAACTATTCCCCTATCACTGCTTGTTGACATTGTTTCAGGATGGCGACTACTTGGATACATTCCATTAAGGCTGACCTAAAAATCATTTATTCAATTTTGTTAACGAATTAATCAAGATTATTTTACTAATTTTAATAAATCATTTCTGCATTGATTTTTGCTATTTGGGTCAGCATGGAACATGACATTGTAATAGGAAATCATAGCTATACTTTCATACTTTAAGGCTATTTCGTACGCTTGCATGGAAAACTTGTTGACTTAGATTCCAAAATCCGGTCGTTCTACAACAGCTACAGAGTCGAAAAATACCTCGTTGAAAAGCTAAAGAACTAACTTGGTTCGTGGAGGTCCACAAGGTCGCAATTTTAATTTCATTAAACACATATCCCCTCTTATGGGGAATCAGGGTACAGATATAGAATACAGCGGACCGCCACGAACCAAGTTATCATCCGACATTTCCAACGTGCTATTATTTGACTTTGTAGCTGTTGTAGTTTAGCCTTAAACCGTCACAAAAGGTCACAATGATGACCCCATAACTAGACTAAATAAAAATCCTCAATCTTATGAATTGAGATGGCCTTAGAAGTGCGAGCGTTGGTGTGTAGGTGGTGGGCTAGCTGGGCTTCCATGTGCATTGTGCATTGCAATTCTACATCACCAGCTGC
This sequence comes from Tomocerus qinae, assembly GCA_020055645.1. NCBI lineage: Eukaryota > Metazoa > Arthropoda > Collembola > Entomobryomorpha > Tomoceridae > Tomocerus > Tomocerus qinae. The sequence continues at coordinate 16,833,057 of CM034546.1, read as the reverse complement.
TAGAGCTTGCTACATTCATTCACGTTATTCCTGGACTCGACGAACGTATTCGAACCGCCATGGGGCATACCTGGTTTTTATGAAGATTAAGCCTGTCTACCCCAGGGTGTAAAATCATAACTCTTAGATTGACGATACATTAGCTGAACTTCTGATATGCATTGCATCATTGCATAACAAACATCAGCTAGTCACTCTTATAAGTTTGGTGCATAGTGTGTGTTTCCGTTATCATTTGAGAGCTGGATTTGGCTCAGTGACGTTGGAATGTTACAAAAAAATATCCCGGCTTCCAACTCATATTATAAAAGTGGGGGACTTCCAACTCATATTCCTAAAAGGTGTAGCATAAGTGGGGGACTTCCAACTCATATTCCTAAAAGGTGTAGCATAAGTGGGGGACTTCCAACTCATATTCCTAAAAGGTGTAGCATAAGTGGGGGACTTCCAACTCATATTCCTAAAAGGTGTAGCATAAGTGGGGGACTTCCAACTCATATTCCTAAAAGGTGTAGCATAAGTGGGGGACTTCCAACTCATATTCCTAAAAGGTGTAGCATAAGTGGGGGACTTCAAACTCATATTCCTAAGAGGTGTAGCATAAGTGGGGGACTTCCAACTCATATTCCTAAAAGGTGTAGCATAAGTGGGGGAGTTCCAACTCATTCCTAAAAGATGTAGCATAAGTGGGAAACATCAAAATCATTTCCTAAATTGTGTAGCATGAGTGGGAGACTTCTAACTCAAATTCCTAAACTTGGTAAACGCATGGGTATAAAGCTAAATTCATAAGTTTAAAGGTTTGTTATTTAGAAATAAAAAGGGAAATTTAAAAAAACTTTGTAAACAATAAATTTTTGAATATTTTTAAAAATAGTTTTTGGTTTTTTGAAGTTTCAAGCACCCTGTTATTAACCCCGTCCGTAGGACGGGTCACTGTACTAGTAGGTAATAATACCTTTGCTTGCTTGCTGCATTTTGCATTCTTGGTATTCATATTCCTGGGTTCGCAACCAGTGACCAGCCGACTGGTCGGATAAAATGGCTGGCTAAATTGGCCGGCCGGTTAAAATTCTTTGATAGCCAGAGCCAGTGGCTAAAATGGCCAAAAATGGGGCTATGTGAACTGAGAAAAACCCCCTGGTCTGTGGAAGCAACTTGGGGATAGAAATGTAAAAGTTGAAAGCTGACAGTACCGCAGTCAAAGTCCTGCCCTGTGAGAAAGTCATTTTGGATATCGTCTCTACTGTCTGTTTTCCATAGGGGTATGAAAAACAGACCAAATTGGTCAATCTCAGTGTTCCATTTTAGCCGGCTAAAAAGTTTTTTGGCCAGCCGGCTAGTCATAATAGCCAGCCGGCCGGCTAAAATGACCGGTCTCCAAACCCTATAGTTCGATTTTAGCCGCCTAACAAGCTTTTTGGCCAGCCGCCTAGCCATTTTTACCGGCCCGCTGGCTGGTTAAAATGGCCGGTCACTGAACACTGGTCAATCTCCATGTAAGTTTACCAATTTAATGGCCGGCCATTTTAGGCACTGGTTAACAAAGAATTTCAACCGGCCGGCCATTTAAGACAATTTAGCCACTGGTTAACAAAGAATTCCAACCCACCTGCCATTTTAGCCAGCCATTTTCCGGCTGGTCACCGAAAACTAGTATAATAATATTATATGAAGGGTGACAACATCAACTAAAATGCGTGTACTGTGTAACAAGACGATGGAGTGGAGGAGGGAGCCTTATCAATATTATTATCAACATATTATAACAACTAATGCGTTGTAGTGGTCTGGTAAAGGTAACATTACTAAGAGGTGTAGTGGCGGTGGAGGGGTGACGACGCCTGAGCTCCCAACAGCTGCGGAGCTCCAACAGCTCCAACGCCAACAGCTCCGGAGCAGTTGGAAAGGTTTGGAAAGACTCCAAACTCATTGACCCCATGCGCCTATGTGAGAGATAAACAAACTTATTGAGGAAGCTCAAATCCTGAATCGGCACTTTTGATTTTTAAATGCGACACCTGGATAAGAAGCCAACAAGTGTATGAACCGAATAGCCTTAATCGACTTTTCTATTTTAAATATTTAAATGAGTGAAATATTTTGAATAATTCAAAAAAGAGGACAATTTATCTATACTTAAGTTGCATGCCATTAAAATTAATTACTTAATCTTTAATATTTGTATCGTTAAGTATCACAAAAGCAGACTACGTATTTCAGATTGTAAATGTGAGAAAACTAAATACTTCACCTTAATTATATTATATTATTTCAACAAGACAATTCCATGGAATAGTTTTGACATTTAAAATAAACTGTTCGTTAAAAATCCTTTCCGTTGACCATTAGGTATATTCAAAAAACTTTTTGAATTCACATAAACAATTTTCATTTCATGGGACAAAGAAATGTCTAAATCAAGGTGGCGAGTGTGCCGTAAATGCCTCATGCCGTAAATGCCTCATGCCGTAAATGCCTCATGCCGTAAATGCCTCATGCCGTAAATACAAAGTTTTTAGCTGTTTATATACACAAATTGATGTGGGAAGTGAGAAATAACACACTAAAGGTACTTTTATAGATCAATAATGTGTATTAACATCATTATATGGCACTTATAGTGGCTGAAAAGCTTTGAAAAGGGAAAACTCATTTTATAACTTATGACAGTTATGATTTATTATAAAATGATCGAAATTATATTTTTTGTTCTTGCATTAGTTGAAAATTACCGTTAAACTGTCTATGACGTGTATTATGTATTTTACGGCATTTAGGGGTTTTACGGCATTTACGGCATGCGACATTTGAAAATAATTTACGGCATGCCGACTTTATACTCTGGTCTAAATGTCTATAAATCAATTGACAGCATTAAATATTATAAGCAATAACATGGTTAGGTAACAACTGTAGAAAGCTAAAGAAGGAGCAAAGCAAAGTGATCCAAATATATGGCCCAAGCGGAAAAAGATATTTATTTATTTATTTATTTACTTACCAGATATTGCCCTTAACATAAGGTTGTTATAATATCAGGATACAAGCAATGGTACTATAGCAGTAGTAGTACCTAATTAATACAAAAAATGTCAGGTACAATAACAAATTTAAGATTTTTTTTAGCTTACTATAATACAATTAAATCATTCCCGAAGCTACTTCCTCAATACATGAGTAGTTATGAACACTATCATCTATGACCACACATTCATCAGCTTGCCTACGTAGTAAGAAACTCTTTACATTTTTTTTGAAGCTATCAATGCTAGTAGAATTCTGTATTTCCTCCGGTAAACTATACCATAGATTAATGTTGGAGTATTTAAATGTACGCTTAAATATTTCAGACTTTCCTATAAATTGGGGCCGTGCTAAAGTATTATTACGTGTAGTGATAGTATTAACGTTATCAAGCTCTAGGTAATTACAAAAGTATGGGGGGCATGTATTGTTATACATATTATACGTAAGCTTAAGAATTTCTAGTTTATACAAATTACTTGGAAATAGCCATTTTAATTGTTCAGTAATATCAAGTTTAACAGAGTCATATTTGCCGTATCCTAATATAAAACGACCCAAACGTCTTACAAGTTTGTCCAATAAATTAATATTAAATTTCGGAGCAGTTCCCCAAACAGCACACATATACCTAATAATAGGCATAATATTTTCATTTACTATAGCATTACGATTTACAATAGATAAGTATGGCTGCAGGGGATACAAAGACCATAGTATTGAGTTACATCTGCGATTAATACTACATGTTTCAAGAGTCCATTGTAGACTCGAGTCAATAATTAAACCTAAACACTTAATTTTATCAACAGATTTAACTGTTATGTTATTTACTGTAAAACTGACAGGCCCAAGTGAACTGACTACATGGGGTCTACCAACAACCATAAATTGGGTTTTGTCAACGTTCAATTCCATTCTATTACTGGCCATCCAATCCAATACACTCAGCATGTCCTGTTCAATGTTTTGAATAAGTACTGCTATATTGTTGGGTGGACCAGCAATAGCCATAGAAGTATCGTCAGCAAATAATATACTTAAACTATTTTTTATTGCTAAAGGTAGGTCATTTATATATATAGTAAAAAGAACAGGCCCAAGTATACTTCCCTGTGGGACCCCTAGATTTGTGTAGCCTATCTCCGAGATATTATTACTATCGACATAAACAAATTGTCCTCTATTTTCAAGATAGGATATTGGAACAAAAGATCCCTGGAAGTTCAAACAAGCATTTAAATACAAAGCTAGCAATAGTGAACACATGTTTGTGTGAAAAATGGTAGGCAATCAAGCACGTATCCAGTAGGGGGCGGGGGGTGCAGCGCCGCCCTAAATCCTCCCCAAAATCCTAAATAGAGGATTTTTTTTACAAAACAGGCAAAAAATTGCAAAAATTTTTCTTTGGTTGCGCCCCTCATTACCAAATTTCTGGATACGTGCCTGGGCAAGATGTTACCCTGTCCGTTTGATATATGTTATCAAAGTTCTCCATATAATTCAATTTCCCATAGACAATAATAAACTGCAAATGTTAAACTATTTAGTTTTAGCTCTCCAATACAAAAGTAATATTATCTGGTTTAGTGGGCTTAAATTCAATTGATGAACAGAAATAAAATAATATTATTTTATATTTTAATATCTCTGACACTTGAAAAACAATTTTGTGCATTTTATACTGATAATTATCTACGTAAAAAATGAATAAATGTTTTATCATTTTTACCAAATTATAACATTTACACCAATTTTTAAGTGACGATATGTAAAGATTCGTACCAATTACAAATATTCCACGGGTAAACAGTAAATAGAATTTTGTTCGTTGTATTCCAGTTTACCCCCAATTTTATTTCCGGTACTTTGTCCCATTCGGACGAAAATCAACAAATCATACGAAACATCGCGAATAAAGCTTTGGTCTATCCGACTAACATCTTCGGTCTTCTACTAGCCTAACTTTAAGATTTAATTCAAAGTACTAAACAGTCAATTTATAATGGCATTTTCCAACCCAAACCGTCATATATTCCCCTATTAGTCATTTTTCCCATCCTCCCTGCGGAAGAATCATTGCCTAACAGCCCCCGACATCCATCTACAATGCAATCGACAGCCTGTGGTAGCGTCTCCAATAAACCCCTTTCTGAAATGAAAATATTTAGGCATTAACTCTTACACGAAAGCAGCTTTTGAACCAAAATCCATTGGCCTTGAGGTTCACTGAGCAACTTCCTAGTTGTTCGTCATTTGTCTCTATCGATTGTAGAAAAACTTGCTCCGTTGTGGTAATTCATCTCATCTGACAACGCTGAAATGAATTGATAGATTGATTAAAGTGGATGTAATTGTGAAAGTGTATTGATTAGTGAATGTAGATATGATTAAGGGACTGACTGGAGTTGCCTCCGACGTAGCCACCGACAGTCAACTTGAATTTTTCTGCCTCTGAAGCCACTCTGACGGTGGAATAGTGGGCTTGATAGAGCGTGCCATTCACATGTGTGGCTGTAATCAGCAGTTCGTGATTACACTCTTTCGTCAGTTCATGAATTGTATCGAGACCTAAAATTAATTCGGAGCTACAATTTGTTTAAAACTCCTTATCATAAAATATATATCTCGGTTTCTTTTTCTGATTATCACGCAAAAAAATAACTTCATTTAAAAAACTTATAACTAGGTACACAAATTCTTCACAAATAATATGTACCTCGTGCGTTTATATTGTGTTAAACCATCCGCCTTTCATCAGAGACCGAGAGTTTGCGATAGTAATTCCGTTCCATTAATTTTAATTATTTATGTCGTCTCAAGTTCTTTCATTTGAAATATTTCAATAATTACTTATTGGGTCCAGGTTAGTAAGTCGTTCAGAAATTTATTATGTTAATAAAAAATATGCTATGTATAAGAGTTGTATAAGTGGAATCATCGTAATGAGCTCAGGTCAGCAGCAAAAACTACAAAAAGTAACAGAATTAATAAAACTAATAATAATAATAAAATCCGTACTAAATTGAAAAAAGAATTCAGCGAAAACTTTGGTGACAACGAATTTAGAAAAACGATCATTACAGAATTAAAGGCTCAACACAGCTTTACAAATAAACTACAAAGTTTACTTTCTCTTTACAATTTAACTGTCGTATGAAATTTTCGAAAAATAGAAGGCTGAATTTAGGCAGCGGTACTTTGTTGCCACTGTCCCCGCTGTTGCCGCTGGGAGGTGAGTGGGGTTAGTGGCAACAGCATAATAGCGGAGACAGCGGCAACAGTGGCGACACGGTACAACCACTAGCGGCAACAGCGGCGACATGCAAAATCCACTAGCGGCAACAGCGGCGACATGCAAAATCCACTAGCGGCGACACGAAAATTCCACTAGCGGCGACACAGCTAAAACCTAGCGTTGAGAGGGGAATTAATTGGCGCCTCCTACTACATAATATATGTCTCATTGAATCACGTTACCAATACCATTAACTCCCGCACACATTGTTAGACCAAAAACTCTCCTACTATAACCCTAGATATTAGATGGCTTAGCCATGGGTTGGGCGAAACTAAGTTAGTGTCAATAATAAAATAATACAATTCAACTATTGAAATATTATGTTTTTAGGTAGCTAAATAAACTTTCTTGAACATATAGGTCACTATATTTTAGTGTTTGTCGTTTTCGAAAGTTGTGCTGGTGTAGAAACAGCAAGTTGAAATGAAATAGTTGTGTCTTATTTGGGACAAAAGGCGTTTATATATAACTAGTTGAAACCTAGCACTTAAGATGTTCTACAAAAATGTTGACACATGTAATATCCTAGCGACTGCATATTAGCCCGAATTCAATGACAGGCCGAAGACTTCAACCGCATAAAATTTCATAATTCCCTGAGCCGGCGTACTAACAAGAATTTCATCCATCCGTCTATTTATTGCGCAATTCCACCTCAGTTTTATACTATTGGTATGATATAGTTTGGTTGGTAATTGATGAATATATTTTGATAAACATCCCATCCAACCCATCATGACATCCGGATGGCAAGGCAAGGTATTGGTTCTCATCCAGCACACCGAACATACTCGATATCAAAGCTTAGAAAGCTTAAAGGATACTTCGTAACAAGTAATCTACATACTGGTTGCTTAATTCGAAAATTTATTTGTATCTGTTGTAAATAACGTGTCATTTCTTACAGACGGTTATTTCCAACTTTGTGGTCGTTAAATTAGGCTTCTTAGATAGTATGGTGTCTTTTGTTTGCCTGAAACACATTCGATCACTCCAAATGATGTGACAACCAACCCCATTCCATCCAGCCTATTATGACCATCTAAGCTACTGTACCCATCTCATCCAGCCACAGAGACAGATTTTGATTCCTAAATGTGATTTAAGGGTGTCTTGAAATACATGTTAATTGCACGTTGTACCACGGTGTAATGATTTCAGATGAGTTAAATAGAGAAAAAAATTAGAATTAAAATGACACAGGTCATTTTTGCTACTAATTGCTACTCTAGGAGCTATTAAATTTCTAAGTTCCAAAAAATGAGAATTCTCTGGCCTTCTCTAATGTATTATTCTGGCAAGGATATCTAGCTGCTGCTGCTGCGACAGAGGTGGTGGATTCATTCAAGCAAAATCTGCCTCTGTGGCAGCCCATCATCAACATCCAAGTAATTGTCTTTTCAGCCCAATCAAACATCCGGATGGGATCATGGATGGGAACGTTTACATCCATGGTGCATTGGTATGCAACATACCATAGCTTCCATATGGAATATTTCACTACTCACGTCCTAACTTCGCGTTTATACTTTAAAAATGATATTTATCAACTGCCGCCGGGAAACCTCGGCTAAGGTGGCTCTTTCAATGAAAATTGGGAGATAAGCCGCCGCCACCACTAAATATCACGGCTGGGGGGCTTGGCTCATGTGTACATACAAACATACAAACACACAAAAATACGTACATACAAAGGTATTTAATAATGTACCCCGAAGCAGTTTACCCGACGTCCAGCACACGCAACAGGCTTTTGTCGGGTCCCTTCCGAAGTTACCCGACAAAGTCAGTTTGCTAATAGTGGGCTTCGGGTTAACTGCTTTGGCGTACATTATTGCAAGCATTAATTATTACATGCGCGTGCGCCAGTTCATGTTTATACTTTAGTCATAATCGTGATAATAATTAATGTTTGCAAACCACAATGCGATCACTCGGTGAAATTAACGTTATGTAGTGGAGAGAATAATTATCAAGTTAACTTAAGTAATCGTGCAAAATAAACCGTGAATTTATTACTTTAGTTCCTTCTACATTTTATTCAATGTTTCCTTAAAACATGTTTACATGGTAGAGAAACTTTCGGTTTCTACTTGGTATATACTGTAAATGAGGTAATCTGTATATCAGGCATTTGTTTTATTATAGAAACATCAGCTAATAGAAGCAAGGGAGTATTTATATAGTACAATTGTTTTATACCCCGTTGAGTATAGTGTGCGATTTACCAGAGCCAGGAGCCAGCGCCTACTACACAAGGTATCGAAAAACCAAAGCACGTATGCAGAACTGGGTTTCGGAGGGGGTTAGATATCCAATATATATTTTAACTATATTTATTCGCGCTTAGCGCGAAAATTTTTGGCTTTTTTTGAAGGAAATGAGTCAAAAATGGCAAATAATGGCGCGGACCACGAAATGTTTTGCTATTTTGAGAAAAACATTCCCTTTTTCTTGGATTTCGGGAGGGGGGCTTCAGCCCGTAATGCCCATCCCTAAATACGTCCTTGGAAAAACCCTCAAGGCTGGGGTTTTTGGGTTTAATGGTATTTTAATAAATTATAGACATAAATACAAACCTATACTATACCATATATAAATGATTTAAGGATACAATACATACAATACTTGGAATTTCACAGAATGCAGAAACTGCTTGGAGAGGACTCCACCGTGGGCTTTAACATTTTACAACTCGAATATCGCAACCATTTTTTTATAATACCGTTATTGGCATTAATATACAGTGCTGCATTTATGTGGGAAAATCGAGTGTCTCTGAAGAAAATTATCGTAGAAACTTATTTAATGTTGCTGAAGTCTGCAAAAATAAGGAAAAGAAATGCCGTGATTTGAGTTTATATATATTGCAAACGTTATCTCGTTAAAAATTGCCTACTGCATGAATTCATACCTTTTATCAAAGTAATCAGTTCAAATTTACTTACCAAAATGATTTTATCTCACTAGTTATTTAAATATATTATCAAAATGGGGAATGCGGGAAACATTAGTATTTTATTTATACTTGCTTAAATTTCAGTACCGCCCTTGTTTCCTTTTATTTCTGTATGATAACACATATGAAAATCATTTGTATGTGGAGGATAATAAATTGCCAAGCACGCATTTAGTAGGGGGCGGCTCAGCGCCCCCCCCCCTAAATCTGAGAAAAGGAGAATTTTTTTCTCAAAATTGACCTTTTATTTTTGCTTCCGCCCCCTTGAACAAACTTTCTAGATACGTGTCTGTATATTGCAATATGTAAAATTAATTAAGTAGCAATAAGGCAAAGTAAATAATTGGACATTTCACACATTTTAAATGAAGTCAATTTATTTTAAAGGCTTTTAATAGAGGTACGCTATTAAGGCTATAGGTTGTGAGTTGTGATCAAATATTGCATGAATATCCAGGTGTCGTATTTGTAGATTAATCGTGCCGATTTCAGATTGCGAACTTCCTCAAAAAGTTAGTTTAATTTCTCATGGAGGCGCATGGGGTCAATGAGTTTGGAGACTTTCCAAAACTCTCCAAAAGCTCTGGAGCAGAAACTCCGCTCCGGCGTCGTAATCCCTCCACCGCCATTACACTTTTTAGTATAAAATATGTTACCTTTACCAGACCACTAAAACGCATTAGTTGTTATACGTTGATTGTTGATAATATTGATATTGATACAAGACACAAGTCTAGGCAAGTCTAGTGTGACAAAAGAGGGTGGAGCTTAGCTGGAGTGAATATGATATAATAATAATAATATATGAACGAGGACCAGAGGGATATTGAGCTACGCGTGGTGTGTAAGTTGTATTGCTGTACTAGGCCACCAGTACCTACTGCTATTAAATTTCAAAAAAATTTTGGTTCAATTTTGAAATAAGCTAATATTAACCTAAAGTGTAATTCATTGCTTTATGTCATATGCATTGCATAAGCGCTTGCGAATTTTGCAATTGGGATCACCCTACCACACGTATAGACCAATGTTCGATGACCAGCCGGCTGGTCGGCTTGGCTAAAATGGCCAGCCGGCTGGTTGAAATTCTTGGTTAGTCAGTTACTAAAATGACCAAAAATAGTCAAATGGGGTTATGTGAATTGAGAAAATCATCCTTGATTTAGCAAGAAATTTACAAAACCATGATTTTTGGCCATTGTAGCTACTTGCCATTTCAGCCGTCTGGCTGGTCAAAATCACTTTCAGCCGGCTAAAATGGAACACTGGTGCACCCATATAAATATATAGACAGATAAATTTATTGCTTTATCAAGTTTACGATTATATTATGGAGATTCATGGACCAAATCTGAGCTGAATGTGTATTTTTTAAACTGATCCGGTTTACTGTGCAATGGTTATATTTCCTCTCCAAACGTTTACTTCGAAACCCAAATAAAATTGAATGAATCTAAAATTTTTCATTAAGAATTTCAACCAACCGGCCAATTTAGCCAGCCAATTTATCCGACCAGTCGGCTGGTCACTGAACACTGAGTTTCGAACCCAGGATCAGTGTTTCATTTTAGCCGGCTAAAAATGATTTTGACCAGCCAGCCGGCTAAAATGGCCACAAGCCAAAATGGGCAAAAATCATGGCTTTTTAAATTTCCCGCCAAATCAAGAATGATTTTCTCAGTTCAGATAGCCCCATTTGACTGTTTTTGGTAATTTCAGCCATTTTGACTATTTAGCCATTGGCTAACAAATAATTTCAATCAGCCGCTGGCCATTTTAGCCAGCCATGTTAACCAACCAGCCGGCTGGTCATCAACAGGGTTGTGGGTCGGGTTTTTTATGGGTTGGGGTTTTTTGGGTTTTTTGGCAAAAAACCCACCCCGCTTTACTTAAAAAACCCCGGGTTTATTGGGTTTTTTGGGTTTTTTACAAAACATACAAAAATGTGCACTACAGCTCCATCTAGATAGGAATATACATACTAATTTCTATTCAAAAATGTAAACAAATGCATAATCAGGTGGAAACAAATATAGCTTCTACACTTATTTATACGCGTAATTAATGTATCGTAATGTGAGGACTATAATAATATTAATTTTATGTATACTTTAGTCATTGCATTGTAAAGATTATGTTTATAATATTGTTGTACTCATAATTCCAATTTATCACTTACATATTCATTACTGTAATGCTTTGCAATTAAAGCTTCAAATTAACAAAGGAATAATATCATAAAGTCAATATAATCAGTAAAATATTATAATGCTTAATATTTCACTAGTTGTTATCAAACAGTAATAATAATATAGGTGTTCACAAAAATACTGCATTTGCTACGTTACAACATAATAAAATTAAACTATTTATGCTTTAATTTTTCTTTTCATTGACGTAAGTAATAGTAATTGACACGGTTGTTGTTGTTGTCAGCTGTAATTTTCATATATGGTATAGTATAGGCTTGTATTTATACCTATAGTTACATAAAAAACCCTTAAACCCAAAAAACCCAAAAAACCCTAAAAAACCCAAAAAACCCGGGGTCGCGGGTTTTTTCCTAAAAAACCCGGGTTTTTCGATACCTTGGTCATCAAACACTGCCCAGGAATACAAAGAATGCAAAATGCAGCAAGCAAAGGTATTATTAGCTGATGTTTGTTGATATGCAATGCATATCAGAAGTTCAGATATTTATTTTTATATTTTAATCGTCCATCTAAGAGTTAAGATTTTGCATCATTGGTTAGACCCCCTCAATCACCATAAAAACCGTGAATGTAGCAAGTAGCAATGTAGCTTTAGCTGGTGATGTAGAGGTGCAATGTGCTATGCAATGTACATGGATGGAAGTGACTATCTTAGTAACTAGCCTACCACCTGCACACCAACGCGAGCACTTCTAAGGCAATCTCATTTCATTAAATTCATAATTTTATTTAGTGCAGTTACGTGTCAAAAATGTGACCGTAGTCGTTCTACAACAGCTAAGGAGTCGAAAAAGAGGTCGATGAAAAGAAGACAAAATAAACTAGTTGGTTCCGGTCCGTTTTATCTTATATCTATACTCTGATGCCCTTTATGGGGGGAAATTTTATTATCGCAATTAAAAATTTGACCTTGTGGACCGGATGTAACTAAATAATTTTGTCAGCTTTTCAACGAGATATTTTTCGACTCTGTAGCTGTTATGGAACGGTTACATTTTGGAATCAACGTCGACAAGTTTTCCTTTGGAGCTTGGGTTCCAACCTTAAAGCAAAGAAAACGGTATTTTTATTTGACTTATTGATTTTGTATAGCAAGAAATTTTGTATCAGCATTACTATTTAATGTGTGTCTGTCAGGGCATGAAAAACCCATGAGTTTTTGCTTTTGGTGAGGAAAAACTCAACCCAAAAACCCGGGTTTTTGGGTTTTTCATGCCCTAAACAGTGCTGGGTAACTAACTTTTCTTAAAAAATATTTATTCGTAAATTGTACTCATAGAATTAGCACGTTTTTCCAAAATTCCTGGGGGAATCTTATTTTTCTGATTTAAAAGGGAGCTTTTTGGTGACTTTGTGGGATTTAGTTTCAAAAATGGAGACTTTTATTTTTTTGGCGTTTGAAGCTACGATCTACAGTTAATATTTTGGTTTAGGAAATTACTTTTGATCAGGAAGATTGGGCTGCAGCTAATTTAGCCACCACTATAGACGTTAAAGTATTTTGATTTAAATATACTTTGTATTTACAAAGTTAACATATAATAACCTTTGGGGATGTTTTCGAAATTGTTTTTATGACTCTGAAAGGTGACCTGCTGAATTTCCCTAGAGTGCTACATTTGCCCTTTAGCTGGGTTCACTAGTAACTAATATTCTTATAAATATACTAGTTGAATCTCAGCACACAAAGTGTGCTAGAAAATGCTGAAATCAGTAAATTTCTAGCGACTGCGCATTGGCCCGAATTTCATAGACCGTTGATTGGACTCAGTACTGATAGTCTAGTCCTTGTTCATTAATTACAAAATATTACCCTTACTCATTAATTACAAAATATTATCCTTACTCATTAATTACAAAATATTACCCTTACTCATTAATTACAAAATATTACCCTTACTCATTAATTACAAAATATTACGGACAAATATACAAACCTTAATACAAGAATGGTGAAAGAATTCCATGCGCATGCCCCACTTTATGTTTATGTAGAGTTAAAGATTCAAAAATGTAAATAAATATAATATCGGGGGAAGTCTGTACGCTTTTGGTGGATATATTTTGTTACGACAAAATAAATTTGCTTTTTAAAGGTATATTCATATTGATCTTTGAGAAAAGTTATAAAATGGACTTCATACAGCTATATGCCCTAAATTGTGTCTTAGTGCCGAACGTATATAATAATCGATATAAATCCGTGCTGATGGAACTATTTAATTTAGAAGTTATTTCTTTTATATGGGGGCGTAATTGATCGTTTGAAAAAATTGAAATAATAGCGATTACCTATACCATTGTATGTATGTAAACGTATTAAAAAGATATGTAAATGTATGTGCATTATAGTCGGATTGTGCCAATGGTACAACAGTGGATGTTAAAGATGCATAATCCATAGCTCTACCTATTAATAGTAGTAGCCGTGCTCTCCCACTACAGCACAAAAAGGTGCATAAGAAGTTTCGATTCTGACAAGTGGTCAAATAAATTATGTTTAACCGCTGATGGCCGAAACGGGGACGTGACAAAATTAAAGCCCTTCTTGTTGTTGTTGTTGAAAATTGGAATTTTATACCGTTAATAAACTTCACATACAATTACAATAGATCTACCTCTATGTAAATGTGTACAAATTATTACTTTTCGTAGGTGAAGACACCATATAGAGTCGTTAATTCCCCTTTGTTTGGAGGGTTGAATAATGAAAGGGCAGATAAAAACTACATTATTGTTCTCGTGTAAACGTGAAATTCCTTTTACTATATATTCCAAGAAATTCGATTTGCTGGGGTATTTCCAAAAGTATTTTTATGGATATTGTTAAGAACTGGTAAATTCCAATTCCTTTTGTATTGCCCTCTCTATATCTATATCCCAGCTTTTCCGAATTAATTCGACATGATTAGGAAATGGCGGATTTGATATTTTCTTTTTTCGACAGTTTCTACCGGAATTGTTTATGAATAAAGAAATGGAATCCTTGGATATTGCAGAATGAGCATTTTAACATTTTCACTTTATATCATTTCTACAACCACTTTAATTCAACACACATTCATCCCCAAGTAGATAGAAAGAACTCCACATTTCTCTTCAACACGACGCACGAATCTTCATCTCAGTTCTCTTCAATGTCAAAGTTGGGGCGTAAGGGCCCCAAAATATTCTCACCCAACTGTCTTCCGACATTGTTTCAGGATGGCGACTACTTGGATACATTCCATTAAGGTTGACCTACAAATCATTTATTCAATTTTGTATACAAATAATCTAAATTGTTTTACAAATTTTTATAAAAAAAAATCTGCAATGATTTTCGTTATTTGGGTCAGCATGGAGCATGACATTGTAATAGGAAATCATAGCAATACTTTCATACTTTAGTCGAATTTTCTAATATATAAGTGAAATATTTTGGAATATTTCAAAAAAGTGGACATGATATATAAGTTGCATTCCATTAAAATTAATTACTTAATCTTTAATATATGTATCGTTAAATAACACAAAAACAGGCTACGTATTTTTCAGATAAATGTAAGAAACAAATATTTCACCTTAATTATATCTCAATTGTATATATTATTTCAACAAAGCAATTCCATGGAATAGTTTTCACATTTAAAATAAACTTTCCGTTAAAAACCATTTCTGTTGACCATTAGGTATTCAAAAAACTGTTTAAATTCACATAAACTATTTTCATTTTATGGGACAAAGAAATGTCTAAATCCTCAGTGTTTATAAATCAATTGAGAATATATAAATATGAATAGCAATAATATGATTAGGTATAACAAAAAAGGAGTAAAGTGATCCAAAGATATCGCCCAAGTGGAAATAGAATTATTGGAACAAAGATATACTATCCTGGAAGTTCAAACAAGCATTTGAATACAAAACTAGCAATACAGAAATTATGTTTATGTGAAAGATGGTAGGCTAGATGTTGCCCTCATGTCCGTTTTATACGTTATCAACAGTACGGTATTTAGAAGTCGATTTTGGAGGGGGCAATGACATCATCGGCCAATGTATATTAGGCATAATAGCGCGAAGCGCGAAAAATATTGACTTATTTTGTCTAAAATGAGTCTAAAATAGCCTAAAAATCACATAAAATCGCGCAGCGCGAAACTTTTTGGTATTTTGAGGAAAAATCCCCTTTTCCTTGGATTTCGGGGGTGGGGGCATTTGCCCCTAATGCCCCCCTCAATATAGCCTTGGTTATCATTAGCTTTCCATACGTATTCAATTTCCAATACATTCATAAACTGCATTAAGTCAAACTATCTAGTTTTATCTCTCTTATACAAAAGTAATATGTGTGCCATAAAAATACTCATTATCTTATAATTTAGTGGACTTAAATTCAATTGATCAACAGAAATAAAATTGAAACATTAATGTTCCAAAATATCTGACACTGGAACAACAATTTTATAACATTTTATATTGATAATTATCTACACTCAGAAAACACAGAGGCAAAATCGCTAATGGAAATGATAAATTTTGCTTTTTGAGGGAAACCCAAAAATACACTTCCATTTGTACTGGGAAATGTTACATTTGCATCAATGGAAAGTGGGTTTACCATATTTAAGTAGCAATATTTCACTTAAAAACGGAAAAATAATTCTACTCTTATTGGTCTAACTTTTACCATTCCGAGAGTGAATTTTTCCACGAAGTAAAGCTACGTTAATCAGCGCCTTCTTATGAAAACGTAACTGTTGGAAGCATGGCAATTTGCACCGAATAAGCATTTCCAAATAATTTCATCTTTTTTTCGTTAATTCTTCATTCATTTAAACAAACAAATATCCAATCAGGATTATTATCGGGTAAAGGAAATCAGAAGAAAGAAAAAGGTAAGTATTACTATTCTTTATGAAAACTTAATCACAATTGTAAAATAGTATATTGTAATTACGTATCTTATACTCAATGTCATTTGTAGATCATTTCAGCAACTCTTCTAAAAATTCGTAAAGCATATTTTGTATAATAACAAATTTTAGTAAACAACAAAATACAATTTAGTAACAAATAACAAATGAAAACAGTTTCTTTGTTGTATTTCATTAGTTTCATTATGGATCTAACGGTAAGAGGCCACCTTCAATTACTGGGACTAGAAAGGTTTTCTCCGATATTTGAGGGTACAGATAATATATTAATTTCATTTACTATGTATATTACAATGAGGTATAACCCAAATTATAACCTTTCAATTTTGTTATGAAGAAAACGAAATCGATGCCGAAACGTTTTTATGCCTAACTGAAAACAATTTAAGTCGACTGTTACCGGACAAAGTTGGGCCACAAATCAAGATTTATAAATATATTCAGAGCCTCACTCAGAAAGAAAAGGAAGCCAATTGCAGTCAGTCGGACTTAAATGATAGCTTTTCTACCGAAGTATTGGAAACGGGAGGTCAAATCGTATGTTTTATATGCATATCTTTATTTGACACTCCATATCTCTTATGGAAGCATTTGGTACATGTTCATACAATTACTCAAAACCGCAACCATTTTATTTGTCTCTCTTGCAAATCTGAATTCAATATTTTGCGATCTTATAAAAGACATATCTTTAGTTGTAAGTCGACAAAAACATCAACGATAGGAGCAGGAAATATAGATGCAATATCAGATGATATATTTTTGGAGAATGACAATTTTGACCCGAAGTGCATGATAACTAATCCCAATTCAAACAATCCAAAAATGAGCAACGCTGCTCAATTTTTATGTTCTTTGCAATCTTCCGGAAAAATTCCGATTAACATTACTAATAATATTGTCAGGTATACTGAAAGTTTGGTAAATAGTGCAATAGATAGTATTGTTGACATTGTGAATCAAGAAACAGAAAGTGATGTTGCAGACAAAATTAAAACTGATATTATAGTACGCGAACTTCGTCACCCTTTTAAAGGAGTGGACACTCAGTATAAATTAGAAAAATTTTTGAAAGACCAGGGATACCTACTTAGATATAAAGAAATCATTTTAAACGAAAACCAAATTTTGGAACCAAGGGCTTCAGGTACCCATAAGGAAACATTTGATTATATTTATTATGTTCCAATAAAAGACACTCTGGGTAAAGTTTTAGAAAGGCCAGAACTTTTTAACATAATAAACCAAAGCCAAACCACTGTAAGAGACGAATTAGTAAGAAGAAATTTCAGGGATGGTGAATATTATCAATCTCAGTTTTGTAATGATTTTCTAATTAATCTGCTAATTTTTAATGACGACCTTGAGGTTTGCAACCCTTTAGGGGCAAGTAAAGGAGTTCACAAACTTAATATGACATATTTTCAGGTTTTAGATTTTCCCAGTCATTACAATTCTAAGCTACAAAATATATTTTTAATCTCTGTTACAAAAACTGATAATATTAAGAGATACAGTCATAATTCAATACAAAAACTGATGGTGGAAGAGTTGGAACTTTTATGGAAAGATGGTTTCATGGTTGAAACAAATTATTTTAGTGGTAAAGTAAAAGTTAAAATGGCCCAACTGACTGGGGACAATTTAAGTATTCAATCCGTTTTAGGATTTTCTGAAGTTTTTGTGGCCAACAAATTTTGCAGATGGTGCGAAATGGGACGAGCTGAAACTCACTCTGCAGTAATAGAAAATGTAGGATTAATTAGAACAAAACTCAGTTTTCAGAGAAACTTAGAAGTTAACGACTTTTCTAAAACTGGAATTCAGTTTAATAGCATTTTCAACTCTTTAGATTACTATCATGTTACTGACAATTTTTGTCCTGATGTCATGCATGACATTTTTGAGGGTGTAGCATTGCATGATTTTCGGCTATTGTTTAGACATCTTATTAGAATGAATATTAGCATAATAACTATTCAACGACTTATACTATCATATAAAATTCCGTTTGGAAATAAAAGCAAGCCAGTAATAACAGAAATCTTTATTAATGGTGGTACAGCAGCTGTAACAGCGTCTCAGTCGTTATCTTTAATATACGCTTTGCCGCTAATATTTGGTCATTTGTTACCTCAAGATGACCAATTTCTAGAGTTAATAGGGCTGCTATTAGAGATAACCCAAATAGTTCTTGCACCTACTATATCAATAGATGGACATCATTATTTAGATAATGTCATACAGAGACACCACAATTTGTACCAGGAGCTAAGCGAGCAGACATTAAAGCCAAAACATCACAATCTTTTGCATTATCCTAGAGCTATTTTAAAACTAGGACCTTTAAAGCAATATTGGTCAATGCGTTTCGAGGCAAAGCACAAACTAGCCAAAACTATAATGCGTAATTCAAATAACTTTTGTAATGTACCAAAAACTGTTACAAAACGAATGTTGATTAATCTAGCTAAATATTTGATGAGCACGTCAGCAGATTCAGATATACACATAGAAAAATCTATTCTGTGTCAAGTAAAATCTCTTATGAAAGAAACAATTAACTCTCTTTTAAAACTAGGAATAAATTGCAATGAAAAAATAACATGTATTTCAAAATTGCAGTTTAAGGGAAGCACGCTGATCAATAATGATTTGCTCTTAGATTTATACCCAGAAAGTGGACCGATGTTTATAAAAATTATCAATATGTTTTTACATAATAATGATGTTTTAGTAATGTGTATGAAGTTTGTAACCAAAAGCTTTAACAGTCAATACCATTGTTATACAGTTGAAAAAACAAATAACTTTTTTATTAAAAAACTCACGGATTTTGAATTTACTCAGCCATTATGTGAATCTGTAAGCTTAAATGTAGATGACAATAACATTTATGTTATGGCTCCTTATAAGTTCATTTAAACTAATGATTTAATGTACCTTTTTGTATTAGAGTTTTGTATATGATCCAGAAAATTTGAATGAACTAGTTACGGTAATTTAATAAATTATTTTACACCATGTTTGTTGCAATGTTTGTGATGTTATAAAGGTCTCATTTCTTTCATTGTACAGATGGAACCAGTATTATTGCCAACATGTAATATTGTGCATAACAAAAAGTTTAAGTTCAGTTTACCGGATGTGGAAGCAGAATTGACCCGTTCGTTTCCTCTAATTTTGGAAAACAGAGCCCAAATTTCAGCATCGGACCAACATAAAATACTGCGGTTTTTAGTTGGATGTTTAGTAGAACAATGCGGATTTTAGTATGACAATATTTTCAATCATATCAATTTATTTTTTAGTTGTTTTTAAAACCTTAAAAAGCTTTTCTTTTGAAATTGATTTAGTCCTAGTTTCGAAATACAAGACGAGTATGCCAAACATATTTCAGATATTTTCCCGACAATTGTTAAGGCATCTCTTTTCAATCGAATACCCGGTCGCGTACTCGGCGGGTATATACCTGAAAGGCTCAAATACATTCGCCCTCAAGAATTGAAAAAGAAAAGACGTACAACGAAGACTCCAGTGGACAATGCCGATATTGTCAACTCTAATGGTAGATATAACAAAATATCTTAAAATTAAACGAACAGATTTTATCCTTATTTGCATATATAGTCCACCTATATGTTTTTCTATATTCTAAGAAATCGTGACTGGAAAAGAAGAGGAAAATTGGAAAGAATCGCTAAAGTTTAGTCATTATGCTGAAGGAGAATTGAAGTCCCTAATGGAAAAAACTTTTTCTTTGAGACGGAAGGAAGCAGATAATATGTCTGGCAATTTAGCGATCTTCCTCCAAGATTGGCCACGTTTGACAGACAGTGAAGGAATGGTATGGCAAACATGTTAAAAGAAATAAATTTGTGCATTTGATAAACATTTATTACATCATAAATTGAGTAAATTTTGATATTGTTCAAAGATCGACATAGATTTCATGAAGGTGTATCCAGAAGCTTTGGAATGTAAAGAGAAGTGGATCAAGATTTCAAAAAAAATTCTTTTATACGCTCAGCAAAAAGGTGTGAACTGGAGAGAAATTATTGGGATAAAGAAAGACTCTCTTACTGATGGTTAGTGTTTATTTTACTTAGATATTAAGTTATCTAAACCCTTTTGTTTTACTAATTCAAGTAATTGATTAATTAATTAAATTAATTGAAAAATTATTAATATTAATTTGTCTGCTTTAGATGAGATTGAAATTGTTTCTCTACTTTTACTTCCGCACATTATTCAAGGAGGATACAAAACTTCTCTTAATGAAAACCAAAAAAGGCGGAGTAAAAAGGTGTCATCCTTGGATTCTCGAAAACACTTTATTCAAATTTTAAAGGTGAGTAAAAATTAAAACATTTAAACAATATTTCACAACAAATTTAACATATACATTAGGTGTGATGTGCCTTGCCTGCAATTATCTCTCTATAAAAAGTAAGAGAGCATGTAAGTGTTGGTCATCCAAAAATGTACCTGGGATGTCGCAAGACATTGTAGAAAACAATGTGAGACGGTTTACCCTTGGCGGAGCCAGGCATATAAGCAGTGTAGTGCTTATGCCTGCTTGCCTTCTACTACCCTACCCTACTCACTCGCGGCTGCTGGCTGGCTGGACTGAGATGAGAAGACAAGCACTCTGCTTGCCTTCTCATCCTTGGCGGAGCCAGGCATAAGCAGTGTATGTAGTGCTTATGCCTGCTTGCCGTGCTTCTGCCTTCTACTACCCTACTCACTCGCGGCTGCTGGCTGGCTGGACTGAGATGAGAAGACTTCTCATCTGATTTCTTTCGTTAGTGCAAGCCATCCTTGCACCAACTTTTGATTCCTGCGGCAGATACAACAATCTGCCAAAATCTACGTTTCATCGTGCTACGGCTGCATGGTGGTTGCTGTCGTCAGTGGCTGTTGTCATTTCTGTCCGTCTTTGGTCATCTTTGGTCATCTCTGTCCGTCTTTGGTCATCTTTGGTCATCTCTGTCCGTCTTTGGTCATCTTTGGACTCATCTCTGTCCGTCTTTGGTCATCTCTGTCCGTCTTTGGTCATCTCTGTCCGTCTTTGGTCATCTCTGTCCGTCTTTGGTCATCTCTGGCTGTTGTCTTTTCTGCCCGTCAAGTCATCTGTGCCCGTCAAGTCATCTGTGCCCGTCAAGTCATCTGTGCCTGTCATTTGTCATCTGGACCAAACTACTGAAGTAAGTGGGGGGGGGGCAAAGATAAGCTAGGTTTTGAGTGTCACTTTTCCTTTCACTTCACGCGGAAAAATGACCATTCAGTTACTTTTTCTGCCTAAAATTACAAATCCCCTCACCTGGGGATTATTTAAGCTAGGTTTTCAGTTTCCCTTTCACTTCACGCGGAAAAAGGACCATGCAGTTACTTATTCTGCCTAAAATTCCAAATCCCCTCACCTGGGGCGTATTGAAGCTAGGTTTTGAGTTTCCCTTTCACTTTACACGGAAAAAGGACCATGCAGTTACTTATTCGCCTAAAATTCCAAATCCCCTCACCTGGGGTAACGGCAATGTTTTATTTGTCAATGTTCCTTTGCGCGTGAAGTGAAAAGGAAGTGAAACTCAAAACCTAGCTTTATTAATATTCCTTTGCGCGTGAAGTGAAAAGGAAGTGAAACTCAAAACCTAGCTTTATGAATGTTCCTTTGCGCGTGAAGTGAAAAGGAAGTGACACTCATAACCTAGGTTTTACTGTTAGAATTATCAATTCGCGAAACCGAATTACCAAATAATAATCGCAGTGAGAATTGCTTCTGATTGGTGGATGCATTTTTAAAATTGGCCAATGATTTTCATAAATCCTCCCCAGGGGAAATATTTATTTCAACATTGAACTTTGAACTACAGACATGTGATGGGAAAATACGGACTAACACTTTTAGCATAATCTCAAAATAATACACTGTACCAACTCTATGATGTAATTAAAATTATATTGGAAAATTGGCCAATGATTTTCATAAATCCTCCCCAGGGGAAATATTTATTTCAACACTGAACTTTGAACTACAGACATGTGATATGATAGGAAAGTACGGACTAAAACTTTTAGCATAATCGCACAATAATACACCGTACCAACTCTATGATGTAATTAAAGTTATATTGGAAAATTGGTCAATGATTTTCATAAATCCTCCCCAGGGGAAATATTTATTTCAACACTGAACTTTGAACTACAGACATGTTAAAGGAAAATACGGACTAAAACTTTCAGCATCATCGCAAAATAATACACCGTACCAACTCTATGATGTAATTAAAATTATATTGGAGAATTGCTTCTGATTGGTGGATGCATTTTTAAAATTGGCCAATGATTTTCATAAATCCTTCCCAGGGGAAATATTTATTTCAACATTGAACTTTGAACTACAGACATGTGATATGATAGGAAAATACGGACTAAAACTTTTAGCATCATCGCAAACTAATACACTGTACCAACTCTATGATGTAATTAAAATTATATTGGAAAATTGCTTCTGATTGGTGGATGCATTTTTAAAATTGGCCAATGATTTTCATAAATCCTCCCCAGAGGAAATATTTATTTCAACACTGAACTTTGAACTACAGACATGAGATATGATAGGAAAATACGGACTAAAACTTTTAGCATCATCGCAAACTAATACACTGTACCAACTCTATGATGTAATTAAAATTATATTGTAGAATTGCTTCTGATTGGTGGATGCATTTTTAAAATTGGCCAATGATTTTCATAAATCCTCCCAGGGGAAATATTTATTTCAACACTGAACTTTGAACTACAGACATGTGATAGGAAAATACGGACTAACACTTTTAGCATCATCGCAAAATAATACACTGTACCAACTCTATGATGTAATTAAAATTATATTGGAAAATTGGCCAATGATTTTCATAAATCCTCCCCAGGGGAAATATTTATTTCAACACTGAACTTTGAACTACAGACATGTGATAGGAAAATACGGACTAACACTTTTAGCATCATCGCAAAATAATACACTGTACCAACTCTATGATGTAATTAAAATTATATTGGATTAACTTCAACTATGAACTGCATTCACCAATCATTGCATTTAAAATGCCTCATAACATTTTTTGTATTTTTAGGCCTAATAATGGGTAATAAACGTCGGGGAAGTAATCCTAATCAGGGCTCTACACCCACTTCGAGCCAATTTGTTATTCCTAAACGCAGTTTACAGCTAAGTGGGTCAGCTTCCAAAACTCCTGAGGATAAACATGAACTTGGCAAGCTTCCTTTATCACTTAATGATAGATTTTGCCCCTACTGTTCAAGAACAATTCGAGACTATTATGATAAAGGTAAGGGTAAATTTTAAAAAATGTTTAAATTAAATATTTTTTTTATTAAAATATTAAATAAGTTTCAGAGAAGAATGCAAAAATTGTAATTTTGGATTTTGTTTTATTGCAGATGAATGTGTCCATGCACAGTGCAAAAAATCATTGAAACACGATTTGCCAATTTTAGCCAATGGTTGGGAATGGTGTAAGGCATGCAAAATTGCACCTATTCGCCCCGGTCATTTTCGCTGTTTGGTGTGCAATTCTCCAACGACGATTGGTACAGCCTACTATAAGGCTAACAAAGATCTAAATCGAAAACATTTTGCTGAAAAAGATGATCTTTTTTTGAAGTATCAAAAATCGTCGGAGATGGACCATCCTGTAGAAAAAAGGACCAAGGATTCTAATGGTAACGTTGTTGAGGAAGACAATGCTTTACTTAGCTCCGCAAATAGCGACACTTCTATAACTGGTGCCACCATTTCGGAAGGAAAGAATTTATTGCTACCTGAATCTAATTTAGTTAGTGATGCGGAGATGGCATTAATTGAGGAAGATAAGCAAATGCTTTAAAGAAATATTGTGAATTTTATACTATGAGATTTTAAATAAAGTACTGATTGCTACCAAACACCGTAGCGTGGTGCGTAACCCTTTCTGTCTCCCTGCAGTATAGTATCATGTGTCTACTGTAACTTTTTAATTTCTTCCTAGGACATCACATACTTTTATCTTTTATGATATTAATTTCTAAAGTCCTGATCGCTAACCAACAGTTATTTCCCCGTCCGTAGGACGGGCTGCGTTTCTCGTAGCTTCATAAATGATTGTTTTTCAGGTGGGGACAAGTTTAGAAGAATTTTGTGCTAAAGACATTCCTACTCAACCTTTTTCAGTCGCAATTGGAAATGTAGTGGATCTGAAGTTTGACCAATATTTTTTTGTAATTGAACGAAGATGTGTATTCTCACGTACTTTATTGAAAGCAGTGGATTTATGTTTTAAAAGCTATCATTTATTTCACATTGCTTTTCCTTCAGAGTGTAAACAAGTGTGGAATTTTTTGGGTAATTGTGTGTACAAGCTTATCAATGACAAAGAGCTCACCTGCACCGCGAAAGCACTGAAGGATTATTGTGAAAATTCAATTGAATAGTTAAAAAAGTTGATGACAATTTTAGTTGGTTGTTGAATTAAATTTAAACGATTTCATAAATTTTTGTAAGCTATAATTAGAGTTATGTGAAAATTGAATAGTGTTAATAATTTGAATTGAATTGTGAAGTTTAGCTTTCAAATATATTTAGTTTTTGTTTAATTAAATAATGAGCTTATGTTAAGCATATGATTTGTGATTTAATTTTTAAATATATTTACTTGTTGTATTAATAAATAATAAGTCTATTTAATGCATATGATTTGTAATTTAGCTTTTAAATATATTTACTTGTTGTTTTAATAAATAGTAAGTCTTTGTAATGCATATGACTTATGATTTAGCTTTTAAATATATTTACTTGTTGTATTAATAAATAATAAGTCTATATATGTAATGCATATGATTTGTGATTTACCTTTTAAATATATGTACCTGTTGTATCAATAAAAAATGAGTTTATGTAATGCATATGATTTTAAAAAATGAAATAAATTATTTCTAAAATATTCTTTTTGACAATTTTAAGCATTGCCACTTATTTCAGTTTTTCCCTATCCATAGTTTTTACGGCATATAAAGGTAAATTTTTCCATTTGTACGCAAAAAAATTTCCCAGTACAAAGGCGTTTTTTTCCATTTGTACGCAAAAGAATTTCCCAGTACAAAGGCGTTTTTTTCCATTTGTACGCAAAAGAATTTCCCAGTACAAAGGCGTTTTTTTCCATTTGTACGCAAAAGAATTTCCCAGTACAAAGGCGTTTTTTACCATTTGTACGCAAAAGAATTTCCCAGTACAAAGGCGTTTTTTTCCATATATAAAAGAAAGGTATCCCGTTATGCGTGGTAAACATCTTACACTCTTAAAAAGGGAAGTTTACCCTTTATAGGACAATGTCCATAGTTTGTGTAATCTACGGGGAAGACTTACACGCTAGAAAGGGAAGATTTATCATATAATTTTCTGAGTGTACGAAAAGAATGAATAAATGTTTTATCGTTTTTACCAACTATAACATTTACAATAGCTTTTAAGTTACGATATTTAAAAAGTTTCTATACCAATTACAAATAGTCCGCGAGTAAAGATAAAATAGAAGTTTGTTCATTGTAATCCAGTTTATACCTCCAATTTTATTTTCGGTATTTTGTCCCATTCTGACTACGGAATTCAATAAATTACGCGAAGCACTCCGACTAATATTTTGGCCTAGCACTTTCTATCGTATAAAGCTTAATTTTAAGATTTAATTCAAAATGCCGAGAGATCAATTAATTATATTTTCCAACCAAAACCAACCACTATTCCCCAACTCGATAATTTCTTCCAGCCTCACTGTGAAAGAATTCCCATCACCTTACATCACCCGACATCTACCTTCAATGCAATCGATGGCCTATGGCAGCGTCTCCAAGAAATCCCTTTCTGAAATGAAACTATTTAGGCATTATCTCTTACATGAAAGCACCATTTGAACCAAAATCCATTGGTCTTGTAATTCACTGAGCAACTTCCACTTCTATCCTCATCATTGTCTCTATCGATTGTAGAAAAACTTGCTCCGCTGTGGTAATTCATCCCATCTGCCAACGCTGAAATGAATTCATAGATTGATTTTAGTGGATGTAGTTGTTAAAGTGTACTGATTAGTGAATGTAGATATATGATTATAGGACTTACTGGAGTTGCCTCTGACGTAGGCACGGACAGTCAACTTGAATTTATCTGCCTCTGAAGCCACTCTGAAGGTGGAATAGTGGGCTTGATAGAGCGTTCCATTCAGATCTGTGGCTGTCACTAGCAGTTCGTGATTGCACTCTTTCGTCAGTTCATGAATTGTATCCAGGCCTAAAATTTATTTGGAAACACAATTGGTTTAAAAATCCCAATCATAAAATATGTATTACGGATTATATTTCTGATTATCACGCAGAAAAATTATTTCATTTAAAAAAATTGTAACTACACAAAGTAAACTCTAAAATTTTATTTTATTCTTTTTTACTCTAAGCACCAAAATGATAATATTACCTCACGGATTGACAGTTAAAAAATATATGTTACAACTAAAAAAAGTTTTGAAATACATGCGTGTGGCATTTAGTTAAGATGCTTTATGCAAATCTTTTAAATATTTCATTAATTTCAAATAATATAATAAGCGCTCTCGGTTTTTATTTAAGACCCGGTAGTTTTTTTAAAATTTATCAAAATGGAAAATATAAAACATAATAGGGTTTTTCACTTATCTCTCTATAAAAAGAGAGAGAGTCTGTAAGTTCGTCGTTCGTTTCGTCAACCAAAAATGTACCTGGGATGTCGCAAGACATTGTATAAAACAATGTGAGACGGTTTACCCTTGGCGGAGCCAAACAAACAATTATTAGAGTGCTTTGGCTTGCCTTCTACTCTACTCGCGCGCTTCGCTTCATCCTTACCTCTGCACCAAGTACAAAATGCAAAGCAGGAGCGGAGCATTTTGTATTTGCTTTTGTATTCTGTGTATATCGTGTCATTTGCTTTTGTGTTTGGTATTCTGTATCGTGTCAACCATCCTTCGCTCGCGTCCGTCAAACCGGCAGTGACATTTTTCAGTCAACAAGAGTACAGCCAGCACTGTACAATTTGCATTTGTATTCTGTGTATATCGTGTCATTTGCTTTTGTGTTTGGTATTCTGTATCGTGTCAACCATCCTTCGCTCGCATCCGTCAAACCCGCAGTGACATTTTCCAGTCAAGAGTACAGCCGGCACTGAACAATCCGTGTAAAAGCTTCAGGTATCTTTCAACCTAATTACTGTTAATTTTATTGTCCCTTCCAATGTGATTAGAACGTAATAATAAGGTGATGTCAATAGCCAATTTCAGCATCTTTCTGCAGCCAGTTTGAAATGTGGGTTCATTCATTTAGCTTTTAAGTGGGGAAAAAAGCCCGTGGTCATGGATACAGTGACTGATCCCCCCTTGGCCTGCACCCAGTTTTCCTATTCAAACTGGCTGCAGAAAGAGAGCAAAACATCCTATTGACTTAACCAGAAGTGGGACTGTCATAGGTTCGAATCACATTGGAACCCCTTCAACATACTATCATCATCGAGTCAATAAATATCAACAGTTTTAAAATTTACCACAACGTATCAACGAGTATATTATTATTATAGGTCCAAGACTATCCTGTACCTAAAACCTCAACGTTGGCATTGTCCTTTGTGGAGTGGCACCTGAATACAATTCTCAGATTGGACAGTCAGCACTGAAGCAGTGACATTTTCCAGTGTAGAGTACAGCCGGCACTGAACAATCCGTGTAAAAGCTTCAGGTATCTTTCAACCTAATTACTGTTAATTTTATTGTCCCTGATGTCAATAGCCAATTTCATCATCTTTCTGCAGCCAGTTTGAAATGTGGGTTCATTCATTTAGCTTTTAAGTGGGGAAAAAAGCCCGTGGTCATGGATACAGTCACTGATCCCCCCTTGGCCTGCACCCAGTTTTCCTATTCAAACTGGCTGCAGAAAGAGAGCAAAGCATCCTATTGACTTAACCAGAAGTGGGACTGTCATAGAATCGAATCACATTGGAATCCCTTCAACATACTACCATCATCGAGTCAATAAATATCAACAGTTTTAAAATTTACCACAACGTGTCAGCGAGTATATTATTATAGGTCCTTGACTATCCTGTACCTAAAACCTCAACGTTGGCATTGTCCTTTGTGGAGTGGCACCTGAATACAATTCTCAGATTGGACAGTCAGCACTGAAGGAGTGACATTTTCCAGTCAAGAGTACAGCCGGCACTGAACAATCCGTGTAAAAGCTTCAGGTATCTTTCAACCTAATTACTGTTAATTTTATTGTCCCTTCCAATGTGATTAGAACGTAATAATAAGGTGATGTCAATAGCCAATTTCAGCATCTTTCTGCATCCAGTTTGAAATGTGGGTTCATTCATTTAGCTTTTAAGTGGGGAAAAAAGCCCGTGGTCATGGATACAGTCACTGATCCCCCCTTAGCCTGCATCCAGTTTACCTATTCAAACTGGCTGCAGAAAGAGAGCAAAACATCCTATTGACTTAACCTGAAGTGGAACTGTCATAGGTTCGAATCACATTGGAACCCCTTCAACATACTATCATCATCGAGTCAATAAATATCAACAGTTTTAAAATTTACCACAACGTGTCAGCGAGTATATTATTATATGTCCTTGACTATCCTGTACCTAAAACCTCAACGTTGGCATTGTCCTTTGTGGAGTGGCACCTGAATACAATTCTCAGATTGGACAGTCAGCACTGAAGCAGTGACATTTTCCAGTCAAGAGTACAGCCGGCACTGAACAATCCGTGTAAAAGCTTCAGGTATCTTTCAACCTAATTACTGTTAATTTTATTGTCCCTTCCAATGTGATTAGAACGTAATAATAAGGTGATGTCAATAGCCAATTTCAGCATCTTTCTGCAGCCAGTTTGAAATGTGGGTTCATTCATTTAGCTTTTAAGTGGGGAAAAAAGCCCGTGGTCATGGATACAGCCACTGATCCCCCTTTAGCCTGCATCCAGTTTACCTATTCGAACTGGCTGCAGAAAAAGAGCAAAACATCCTATTGACTTAACCTGAAGTGGGACAGTCATAGGTTCGAATCACATTGGAATCCCTTCAACATACTATCATCATCGAGTCAATAAATATCAACCTGGGGGAGTTTTCCCTCTATCTCCGAGTAAAATTAGAAACCAAAATATAATTAATTTTGTTTAAATGGATGTAAAAAAGTAGTGGAGGTTGTTATTAGAACATAAAACATCTTTTATTTGTAAGCATTGTTAAGACTGCTTACAGAAAGACTCACTATGTTGCCACTACGGCCAACCGCCACAAATCAGCTGAAGCTTTTGGTTAATTTATTGTATTTTTTTTATTTTTTTAGAAAATGAATCGCCGTAGTGATTCTAAAGGCAGTAGTAGTAATACTACGCCAAACTCTGGGCAATTCAGGATTCCGAAAAGAAACTTAACTTCAAGTGGGTCAGCTTCCAGTGCAAATCTAAAAAATGCTAACGAATTAGGGCGGCTCCCTATCTCATTGGTAGATAGATTTTGTCCGTTCTGTTCCCGAAAAGTGATTGACTTCTATCAGAAAGGTAAGTAGAATGTTTTAATTTGTAACCAAAATTATTATCAATGTTTTTTTGTTTTCTTCTGATGATGGTAATTTTATTATATTACTTTTTTTAGACAAGTGCCCCCACGAACAGTGTGGAAAAGAATTTAACCATGCATTACCAGAGCTCCCTGAATGTTGGCAGTGGTGCGACCAATGCAGAATAGCTCCAGTTCGGCCGGGATATTTTCGGTGTATTATTTGCAATGGCGTGTCTACTACAGGGAAGCGGTTTCAAAAGCTAACTGGACTCTGAGTGCCAAGCAACAGGCCGAGAAACTTTAACTTTTCAAGTCGTTTCAACCATCACTAAGCGAGCAAGGTTCAGAGTCGAAGAAGGGAAAGTTGGCCCAAGCAGCCGTTGTCTCTCCCGTAGACTCCAATAGGAAGCCTAATGATGGATATGTGACTGACGATGAGTTGGCTCTATTGGATGAAAATATGGAATTGGGTGGTGATAGTGAAGTGAAGTAAAGTGTAGAGAAATACATGCATTTATTTACTCCTATTACTCCTATTTTTTAAATGTTTGTCTTTGGTTTACTACAATAAACATTAAATAGCCAAATTGCGGTTTTCAAAGTCTTGATTGCTAGAAATAATTACACTGCTGTTTTTTCAAACAGTACATTAACGGATTCAAACATTTTAAGAATTAAATAAATTCCTGATTGCTAGCCAACAGTTATTTCCCCGTCCGTAGGACGGGCTGCGTTTCTCGTTCGTTACATAAGTTATATCGGCTTACATGTTACTGAGCTTACTTCTCTTGTAAGCCGAGTAACGTTTATGTTATAAGCCCTCAGCCTTCTCCAATGTCAAAATCAAGTAAACCGAAACCACGCCGAAAGGCATGTTTTTCGGCGTACTTGACTTACATCTACAAGAAAACGCAACATATAGGTTGACTTATTGACCAAATGAGAGCGTAAATTCAAAATTCATACTTTTTTCACATGTTTTGGAAGCCATTTTTTATCTTATTATTAACGAGAAACGCAGCCCGTCCTACGGACGGGGAAATAACTGTTGGTTAGCGATCAGGAATTTATTTAATTCTTAAAATGTTTGAATCCGTTAATGTACTGTTTGAAAAACCGCAGCGTAATTATTTCTAGCAATCAAGACTTTGAAAACGGCAATTTGGCTATTTTATGTTTATTCTAGTAAAGCAAAGACAAACATTTAAAAATTAGGAGTAAATAAATTACGTGTATTTCTCTACATTTTATTTATCACCACCCAATTCCATATTTTCATCCAATAGAGCCAACTCATCGTCAGTCACATATCCATCATTAGGTTTCCTATTGAATATATGGGAGAGACAACGGCTGCTTGGGCCAACTTTCCCTTCTTTGAATCTGAACCTTCTTCGCTGAGTGGTGGTTGAAACGACTTGAAAAGTTCAAGTTTCTCGGCATGTTGCTTAGCATTCAGAGTCCAGTTGGCTTTTTGAAATCGCTTCCCTATAGTAGACACACCATTGCAAATGATACAACGAAAGTATCCCGGCCGAACTGGAGCTATTTTGCATTGTTCGCACCATTGCCAACATTCAGGAAGCTCTGGTAGTGCATGGTTATATTCTTTTCCACACTGTTCGTGGGGGCACTTGTCTAAAAAAGGTAATGTAATAAAATTACCATCACAGAAGAAAACAAAAAAGCATTACTAATAATTTTGTTTACAAATTAAAACATTTTACTTACCTTTCTGCTAGAAGTCATTCACTTTACGGGAACAGAACGGACAAAATCTATCTACCAAAGAGATAGGGAGCCGCCCTAATTTGTTAGCATTATTTTTATTTGTACTGGAAGCTGACCCACTTGAAGTTATGTTTCTTTTCGGAATCCTGAATTGTCCAGAGTTTGGCGTAGTATTACCACTACCACCTTGAGAACCACCACGGCGATTCATTTTCTAAAAAAATTAAAAAGAAGCATTAAATATCTTAACCGAAAGCTTCAACTGTTGGTTAGCGATCAGGACTTTAGAAATTAATATCATAAAAAATAAAAGTCTGTGATGCCCTAGGAAGAAATTAAAAAGTTACAGTAGACACATAATATTATACTGCAAGGAGACAGAAAGGGTTACGCACCACGCTACGGTGTTTGGTAGCAATCAGAACTTTTTATTATTTTTTTTATTGCGATTGCGGCGGCTGGCCTTAGTGGCAGTGGGAGCTGGCTGCTAATAATTCCGAAAGCCATTCTGTAAAACGGCCGTTTATGTCGCATGGAATTCATTTTGTTATCGACTTGATAGAATCTTGTTTATCAATTGCACTGCCAAAATTTACTTCCCCTTGAGGTAGAGGTGAGTCGAGTCGTTGTGTCGGTCGAGGTAAGTACGTTTGTTGAGTTCCTCCGCATAAATCATCGATTTTTGGGTGTCCAAGTGCAGCTGTGAACCGAAATTTTGGTTCAGAAAATGCCCCTTGAGAAGACCTACCTGGACAAGTCACCGTCTACTAAAAAAGGTCAGTGTATTTTCAAAAAATCGGAAATAACTGGAATTTGGCATGCTTTGGATTGTGTGGAAAATGGCGCTGATTCAGAAAACCACAACGGAGGGTGACCGTGAAAAAATGCAAAGAATATGCAAATCGAATGTAAATACGCTTATCAAGACAGAGCCATAGTGAACGTGTCCGACTTCCTGATAAACAGATTCCACTCATCGTACTCTACTGCATAGCAATCTTCCTTCTCTCACAAACGTACTTACTGATGTTTCATACTCTACCAACGTATTCCACAACACAACGACTCGGCTCCCCCAACTTCATTCGTTGGGCGAAGGTAGAATATAATATATTTAAAGTAAGTTAATCTAGCGTAATACATACTGTAATTGCATTATGGGTGTAATAATATAAACTTTAAGATTACTAAATAAATGTTCTTCGAATAGACTGTAAGGTGAATGTAAGCTCCTGCTGCAATTTGCGCGGGTTATCGGCCTCATTCCTTACTTAAAGGTCTTTCCCTGTTTGTTCTTCAATTCGATATCTATTACGTTGCAACTATGCATAAAATTATACAATATACCAGTGAATATTATTAAATATTAATTAATTGTCTTTCAATCTATCCTGTCATTATTGTACTTAGGTGGTAATTTCGGTTGAGTGTTATAATATATACTTGTATGTATGATAATGTAAAGCTGCTTACTACTGTTCTGAAAATAAAACCAATACCAATACCAATAGTGGAATAGCCGGACAGATGTTAACTATGGGGTTTCGGCTGTGACAATTGACGCAATTTTCGGGGGCCTTTTTCAAATAATAACCGCAATGAGAATTTGTTCCCACCGACCACTAAATAATACTGTACAATAAGACTGCTATTGACGTATTATCCCCATGGCATGGTGCAGTTTATATACCCACGTGTTAGGGTAACAACCAATAACCAAGGGTATCAACCAATAACCAAGGCTAACAAACAATAGCCAAGGGTAAGAACCAATAAGGAAGTTGCAGCTATATCTCAATAGCATTAGCAGTCTTATTGTACAGGGACATGTTTTAGTCTATGAAATGTCCCCATTTGGGTAATCTATAGTCTGGGGTCTTTTCTCTTATTTTCCCCTCCCCATCTTTTCCGAATAAAAATTGTAACTGTTGACTTTGTTACCGGAGTGACTTGGCCGCTAATCCCTTTCATACTAAATTACCACACGGTTAGATCTGGTGTGTGCTAAAAGTGATTTTAACGTTTGAAAGCCATGTCACGCCCTTCTGCCCTGTACGAAAGTCAATTTTTTTGAACATATACAGAGTACAGACTGAAAATAACGATTTCCCAATTTTATGTCTTTCACATTCCTGCACCGGAACTGGTGGAAACAGCCGGGAGATCATATCCAAAATGACTTCCGTACAGGGCAGAAGGGCGACAAATTTAACCCTGTAGTAATTTAGTTAGTATATGGAAGGGATTACCGGCGTTGTCAGTCCGGTAACAAATTCAATAGTTAATTTACTTTCCACAGTTACTATAGGTCGTATCACAGCATTATGATCCCCAAGGCTACTCCCCACATACAGTAATGCCCAACCCAAAATAACAAAAATTTTGCGCCCACGTTGAAGGAGCTCATGGCATTGGCAATAGAGGCTTCCCACAATTAGTGACCGGTCACTAAATTAACATGAATAGGTATTGAAATGACTACTGTACCTGCCTGTATTATATCCTCTAGAATTGTAGGAAACGTCTATTTGAGTGTCAATTCTGCAAACTGCAGTTATTATTATTGACTCCATGTGTTGAAAAGCCACCCAAAAGAACCTGGAATATAGAAGGGAAGACAAATAATCAAATTTTGATAACAATTCCATGGCTATTAAAATCAATAGTAAGTAATGCAATGCAAACTATATACATCACGTCATGAGTATCAAAACACGTGTTAATAGGTATTGAAATGACTACTGTACCTGCCTGTATTATATCTTCTAGAATTGTAGAAAACGTCTATTTGAGTGTCAATTCTGCAAACTGCTATTTCTATTGACTCCACATGTTGAGCAGCAACCCCAAAGAACCTAGAATACGAAAGGAAAGGCAAATAATCAAATTTTAATAAAGATTCTATGGCTATTAAAATTAATAGTAAGTACAGCAATGCAAACTATATACATCACGTCATGAGTATCAAATCACGTGTTAATAGGTATTGAAATGACTACTGTACCTGCCTGTGTTATATCCTCGGGAATTGTAGGCGTCTATTTGGGTGTCGATTCTGCAAACTGCAGTTACTTTTGACTCCAGGTGTTGAAAAGCCACCCCAAAGAACCTAGAATACAGAAGGAAAGGTAAATAATCAAATTTTGATAAAAATTTCATGGGTATTAAAATCAATAGTAAGTACTGCAAACTATATTATACGTCACGTCATGAGTATCAAAACACGTGTTAGTAGATATTGAAATGATTACTGTACCTGCCTGTGTTATATCCTGGAATTGTAGGAAACGTCTATTTGAGTGTAGATTCGGCAAACTGCTGAGTTGTAGACGCGACACGACACGACGAAATGCTGATTGTTGGAAATAACGTGGCAGATTTACGAATCTGCCGCAAGATGCAAAAGTTCGTGCAAGGATGGCTTGCACGAACGAAAGAAATGTCGTGAAATGAGAAGGCAAGCAGAGTACTTGTCTTCTCATCTCAATCCAGCCATGCAGCACCAGCAGAGCCGAGTGTGTATGGTAGAAGGCAGAAGCAGGCATAAGCACTACACACTGCTTATGCCTGGCTCCGCCAAGGGTAAACCGTCTCACATTGTTTTCTACAATGTCTTGCGACATCCCAGGTACATTTTCGCTTACGAAACACCTCACAACTCTCTCTTTTTATGTAGTCAATAGTAACTGTAAGATAAGACTTGCAAAAAAGAATCGCTCATTTATTGCCCGCCTTAAATGTGTTTATTTAGATTTTGGGAGATGTAAGGCCAGTAGCTATAAGCCTGTAACGAATAAGTGAAAAACCCTAATATGTATCTTGTGTGTTTATATTGTGTTAAACCATCCGGCGTTTATCAGAGACCGAGAGTTTGCGTTACTAAGTACGTTTCATTAATTTATGTCATCTTAAGTTCTTAATCATTTGAAATATTGCATTCATTTTCATTGTGTATTAAGTCAAAGTTAGTAAGTTATACAAAAAGGTATTATGTTAATAAAAACATTTTAATGTAAGCAGTGTTACAATTTTATAAGCGGCATCATCGCAATGAACTCAGGTTATCAGTAGGGAATCCAAAACCGGACCAAAATTTCAAAACAGGTTTCCGCGTTTTTCACCTGTTTTTTGCACTACAAAGTTTACCTTCTGTTTACCATTTTACCATCGTGTGGGATTTTCTGCAAATATGACATGTTTCATGTTTTTGCAAATCACCAATTCGCAATTGCACTTAAAAGAAAGTTCATGCACTGCTGATTGCTTCTGAGTTACGGTATTTCATTAAATAAAATTACCTTTTATTATTATTATGCCTTTTATTATCACCGTGAATACCTTCTGTTAGTTGTTTTGTGTAAAACTGTAGAAAAGACTTATTTTTAACAAATTTCAAATTGACATTTTCACAGCCACAGTTACCTCAATTTTAATTCTTACTTCATTTATTACACTATTTTATTATTAGACTATCCAAACTTTCAATTCTGTGCAAGATATCGAAAAGCCCGGGTTTTTTAGGAAAAATCCCTCGACCCCGGGTTTTTTGGGTTTAAGGATTTTTTATATAACTATAGATATAAAAGCAAGCCTATACTATACCATATATGAAAACTATAGCTGACAATAACAACAACCGTGTCAACTACTATTATTTATGTCAACGAAAATAAAAATTAAAGCATAAACCTTTAATTTTAACATGTTAGCGTAGCAATACTTTTTGTGAATTCCTATATTAGTATTACTGTTAACTAGTGAAACATTAAGCTTTATAATATTTTACTGATTATATTGAATATTGAATTTATGAAATTATTCTTTTGTTAATATGGAGCTTTAATTTTGAAGCATTACAGTAATGAATACGTAAATGATTAATTAAAATTGAGCATAATTAAGTATGCATAAAATTAATATATAGTCGTCACACTCGATACATTAATTGCACGTAGAACTGTAGAAGTGATTGTAGAATACCTTATCTATATTTTCCACTCATTTATAATGGAGACTAGAAACCCTCCTACACCTCAAATTTTAGCCTGACTTTTCATGTTAAAAGGAGGAGTAGGATTGGTTTCTAGTCTCAGTTATTTTTGAGTTGTTAATAGATATATTTTTTCCACCTGATTATACATTAGTTTACCCTTTTAAGTAGAAATATGAGGAAATTAGTATGTTTTGCTTATTAAGATGAAGCTTTGCACATTTTTGGATGTTTTGTAAAAAACCCAATAAACCCAGGGTTTTTTAAGGGAAGCGGGGTGGGTTTTTTGCCAAAAAACCCAATACACCCCAACCCATAAAAAACCCGACCCACAACCCTGATCCTGTGACATTTCTAATTTGGGATGATAGGGATATCCGCATGTAGAAATCCAAACTACTTTATAATTTTTTTTCAATCACATATTGCCAAATTGCCATCCGTAATTTTATTACAATAGAAACTTCATCGACTCACCTAGCCAATAGTCGTTACTTGGTTCACCAAATCCGTTTTTGTATCCATCCCACGTTTTGTTGAACAAGTCTGATCGTTCATCCACGGTCAAGTTCCCGGGTATTCCCCGTCGTTGGAACACCGTCCAGCCTCCACCAACAGTCTCCATATCGCAGTAGGCATTTACAGACTTTCTATTAGATTTTTCGTTATCGTTGTAGGGGTATAGTTTATAGACTCCACTTTTCGATTTGTTAATCTCTCGCTTGATTTCACGACAAGACCTCAGTTGTTTTAATTGCGTTCCAGCTGAAATTAATCAACTGTTTTAATACTTGTTCCCTGTACATGTTTTCCTTGTTTGAACACACTGCAAGTAATTTACTGTGGCTATCATTATAATATTCCTAACCACGAAGTGACCTTTGATATCCCTTGAAAAACACTTTCAGTATGTTTTAGCAAGCGATATCGATTAGCGGCTCTCTGACAACCTTATCCAACTTATTAGAACGTTATGTCAATCTATACTCAATGCGGTATAATCCAGCAATGAGATAGTATCAGGAAACCCTCAATCGATGGGAAAGGGTGAACTACGAGATCAATCCTTCTAGATTTATTATTGTATTTTAATAGTTTACGATATATGACATCGAAAAGTAGTTTATATAGCATGCCGACTGCAATACTTAGTGACAAAAACGTATTGAAGTGGGACGGGCTGAAGGGCCCCTAAAAAGAAAAAGGAAATGTTTTTCTCAAAATAGCAAACATTTTGCTATTCGCCTAATAATTTGTAATTTTGGACCTAATTTCATTAAAAAATGCTAAACCGTTTCGTGAAAATGCAAACATTGAATTTTAGACTTTGTCAACATTCTGTTAATCTGCAAACTAGCTCTGTGATACAAACTACCACATGGTGGTTTGTAAAAAATGCTGATTCCATTTGACCTATTGAGATTGAAAAACAAATATCTGGTGAGTCAAGAGATTGCATTTATCGAATAAGAAATTGATTTAATTTGTCCTTTACCTAAGAACTTTTGTATCTAGTATTAACTTTTACTGAAAATATTCAATTTATTTATTCCAAAAATCCATTTTCTGAACATTAAAAAAGTTGAAAGGTTATATGGCTCTCTACATTAGCCGAAGGATCTTAATTTTCTAATTTTGGGTGATTTGCTTAGTGGATTTTTATAATGAAGCAGAAATTCATAATTTCAACCTATTAAGGTCAACTTACCATTTTTTACTTCCTCGCCAGGTATTTTGTATTTTTCCAATAGTTTTTCAATAGATCTGGGAATAGACCTTACTGTATCCAGCTGTTAATAAAATTGGACAGTATAGTTATATAAGCTTATTAACTTATATATAATTACGTAGGATTACAAAATGTACATTTCTACCTTAGTTCTAATGTCTGTGATTTCCGTCCTCGTGTTTCTGTCAATAGTTTCAATCTTATTTTCCAAGTGGTGGATCCTATCAGCAAGTTTTTTCCCAATTTGGTCAACCTTTTGAATAACAGCTTGGATTTGATCTCGTAATTGAAAGAAAACAATGAGGATGTTCTCATCAGTGTCTCCATTTCTCGGATTCTTCTGCTGGGCCCTAAGAAACGGTTCAAAAAATTAGAAAAAAGTGTAACCTCCATTTGTCATAAAATATTCGCTTAATAGGAAAAATGGAAAGATTGAAATGGGAGCATTCCAGCTCCTATTTTCCCATTTTTGTTATTTTTTTCCATTTACCAAACGTATTTTATTTCCCAAGGGAACTTGATGGTTTTCGCTTACAGTTTTACTTGGACTCGTTGACTAAAAACCCATTTAAAAAACAAATTCCCGTGTCGTGGTTTTGGATTTTTTAGGTTTTTTGTGGGGTTCACCCCTATATGGTATAGACTTGGATTTATAGCTATCTAGTTGTATAAAACCTTAAACCCACAAAGTCTAAAAACTCCGTAGTTGATGATGTTTTTCTTAAAAAATCCGAGTTCTTCGATACCTTGAGTGGTATATATCTCCTTATTTACCTATCCATCAAATAGTATCTAATCAAGGGATTTTGCTGTCAGGAAAAACTGAACTGACATTTGCACTAGGGAATGACAGTAAGGGAGTGTAAGAGCAGATAAATGGAATTCCCTTTAGGAAAGAGTCGAAAATGTACAAATAATAACAGTTATTACTTATGAATGCTTGACCGCGAAAAACAATAAAGACATACGTCCATTTCCTGACCAGTTATCAAAATTCAACACAAAGTTAGCGATAGTAGAGGCTTGCTTTGCTGACCCAATTACAATTTGCGAGCTCAGAACTCCGTATAGGTCGTTATGTTATGTTATGTTACGCAAACATACTGCATGTGTATTTAAAAAACGGTATGTATATCACTACTTGATAAAACGTGTATGTGTATGTGAAATGTTTTGTATGAAAGTTAATGAATCTTGTCACCATGGAGCAGAATATGAATTATTAGGTCATTGCTTATGATCAAAATTGAGTATAATATTGTATACAGCATTTCAAAACGATAAAAATAGCCAACGGAGCTGAAATAATTACTACCTTTACCTTTGCCCCCTGATTACGTGGTTATAAATGTAGACAGAATTGTAAATTGTAAGAAAGACAGTACACCAAATGAAGCTTTTAAGTTATCAGTATGTCCCTTGCTGGGGTAAAATGGAACTTGCTTCACTATATATTATGGAAGTGGTCTGACTACAGTAGGATGACTAGCTTACTAGGAACGATAAATAATTAATTCCAGATATTCATAAATTTAAATGGACAGCTTAGTAGTATTTTTATTGAAATTGTGCAAATTTTAATGTTCTTATAAAAATATCTACCACTACTAAATTTCGGTGTCCACAATTAATCTTTCTATGGCATTAAAAGCGACGAATTTAAATTTCGAGATGTTAATGAAAATGGACTCTTTGATGTTTCAAAATAAGACGCTAAATACGGACGTACCTGTTTTCACAGCTTTCTTCTTCATTTGCTCCTGAAGTGTATTGTAGATTAAAAATAATGCAATATAGATAAATGACGAGTTTAAACTTCATTTTCGTCTTGGATTGGATGGAATGGCTTTTTGTCAATAAGGAAAGCTTAAACTGAATGGCGAAACTAATTTGGTTTCAATGATACAATTCAACTATTGAATTTTTATTATGGTTTTAGGTAGCTATTGAGCTTTATTGAACATATAGGTCACCATATTTTAGTGTTGTTGTTTTCTGAAGTTGTTCTGGTGTAGAAATGGCAAGTTGAAATAAAATAGTAGTGTCATATGCAGGACAACATAGGCATTTGTATATAATAATTACATAATGTTTGCAAACCACAATGCGATCACTCGGTGAAACTAAATATATGTAGTGGAGAGAGGATTCAAGTTAACTTATGTAATCGTGCAAAATAAACCGTGAATTTATTACTTTAGTTCCTTCTACGTTTTATTCAATATTTCCTCAAATATGTTTACATGGTAGAGAAACTGTCGGCTTTTACTTGATATATACTGATAATGTGATAATCTGTAATTCAGGCATTTGTTGTATTATAGAGAGATGAGTTAAGAGTAGTAATGGAGGATTTATATAGTACAATTGTTTTATATTCTGTTGGGTATAGTGTGCAGTTTACTAGTGCCTACTACTCAAGGTATCTAAAAGCTCTCAAGCCTGGGTTTTTTGGGTTTAGGGGACCGGAATCTCGTTTCAGCATCTGCACGTGCTGAAACGAGATTTTGTTCAGTTCCAGCACCTGCTGAAAATAGAGAAAATCTCCTTTCAGCACCCTGCTGAAACGAGACAGAGATAATTACAACACCTGCTGAGACTAGACCATTCTCGTTTCAGCACCTATTTTTATTATTCATTATAATCATTTATTATTCATTATAATAATTTCTTATTCATCATGACCATTTCTTATTCATTATAATCATTTCTTATTCATTATGATCATTTACAATTGATTATAATCATTTACTATTCATTATAATCATTTACTATTCATCATAGGTAATCATTTAGCAGTTATGATGGTTAAGATGGATTTATGATGATCATACGTCGGAATTTTATTTATTTAAAAACCCAAAAAACTCCTTAAAAATAAGCCTAAAATCACAAAAGCAGCTATAAATAATCGACTCAAAATTGTTATGTTATGTTGAGTTTAAATGCTACCTACATTTATAAATGGATTTAAAACTGAAACTTGAGATATCATAGTATAATAAATGTACGCAGGGTATTGGGGAATCAGAAAACTTTAAAAAAAACCGGCCAATGTTCAGCACGTATCCAGAGGGGGGACTGGAGGAGCCCGAGCCTCCCACTAAATTTCCAGAAAGAGACGATTTTTTTGTCAAAAATAGTTAAAAATCCGGTGTGCCCCCAATGGTGGGACTTTTTAATAATTGTATTACTTGGAATGGCTGTTTGCTACTGAAATTATGAATTTGTATGGCAGGGTTAGAAGTTAGTGTTAATTTATGGTTTATGTTTATGGTATATGGTTTATGTTTATGGTATATGGTTTATTTTATTCTTGTACAATATTCCCTTCAAATTCATCAAAGAAAATACCATCCAATCAAAAAAATACCCAACAAATGCACACGTTCTGCATTGAAACATAAAACATATTTTCAGACCTATTGTCATGTATTTTCAAACAAATTAACACCAACAACCATGCCATACAAATTCATATTTTCAATCGCAACCAGCCATACAAAGTAAAACATTTATTAAAAGTTCCCACAATACAAAATTCCAATCTGTCCCAGTCTCATGCATACGTGTTAATATAAAAACTATTTTCTAATATTTTTTTGAAGAGACCTTTTTATCAATATTTCGGTTCCTTTAGCTGAAGACAATACAAAAAATTACAAATCTTCATTAATTTGTAAAAAAACATCATGAAAATGCTCAAAAAATGTTAGTAAATTTTTTTTATTTGAAAAAATATTTACTAAAACTTTTATTTTTTTAAAAACCAAAAAATGTAAAAAAGTTTTCTAGCACTTTTATATTTTTGAAATCCTTAGGGTATGAAACGTCGAGATGCAAAATCTCACGACTCTCAAATCAATCTGAAAAAATTTTATATAAATAAAATTCCCACGTCTGAGATGATTAAGATGGATTTATGATGATTAAGATGGATTTATGATGATTAAGATGCATTTATAATGTTTGTAATAATTAATTATGATTCACAATCATTTATGATATATTAATAGTTAGGTATCAAGATACCTTAGTGACTATTATTGGGACTGGCGTCAGGTAGCC
The DNA here is from genome assembly GCA_020055645.1 of Tomocerus qinae. Taxonomy (NCBI): domain Eukaryota; kingdom Metazoa; phylum Arthropoda; class Collembola; order Entomobryomorpha; family Tomoceridae; genus Tomocerus; species Tomocerus qinae. Next base: position 16,790,476 of record CM034546.1, on the reverse strand, counting down.
TGATATTTAAAGCAAAACAATTACAACTCAATTTTTTTCTTATTTCATTTCCATGGAAATCAGTAGAGTAGTAGTACTCTGCCCTATCAGTCCCCATCTCACCCTCTGGTTCTCTTTGGCACAAAATTGTCGAATTTTGTACCAAAATGAAAAAAAAATGGATTTCAATTGTTTACATCTGACTATCAGACTTCCTCATCCCAGTCCCAATAATAATCACTAAGGTAATTATCTTGGTGAGGTATGATGTTTTATAATCATTTAAAAATAGGTGCTGAAAGGAGAATGGTCTAGTCTCAGCAGGTGTTGTAATTATCTCTGTCTCGTTTCAGCAGGGTGCTGAAAGGAGATTTTCTCTATTTTCAGCAGGTGCTGGAACTGAACAAAATCTCGTTTCAGCACGTGCAGATGCTGAAACAAGATTCCGGTGTTTAGGGGTATTTGATTAAATTTTAGACATAAATACAAACCTAAACTATATACCATATATAAATGATATAGAAGAATCGAAGGGTTGTATCTACAATGTTGTATTCTGAGGTGATCTGAACACCCTATAAACCCACGGGTGTTTTAATTGAGCGGGTTTGTTCTTTTTTTTCCGAACTACCCAAAAAACCCAACTCTGAAAAAACACAACCCTGTTAGAAACTATGTCCACACAAAAGGTTGATAAGTGCATATGCTATTTTTATTTGTGATAATGAAAGAAGAACAACTATAAAAAGTGTTCGAATGTACATTTAAAAAAATGATTCACTTCTGCTGGACAACGTTGGGAAATTGATCTTTATAATGACAGACTCATTATTCACGGTTTATATTTCGATAATATTAAAAACAATAAGCCGATGCTATTTTTAATTGTTTTGTGAATTAAAACCAATATAATCTTCGTCTCCTTTTTAAAATAAAAAATTGGATGGATTTTACACTTTTGTTGCTTTGTAGCCCTTTATACTACTTTCTGAGTAAAGTGGGATACAAACATTTTTACAGGTTTGATCACTAGATGTTTTCGCCACAAACTAATTACTGGTTCTGATAAAGCAAAATTATTTTATAGTTGATTATTTCCAATGCAATAATTATTGTTGAAAATGTTCTAATAATTATAAATGGCGTCAACAAAAATTATTTTAGTTTACTAATATTGCAAGTAAAATAATTCCGCTCCCGTAATAGCAGAAATAAAGAATTTGAAGCTACTTATCCAACCTTTAACCCAATACATTACTTTTTAGTGCCGTTGCGGCTTAATCTTTTCTATTATCGAAATTATGGTAAGGGAATAGCTATTGACATTTTCCTTATACAGCTAGATATTATTATAAAGTCCATGTATCTATATTGATTATGTAATATTACATATCTTTTTATTACTTGTAAAGTATAAAGGGGGATTTACAATTTATCATATGTGTTTTAGGTAACAACTAGGTATCTATTAACCAATTTGTGGCAACAATAGTGTTTACTTAAACACATGGTGTATTATTATTAAGCACAAATGTGAGCACTAGTAATTAGTCACGATAATATTTTGTAGCTTAATGTTTATCATTTTGCTGAGCATAAAAAATTTCAAAAAATAAAAAATAACGAAAAATGATTTCTCCATTTCGTTACTATCACTAATACTTACTTAATCAAACTTCAATGATTCGGTTGAAACCACCATCTAACAATCATAATAATTTACTAGGAGAGGATCGATGATGCCGCATTCACTGAGCAACTCACTTTTCATGAAATAACAACTAACAATTTATAACATAGTGCGACAGGAATTGACAAACATATAATATGATGATTGCTCTTAGCAACTGTCGCACCCCATATCTGATAATTTTGGATTGTGGGACGTTTGCACTCATTTTGGTCGTTTGACCAAGTCAGTAATAAAAATATCCAAGTCATAAAACTGTTTTATATTTTACTAATTTATCAAAGAAGTTGTCAGTTCTATACTCAGTTATATTACGAAATTCACCTAGATGCAAAATAATTAATTTAAAGTTAGTTGTTCATCAATGGTCAAAAGTCGTTGAAAATTATTGGCATCATAAAATGGAGTCCTGAGGTAACTCTGTGTCAAGTCACACATCAGTTTACTGTCGTTACTCCACTCTTCAGTACCGGTAAATGAAGCAATTTGGTTCCAAATTGCTGTATATGTATATAATGGATAATACTGTATATTATAATGGTATAGATATAGTACAGGAATAGGTAAATATGAGTGCTATACTCTATGAGCAATCATGTGGTTATAGGATGGACAAGGATGGTGGCGTTAACCGTAATGATGGTGGTGTTACTAAGGTTCGACGGTGGTGTTATGACACATGGACGGTGGCGTTAAATAGGAAGGATGGTGGTGTTAACTAGGTATGCTAGGGTTACTCTGATATTTACGGTGGCGTTATGTGACTATGCCTAAGTGCTAACAGTCATGCAACGTATCGAAGATGGCAAGACAAGACTACACACACACAAGTAGGAATACAAGTAATAAGAGAGTTTATTCTGGACTAAAGGAAGTTAGGACAGAAGGAACTCATTACTTAACTTAACTATTATAGGACTAACTATTACTAACTAAATGCTTAACTAACTTAAACGCTAAAAGAGGACTTACGACTGATTGACTAGCAACCGCACACGTAAGGAGGTCGAGTTGTCCGTGCAACTGATGGACTAGTTGAGACACAACTATGGAAGAACAGTTGATACACAACTATAGGAAGAGTCCACAGTTCCACACTAGTTGATTGGAAGCAACTGCACAGTGGAGAACAGGAACGGACCGGAACAGCGTCGGAAAGAGTCCAAGAGCAACTGATGAAGACCAAGGAATTGCAGGTGGTATTTATACCCGAGCGATTCCTTTGTCTTTTGACGAAATTTAATCTTAGCTATCAGCTAATTAAATATTTAATTTTGAGCTAAGATAACAGAAAAAGCTTATACATTAGTCTTACGAGAAAACTTACTGGTTAGAACTAGTTTTAATTTTAAATAGTTAGATAATTTTAACATAAGAACTTATTAGGCATATTTCTAACAATTAGGTAAACTAGATGTAAGATATTAACAATAGATTTTAACTATAGCATATAATATTGTTATAAGATTAGTTGTAAGGAATAAGTTGGAGTGGGGAGAAGACTGACGGATTAGCGTAGTTACTACCTATCCCAGATAAACAAATAAACTGTGAAGCTCAACCACTCGGTTGGACTTTACAATATGTACTTTATAAATACACTTCAATGCAATTTGTATTGGTTCTCTACTTTCGGCTTTCTCTGTATAAAAACAAACAGTTTAACTTACTTTGCTTGCCATGTTAAGAAAAATATTGCGTCAAATGCCAATGTCAAAGAATCTAGATAGTTTCAAAGCTAATTGTAAATTAATGATTACCGATTGCCCTAGTCTGTCTTTAAATCAGCTCCAAAATTTTAATTCAGTGTTTTAACTAAATTGCTTAGACATTAAAAGTATAAAATAGTACCAAATGTTTCGATTTCTTGTCAATATTAATGTTTAGAAATATTAAATAATTATACCGTTATTATATATCATAATAATACCCAAATACTCAATATATGTATTTAAAAATGGCTCGGTATTAGAAGCCATAGCTGTGAGCTTATCAATTAAAAGACTTCCCTAGAACAAGCCAACGGTATATGTTCCCGAAATTCACAATTTGGGTGCAAATGACAAGACGTTAATTTGAAGGTGCCTTATATAAAGATATATAAGACAAATCGACAATTTCAGCCTCTTACAGAATCATTCTAATCTATTACCAGAAAATTATGTTTGACAATGTCACAGTGTCCCAATGACGAGTACTTGGGTATGTCCATTAAGGATGACCCACAAATGATTTATTCAACTTTGTTGTTGTATTACCCAAATTATTTTATTTACTAATTTTCGAAAAACAACATTGGTTCAACCGTTTTTGGCATTTGAGTTAGCATGGAGAATGAGAGGGGATAGTGGACGAAATTCTAAACATGTGCCTACCTAGAAGAGAATGTGATAGTGAATGAGGGAAGTTGTTGTGTTTGTGGTTTGGGTTATTTAGGTTGTTTGGCAAACTAGCTTTCTTATAATACTATTACAAAAATTAATAAATATATAGCCAGATTAAGACAAGTAGTTTGTACGCCGAAGTTCACTATTAGCAAAGTGTCTTTGCAAGGTAACTTTGGAAGGCACCCGACCAAAGCACGTTGCGTGTAGTGAACGTCGGGTAAACTGCTTTTGGGATATATTAAAAACATCGATTCGGTATATATAAAAAAGTCCACAGAAAAACAACTAAAAATGTCCACTGAATATCTACTTTTTTCATTTTCCTATTTAACATTTTTCGCGAATATGTCTCATTTTTGACATTATTTTTGGTTGCGCCCCCCTTCCTTGACCAAATTTCTGGATACGTGGCTGGTCATGCATAACGTCATTAATATTAATGGCGTTATGCATGCACTAAACATAATTAATATGTACATTCAATTTCAAATTGACATTACAGAAGTAATAATTAAGCTGATGAGTATACTAAGTTAAAAAATGCTAATAGTAATATTTCTGTGTGGATCCATAAGTATAATTTCAAAACCAATAAAGAATATGACATAAGGAGAGGGCGAATGGGCCCGTCCACACCTTAGTAGAAAAAGTGATTTATTTATTAAAATGTGACGAATAAAACAGTTTTGGGCTTTGGGTTTGAAAGTCATCCAATACTATAATATTATTTTACAGTTAGGTATGTATAACATTTGTCATGATTTTATGGGTCGTTGCTCGTCAAGTGCAGGAAATAAAATCTTGTAAATTAATCAACAACGCTTATTTATTTCATCTTCATCACAACAGCATCGTTCACTTGGACAGATGCCCAACTCCAATTCTTCTAAGCAAAATTCAAAATCATCTTTTACAATGAAGCAATATTCTTCTTCTTCACACCGTCCCTCTCGTGCACAACAGTTTTTCAAAACTCTGGCAAAAGTCAACCCGTAGCTTATGGCGACATTAATTATTGTAATTATAGGATACAAATAATTTCTTGTAGTCAACACTCCAGAAGTTGAATTCGTTGCAGTAATTGAACTCGAGTTCCTCTCTGGGATCACACCAACAACGAGGGCAGTTAAGAAGGCGAGTGTAAGGCAAATGTGTTTTAGCTTCATTATAAATGATGTCAAATCGTAAATCCTGCAAAACACACAGTTTAATAAATATTCATTATTCAATTAAATGTTATTTTAAGTTTTTTCCATATGTTATAAACTAAGATATGTTTAAAAATTTAATATTATTTTTTTACCTATAAAATTATTTGTTGTGCCAATAGAGAAAGAAAAATAAACCAGCTAAATACAAATGTTATAAAGCTCATTGGTTACACAAGCATTTATACTTTCCCAGATTTTTATATCTACCTATTTCCAGGAAAATTGCTTACGTAAAGCAAGTGTTTATTGGGTACATTATATCTTATGGCTTCTAAAACATAGCCATAACCTTACTGACAATTCAAGAACCTGTTGATGATAGCATCTGGTGTTAAGGCTGCCTAGTCGATATGCAACCATTGATAACTTTTCTCATTAATCGTAGAAAATAGGCTCTTGTTTTGGAAAGATTGCGTATTTTTGGTACAAACTGAAATTGTGTATTACGTATTTGACACCTTAAGGGACGACGATAGAGATACACATGATAAGACAATCTTACGTAAAACAGGTACATTCCGATAAGTTCGTTGCATATTAGCCAAAGTTATTATCGGAATACACACATACAATATTCGTACACGTCCCATATTTATATACTCGGTATCGGTATCGGTACTCAGAAAACTAATCGCAAAATGTGCACAAAAATCATACAATTCCACAGCCATTAAATCCCAAGAGTAGACATGTACTTATAAGTAAATCTATAAACTATAAAAATGCCACTTTGCTTTCAACATTTATTTTGATCAGCTCAATTAAATTGAACGAATGAACTTGTTTTCAGTTCTGCCTTTTATAGGTTCTCTATTTTATGTTCATACAGCATAAGTTATCGACTTATACTGTTAACATAAAATAACTTTTCAAGAAAAGTCAAAGCCGCCTTAATAGACATTAAAAGTATGCGAGCCTATCAGCGAGGTAATACGGGCTTTTATATACATAAGACAATGTATCATTATACATAATATTATTACATTTCATTATATATAATATCTATGTTACAGAATATTGGTTCTGTAAAACTAGTCATAATTTTGTGGCCAGGTTGCTGGGCGGCAAAAATGTCAATTTGGCAGAATGCCATTGGGCAAAATGGGCAAAGGTATGAATGGGGCTGCTTAAAGCGAAAATAATAAAAACAGGGTTGTAAACTTTATACAATAATGTTTTTCTACTATGTACATTTCGAATATAATTTCTATTAGTTTTGAATAATTTCGAATAATTTCTATTATTTTTGAATATTTTCAAATAATTTCTATTACTTTTGAATAATTTTGAATAATTTTGAATAATTTCGAATAATTTCTATTACTTTTGAATTATTTTGATTAATTTTTATTAGTTTTAAATAATTTCGAATGATTTCTATTAGTTTTGATTATTTTCGAATAATTTCTATTAGTTTTGAATAATTTCGAATAATTTCTATTAGTTTTGAATATTTTCGAATAATTTCTATTAGTTTTGAATAATTTCAAATAATTTTTGTTAGTTTTGAATAATTTCGAATAATTTCTATTACTTTTGAAAAATTTTAAATAATTTTTATTCGTTTTGAATAATTTCGATTAAAATCTATTAGTTTTGAATAATTTCAAATAATTTTTAATAGTTTTGAATAATTTCCAATAATTTCTATTACTTTTGAGTAATTTCAAATAATATTTATTCGTTTTGAATAATTTTGATTAAAATCTACTAGTTTTGAATAATTTCGATTAAAATCTACTAGTTTTGAATAATTTCAAATAATTTCTATAAGTTTTGAATAATTTCAATTTCAAACTTTCGGTGTTTTCCCTGTCTCTAAGAATGGACCAAGAATTGATTCAAACTTTTGCCTCTTTTGCCCGGCTGGGTGGTTAAAAGTCAAAATGGTCGATTAAAACTGAACTCTGGCTGTGCTTATACAGTAAAATTAGTTTTGTATGACACTCATTGCTGCTTACTCTTTTTAACTGAGGAAAAAGTTATTTGAAAACAAAATGAAAGGCCCGAATATATTTGTTAATGCTAAAAGTATTTTTGTTGGCCTTCGAAGTCCAATCAAACATCATATTATATAGGGGTAGGAATAATTAGGTAAATTCAATCAGTTATTAACCATTAATTAAGCTTCTTAAAAACCGATTTTTAACAGTTTAATTTTTATATATTTGTCTAATTATGGGATTCGAAGAAAGAGATTTTGAGATTGCATAAGATTCAAAGAAAATTGACAGAATTGTTATTAAATGATTGCATTGAAGTATGAAATAAATTCAAAAAGCATGTGTGAATAAGTTAATATTTTGTGCAAATATGTTTTATTTTTATAGAAAAGTGGAAGTATAAAACTTCACAAACGTCATCTTTTTAATTTGGCAAAATAGTGCTAATACCAAATGTCTAGTTTTAATTCTATGGGATTGTCATAAGTTATAAATTGTAGAGATTCTATTATGGATGTTCTATATTTTCATAAATGAGCCAACATGAATTTGTATAATTGTAGTTTTGATCTTGCTGCACTTATGTACTTTTTAATTTTATATAACACTAGTTGAATCCTAGCACACAAAGTGTGCTAGAAAATGTTGCAATCAGTAAATTTCTAGCGACTGCGCATTGGCCCGAATTTCATAGACCGTTGATTGGACTCAGTAGTCTAGGCTTTGCTCATTAATTGCAAAATATTACCTTTACTCATTAATTACAAAATATTACGGACATAGATACAAACATTTATTCAAGAATGTGAAAGGATCCCTTGCGCATGCCCCACTTTATCTTTATGTAGAGTAAAGATTAATTATAGATATTATTAAATGTAATAAACCATTTTAATATAATTTTATATCACAAGGTATTTTTGCAATGATTTTAGCATTCATCAAGAATACCTGGGACTGAGAGATATAAATCAATGTCTAAATTAAAAAAATGTTTTTGGGCTACTTAAAGGTATCGCAATGGGGTAAATAAACTTTATTTCATAAATAAAAGTATGAGGAGGTCTATTTAACAAATCATGCACAGTATTGCTTTTGATTTTCCAAATTAATTCGCCTGATAAGTACAAATGTCCTGTAACAATTATATCAATGTATTAAACAGAGCACCACATTGCATATCACATTTGCAAATGTTATCTGACACAGCCAGTTTGGAACAAAGACATTAACAATATCAGCCTCACAATTGCATTTTAATGGCTTATGAATATATTTTATCACAGCATTTAATATTATGGTGATTATCATTAGGTCTCCAGAACGACGAAACTGTCTATTGGCAGACATTTTTGGATAATTCGTCCCTTTTTAATACCTACTCCAATCTATTTAAACCTTAAATGCGTAGCTTCCTCCATCCAAGGAAGTTTTGAATTTTTTGTATTTGTCACAAATGCATCTCTATACTTATATTTTTAAGTTGAAAGGATTTGGAGGCACTTAACGATGTGTAAAAAATAAAACAATCAAAGAAAGTGGTAGTTTATTTCACTCAAGCGTAGCTTCTCCATGGATGAAGGAGGTATATGCGTCATAGGTGGAGAAACTGCGTGATAGTGAGTAAAGGGATGCTTATGACAGTGGTAAAATTGGTTACATCAGGATGAGACAGACAAAAATGTGGCATAAACTACATTACTATGTACGTGCCATTCAAGGAATTGATGAAAAGTAAATAAAATTTGGGAAATATGCAATTTCAGTTGGAACCGAAAACACGCTATAGGCAAGGCTATGCATATTGCGTATTTCTGGTACCAGCCTACCGATTCATATTGCGTATTTTCAGTGGCAGTTTGAAAATGCGTTTTCCATATTGTCAATGACTGCATGAAAATACATTTTCCGTATTTTGATATCAACTGAATTGCAAAAATTACGTATTTGATATCTTAAAAGACGTATGGTATTAGTACTCATAAATGGCTAGTTCAAATTTTTATTAGTAATAATCTAATATCAAGTACGTATCCAGAGGGGGGGTGGGGATCCTGGCCTCCCCTTAATTTTCAGAAAAAGGCGATTTTTTCTCAAAAAAGGTTAAAAACCCAAAATTTTTGTGCCTCGCGCGACTATGTCTTCATTTTACTAATATATTTTGGTAGCAAATTCCTGAATACGTGCTTGTTTACGATGTACAACCAGAATATTTTCGAGAAGGTTGTGATAACGTTATTGTAAAAACTATGACTTTTAACTATTTGAAGACCATCAAAAATGTTCTCAAATGTTATTTTAAACTTATAATCAGAAATGCCATACCATGCCAACGCGTCTATTTGTAGTTTAGTTTTTGTAAAATTGTTTACTGTAGATTAAGCAATAAAATAGGTATATTTTCTAAAGACAATTAGAATTATTATTTAAGTGTGTTAGTATTGTTATAAGAAATGTTTTCAGTATACTGTCTAATGAGATGCAGATTATTATTTTATGATTTTACCCACTTAAAAATAATTACGCGGACTACATAGTGGGTTACATTTATAACACCATCCAGTTACCAACTTTTAAAAATGAAACACTTATGGCTTTTGTCATCATTTCCAGTTTAAACACCACAATAACTTATATATATACGCCTTTCCTATACGCAAATGTAATATACGCACAGTATATATATTAAATTTTATTCTGCCGGATGATTTTTAATTAACATGCATTCTTTCGGCTAATAGTTGACGATCTCAAAAAAATTTGCTCACCGTTGGCTAATAATTTATGATATCTAATCAATTTGCAGGCAATCGTCTAATAATAAATAACTTCTAATCAACACCTACTACTTGTATTTGGTCTGAATAATAATAAATCATTGGTTTAACATCTAAAAGCAAATTTCAATATTAACCATTTTGCAGCTTACATAGCAGCATCTATCTATGCTACAAATTTCGCTTTTGATACTCTGATTTCAGATTGCTTAAACCTGGGTTTTCGGCCCGTTAAAAACCGTCCTTTCTATTCTAGTCGCTGCAATACACACATGTACCAAGTGGAACCAAAAAATAAAAGGCATAAGGTTAATGAACTAATAATCTCATGAATTATCATGATTGACAACCATTTAAACATAAAATAGAACAGAATAGAATATTTATTGTTGCCATGACAAGATAGTCTTTATTTTTCTTATAATCAAATTGTGAATCAGGCAACATGAAAATATTCATTGACTGTTGTGCCAATTACATTTAAATCAATAATAAAAATTACAATTGATGTTTAATCACAATAATTGAACATGTTCGCGTAGGTAGGCGTAGGCCTTTTAAAATGCTAAATCTTACAACGCTTGTTTAATTCTTCTTCATCGCAACAGCATTCTCCTCCCCTTGGACAGTTTCCCAACTCCAACTCTTCTAAACAAAACTGGAAATCCTGTTTTACAATTGTGCATATATCATTTTCAACATCACAACGACCACCGCGGACGCAACAACCTCTAGAATTCTCGACAACGGTAAGTCCAACGTTTATGGCTGTAAGAATTGATGTTATTATTAGCAAAAATGGGTTTCTTGTAGCCCCGATAACAGTGGTTGAATTGGTTTCAGTAATTGAACTCGAGTTCCTCTCTGGGCTTACGCCAACAATCAGAATAGCCAAAGCGGGTGTTAGTAAAATATATTTTAACTTCATTGCCAATGATATCTAGGGGCAAATCCTGCAAAACAAACTGTTTAATATTAAATAATCGTAATAGAAAATAAATGTCATTCAATATTATTATATTTTCTTAAATATGCTGTATACTAAAACTTTAATAACAACTTTAATTTCAACAAATTTTATAAATCATGTACCTCTACAATTATTTGCTATGCGTAATCGTAGATCAGCTGAATGCAAGTGTTATAATATTGCATGGATAACACGGACATTTATATCTTTGATCATTTATATATCCATCTATTTCCACGATAATGCTTGTATTAATCAAGTGTTTATTAGGGGCATTATATCTGATGATTTCCAAAAGTATAAATAGCTTGTTTATCAATGCATCTGTTTTTAAGGCTACCTTGCTAGTCGACATGCAAAGAGTGATAAATCTTTTTTATAACAAATTGGTTTCAATAATGCCAATGATGTTCCTTTTTTCAAAAGATAAAGTCTGTGTTAAGATTCAGCATTCTCTTCATTGTTAGAGTATTAAGTATAAAATCATCCTCATTTTTGTGATTTAAATGGAGACAATGAAAAGACCACTTTCTTTCTCTCATCGACATAAGTTAGTAATTAAACCAGCATGCAAAATCCACCATTTTGTCCTTATTTGAAACTGAATTCACTTTAGCCGTCTAAAACCCATGATTGGGTTATAGCCAGCAAAAGGTTAAACCCTAAGTCGAGTCCTAAAACTTTGATGTTGAGTGTTTTTCCCAAAACCTTGAGAGCGGGGGGTTTTTTCTATAACCCTCGATTTTTTCTTATAAACCAGAGTTTTTCGATACTTAAAATAGACCAAGCATAAAGGTTTTAATATTAGCAATTGAAAAGTGTTTCTAAGTTTCTTCACGGGCTCTTTATGTTAATCTTAAACTATTATAGCATAAATTATTCGTAACATTTTCTGTTGATACATGCAGAATAACTTCACAAGCAAAGTCAATACCACCTTAAAAGACATTAAAATTATGCGGCCTGGAATGCAATACACATTTATATGCAGATTACAATACAATCTATAAATATTATTATTAGATTTAATTAACTACGTCTATGTTACAGGTATTTGTTCTGTGAATACGTGTGGTTCTAATCCAATAAAAGCTGACTTTTATTCCACTATTTACTCGTTATAAAAATAAGAAACTGTTTATTTATTTGAAAACAGCAAATCGTCCGTTAAGGATGCAAGTCAGGACATTAATCCAATTTTTTGTTTGACAATAAAAAGAGCCTCAACAATTTTAATTTATAGATGCAATCAGTGGGGCGTGGTGTAGTGGGAATAAATACTAGTTAAAGTTTAAGAGTATTAAGTTAGTAAGATGTAAGTAATGAATTTTAGGTTATTCAAAATTACTGTTATTGATGTGAGTCCACTGCAATCAGTGTACAAAATACCATTTACCACTTACCAGTGGTAAGTGGTTTTTAATGGTATTTAACGTTAAATTTCACTACCTAAAAAGTAGTGCTAAGTGGTATAAACAGTAAAAATGGTAAAAAATAGTTTCATTTAAATTTCGTGTTTGAATTTTGAATAAAATTCGGTGCCAAAGTATGAAATAGCTTAGCAGATGATCATTGTTGCCACAAATTGATAAGAGTTCATCAATCAGAGTAGGATTCAACCAATGGGGGTGCTAAAAACCCTTGCCGACTGAGAAATTAATTGCAATTAAATTAGCATCAATTTTAAATGGCGATACCAAATACAATCTTTCTTCATTTTTTATAAATTTTGGTGTACAATCAAATAAATATGATTAATTTAATTGATTAAGGGGCTAATTGGAAATATTTCATTGAAAATAAAGGTTTTAAAACTTATATTTTAGGAAGTCTAGTGTATCTGTATTCAGCTGTCTAATCAATCGCTAAAATTTACCATTTTTACCATTAAATGCATTTTTACCATTGAGTTCATTTTTACCACTGTGATGGTAAAAAAGGCTAAAAACTGGTAAATTTTGTACACTGATTGCAATCGAAATAGGGGAAAAGGAAGATTGACTGTTTCCACTCACTGGGGTGGTTTTTCGGTACAAATGCGCATCGTACAAATTATTGTATCTAATTTTTGCATCATTTTGTATTTCTGTAATTCTGTTGACCATAAAATTTGGTTAAATAATAAAGTAATGAAGACGCTAAATAACCAACTGTGCTTTAAAGCGGAAGTGATTTTTAAGCAATTGTCATTGTCATATTATATAACATTGCAATGGATTCATTTCGATAAAAAATAATTGTGAATGACACAAAATTCATTCCCTACAATCTACTGATAACCACATTAAGTAAGTTAATTAATTCTATTAAACTTTTATTTCGCCAAATGTTTATTCTTAACACTAGTATCTGGCCCAGATAATTTCGGGCTCTCCACCACCTCCACGCGAAGAAAAAGTTGGAAAAAGCATGTTCGCGGCGATCAAAAATTTCTAATTTTTTCAAAAAATCGATTATTATGAAACAGTCGTTTTCGAAGATAATTTATATGTTCATTTTTATGTATGTAACCATATTATTCTGTAACTGTCTTAATTTCTGAAATTAGTTTTCGGAAACCTGTTTTTTAAAAATATTTGGAAATTTTGACAAGAAATCGAAATAGCTATAACTAGTGTGTTTTGACCCTAAAGAACCCTGGTTTTCTTATCCGTGATTTATAAACCTATACATTAGAAAGGTTTTTTTTAAACATTTGAGACATTGGCAAATTCAACTGTTTAAATATCGACGCGTTAAGGTGGAGAGTTCATTAATACATTTGTCTAAACCACGAATATAATCCCCTTTTAGGGCGTATTACGATAATAAGATATTTATCGCAGTCAGATGTTAAAACATTCTTAAAGTGAAATATTTTAACTTATTAAAATATGAAATCAACGTCATAGGACGCGTACACTTGTACACAAGCATGCACAGTTAATCGTTTACGAAAAGATTAACCAAATTCAAACTGTTGAATTTAAAAATGATTAGACAATTGGTTTAGTTTCGAAATTCGCTAATACGCACCGGCAGTGTACGTAATTGTGTTGTGTAATATTCCTTTCGCCGATGTGCATAACTCCCTATTTAATGACAAATTCCGTGCATCCACATTCATGTATCTGTGTCTGCGATAATCAAATAGTTATTGATGTTTTGCTTCACAGGGAAAGTAGAATAAATAATTTAAAATAATGTCACAATTTTATTCTTCAAAATATTTCAAGTGGCATGTCTGGTTGTGAAACTATGGGATCGTTATTAACTGTAAAGAGTAAAATATAAATTTTCAATATTTCCATGCATAAACCAAAATGAATTTGAAGAACTCTTGCTGAAATAGCTTATAGCTCTATCAAAAGCTTTTATACATTAATTTCTGTATGCATCAGATTCTGTGATATCGAAAATACGATGTTGTCGTATTTTAAATTTTAATGGGTTCATTTTAGAAGCGACGCAACGGAGTGAGCAAATTTCACTATACATATAAAAATATGATCAAGTCCACAGAATGATGACCATCCGGACAAATTAATACATCTGGTAAATACAAATGTCCTGTAACAATTATATCAATGCATTAAGCAGGACAATTCACATTTGCAAGTGAGCAAAACAGGTTTGCAAAAATTATTTTGATTAAGCAGAGTACTACCAGTCTGGCATATTTGCATTCTAATGGCACATGGCACATGAAGAACGACGTACTTAGGGGGTGTTAGGGAGCATAGATATTCCTGCCTACTCTCACATAAAACATAAAACATGAACTCACCTAGTGTAGTGTATATAATATATATAGTATTGTATACTGTATAATCAATAGAATTATAAAAAAGATAGAAGGGAAGGGAATGCCCTATATCTCCCTGTGTTATAAGCTTTTCCATCATGCACCATACTTTATCCTTGAAGGCATTTTATACTGTGTACAAAATTTACCACTTTTTTGGCTTTTCTACCATCACAGTGGCAGCAATGCACTTAATGGTAAATATGCATTTAATGGTAAAAATGGTAAATTTAGCGATTGATTAGACATATTTGTACAGATACACTACACTTCCTAAAATATAAGTTTTAAAACTATATATTATTTCTATCGGTATTTTCTAGGAAATATTTACAATTAGCCCCTTAATTTAAACAAATTAATCCTATTTGTTTGATTGTACACCGAAAGTTATAGAAATGTTACTAAAACAAAAACGCATTCGGTTTTGCCCATTTAAAGTTGATATGAATGTGCCATTTTAATTGCAATTAATTTCCCATTCGGCAAGGGTTGTTAGTTGATTGGATCCAACACTGATTGTTGAACACTTATCAATTTGTGTCAACAATGATCATCTGCTAAGCTATTTCATACTTTGGCACCGAATTTTTTTCAAAAACACGAAATTTAAAGGAAGCTATTTTTTACCATTTATACCACTTACCACTACATTTTAGGTAGTGGTATTTAACGTTAAATACCATTAAAAACCACTTACCACTGGTAAGTGGTAAATGGTATTTTGTACATTTGATTTTATATTCATTGGTCGGTTGCAAAGTAGAGCCCCGAGACCCGGTAATATGAATATCTGCAATGCTTAAGCATAACAAATATTCATATTCATGCGCCTGTGGGCCCTACTTTAACCTCATGGTTAATTCTTTCAAGGATAAAATAAAGTGTCTCACAAATCAAACGATAAAATTATGCGCTGCTGGGTGTCTCCTCTATTCTTACAATCTCTATTGTATAATCTAACTGTTTTGTTCCGTGTCTACAAAATTAATCCATTTTTCATAATACAGAATATTGAAATAATTTAAAACCACCCTGTTACAAAAACATTACGCTCGGCGCTCGGTCAAAAATATTATTTGATAAATAAACAGACAGTACATATTTGGACTACAAGGCTACAAGCGCAATCACAAATCAGCAGCAAAATTTTTCATTTCAGGTTTTCCTATTTGCTTTTGGTAATAGAGTGACATCTTACTCAATGATATCAATCCCCTCATCTATTATCTGAAAATCGTGATTTGACCTTCTGGGGTCACTTTTGGGGATTTTGTAAAGATACACAAAAGAAGCAGCAGAAAAATGTCTAGTGTACCTAGAGCTTATTTTTCTCAATTACGCCATTAGCAACCACTACAGATTGAATGTATCTGTCTCACAGGCTCTTTTGCATGTATTAACTTTTGCAGAAAATGGCTCAACTTTTTATTTTCAAAAATCAAAAAATACTATTTTATTTCCTTTTTAAAAAATTCTAAGTACTAGGTTCACTAGATAATAAGTCGAAGAATCTTCAGTTTCAAATTTGGGTTATCAGGAGGGAAATCCGGGTTAGACTGAAAGATGCCCGTTTCCTCGTATTCCTACCACTAATTCTACTCAGTTCACCTAAGACTGCTAAGATTTATGATCGGGGTGGAGTGAAATGACTGCACAAAAGAGAGAACAATAAGATTTGGACACGGACAAAATAGAAATTTATTACAACTGAAATATGACACGACTGATTACTCTAAGTTCTCTAAAACCCGACAATCACTGACTGACGACGACGAGGATTCCCGACCCAGTGTGACTGACGAGGGTTCACGACCAACTGGCGAGAGAGTCTCCGTCTCTCCGAGTATATGGAGTCTCGAAGTGGGAGGTAGGAGGTTAATTAGAATATTAGAGTGTGATGTTAATGAGGGTGTTAGTGGGTGGTGAGGAGTCTCCTCACATACTCCCCCCGACAAAGCCCCCCTAACGACTGTGGTGTGGAACGGGTTGAGAAATGAAAGGGTTAATTAGATCAACATAAAATTCCCTTCCAATAATACATAAATCATAATCCATAATCATAATCACAATAAATTGCATAATACATGATAAAATAGTTAATATTCGTGTACTTGTGTGTAATATGTGTATATGTGTAATTGTATATAATGGTATTAGATTGATAGTACATAATATGCATGAATTAATACAATAATTTTTGTCTATATTTAGAAATGTGTCCTTATATAATCTTAGAATTAATTAATTAACAGTTTTAGTTTGTTAGTGTAACTTGTAGCCTAAAAGCATGCAAAATGAAAAGTTAAACATTCTATACAGTACAATAGTAATTCTATACATGATAAGTCTTAATTTGGGGTATAATGATACAAGTCAGGTGAAACAGGTAAGAAACAGAATTCCTTGAGAATTTTTATGTCCAGAAGTGGTTGAGTTCAAGTATTTGTACTGCTTCATTTGAAATGTGCTTCTTGTGAGGGTAAGACACGAGTACAAGCCCGCGCAAATTTCATGATGTTAGCTGCCAATGAATCTTCCAAAGATCTCGTTCGAATGACATCATTGTAGAATTCCTCCAAGGTTAACTCGTTCGAATAACATCCGTGTAGGACTGCTTCAAGATTAACTCGTTCAAATGACATGAAGGTAGACGATTTCTTCCGTTTGTAGTTATACTTCTGTCGTAGACATAGGAATTTAAAATTTTTTTGCAAAGTTTCAAATTGGCAAATTGGTAGACCATGCTCAGTCCAAAAAGAAGTGTAAGTATTGTGATTCTCACAACTTAACGCAAACCCGCAATTTTTATTGCAATTTTAAGTAGGTAGTTGAAGTTTTTGTCAATATAGTGATTTTACCAAAAGGAGGTATTTCTTAATGTAGTCAGTAGCATTGCTAGTGTAGGTTAATGGTGTTGATACTGCTTTTGGATAAGTTGATTGTAGATGTTGTAAGCTGACAAAGGTGCGCCATCTTGCGATCTCGTAGATTAGTAGTTCAGGTAGGAATGTTCCGTAGTTCAAATAGGTTTTATTGATATTTGTTTATATGGTAACGTATACTTGAATGTTGGACCATTAGTTAATGTAGAATCTTAAGCTAGGTAGAATTAGATTTTTTTCAGTTAGTAGTAGTAGACAATTCTCCCTTGTATTTTGCGATATCTAATAGCGTGAGTAGCACTACCTGAATTCTTGCCGCGTAATAGTCTTCGTATATCTTTATAGTTGGTATTGTTGTTATTTAATGCATCTGAAGTCGAAGTTGTAGTGTTATCTGATAGATATTTCCTTAGGGCATAGTCTTCTTCTGATGGATAAGGTACAATACGAATGGCTTCCTATGTATAGGTGATCACACTTTACATCGTAATGTCACGAATAATATATAGATATAGTTGCTTAGGTTCCATGTTACAAAGTTAATGGTATATCACCACCAAATACAAAAGTTGAAATTATAATTTTTAAATAGGTTGCTGTTTTGTGCATAACTCCACCGAGTTGATGTTTTCATGCTGTATGTTATATGATCTTGTGTTGGTCCCAAGACTTCTCCTTAAGGAACTTCATGTGAAACACACATTTAGCATAGGGAATGTCATATCCCCACCAAATACACTGGTTTCCATATTTCATGTTATATTCTTGCATGTTTCTAGTATGACACCACTAAAGACTGTGGTTCCATATTCGTCGAATATGTTTCTCTGTTTAACTCCACCGTGTTTAGATTAACGCCATCGGAGAAGTGAACGCATCATCCACCATGAAGTTAACACACCACCGCTTCTTCACCACCAAAAGGGTTATCACCACCAAAAGGGTAATCACCACCAAAAGGGTAATCACCACCGGGTATTTTGACCAAGTTTTTCTTTTGACGGCAAAACCGAACCCGCCAAACCCGCCGAGTATCCTGACGCTTAGAGATGACTTGGGTCCCTTAATACACGAACCCGTTGTGACCCGCCGATGGAATAAATTTACCCGCGGGTGTTTAACCCGCCATATCTAAGTATATTTGGTTTGATGTCTATTTGGCTTCATGATATATAGTTATACACACTATATGGTGTATCAATACTTGCTGATAGATATACTTGAATTTTATGGTGCTTATGGCAGTATTTAGTGTTATTCAATATGACCGTTCCCAGCATATGCAACTTGTGATCTTCTCCGTTCCATTTTGTGTTTGTAGATCATGAAATATGTACTGAAGTCATTTCTGATGTCCATCGTAGTGTACATATAACCATTCCAATACGCAAAGCACGCGTTCGTATCCCCATGATGCCCATGGATCCCATAGCGCTACTGAAAACCGCGCACTAGTAAATAAAGACTGTCGCAGCATATAGCCACATACCATATGATGAATCTGAAAGTTGTAGTTGGAGACTCATACGTGAAATATAATATGTCTATGTCTTGGTACGTAGTATATGACGTAATATTAAACCATTTTAACACTTTTTCAAACATTCTTGAATTGTCATTGAAAATAAATGAATGGGTCAATAACTGAATGAATCTGTGACTAACGTAGGAATTTGTTTCCAAATTGAACTGGCGATGTCCAGTTGCGTTAGAAACGTTAAGAATTCCCTTGCATGTTTTCAAAATAATTTTTCTTAAGTCATTCTGTATCCATATTCCAAATAATGATACACATAGTTTAATTCTGTTAGTGATGAGATTTTTGAGATACTAATTCTTCTGAAATGGAGAAAGATAAAATTACTTCGTCCTCCAATATATATTTTTCTATTTGTTTCTTCAGTTTTCTTGATGTAGATATAACTTCATTTGCCTTATCTTCATAGAAAATATTATTTGATACTCGAATATGTTGTAATGACTTAAGTAGATTTCTAAGTCCGTTGTTATATCATATATCTTCTTGTATTGCCATATATACTTGCACGCTTAAATTTAAAATGTCTTAACTGCAGATAGAACAATAATACTGTTGAATTTCCACAATGAGTAGCTATAAACCGAAATACACTCGGATATACTTTGGCCTTACATGTCCATTCACTTAACACGTTACCCATACTCAACTGTTTAAACTCTATATTTACGAAACCCACGTTGCTCCTCATCAGACACTGCTCCTGTAGCGCTGCCTGACTGGACAAAATTAACAATATCAAAAACCTTAACCTCATTAGGCACCACCCCTTCTGCGCTGCCCAATGTGATAGAGTTAACAAAGTCCGAGAACGCCAATTTTTATCTTTACTAGTGAATATACTTGAATTTTCATTCTTCTTTTTACCGTTTCTGGTTATAATAGCAATGAAGGACTTCATGACCCGCTTGTCTTCAAAGAAAATAATTTTTCCAATTTCAATATCGTTACTTCCCTTCAAGTTAGTAATCTTTTTCGTTTGTAAGGCACTTGGCCCTTGCCATATGCTGAAATGCTTTAAGAGCTTGTACTTGAATTTCCTAAATCCACAATAACATTGTAGTCTTCTTGTAATCTTTCGCTGGCTGAGTGTGTCCAAATAACATTGACTGTTTTCGTTCTTCCTTCCCCCAGGAAAACGTAACTTTTTCGAGCCCTGCTCATTCAAAATACCAGTTTTTTGCGCTGAGCATTGTCCCATTAGCACTGCCCATACCAATAAAAATAACAGAATCCACATCCTTAGCTTAACTAGGCTTCGCAATACTCGCGTTAGCCAAAATGATACATTTGTATTAATTAGCCCCAAAGTATTCACTTGTTCTATAACTTGATTATTGATATTTATCTTAAACTTTTCGGGAATTTGACCCATACTATAAAGTTTTAACTGCGTGATTCTGATCACTGTTGATCCGTATTCACTTTCTTGCGCATAATTTTCTCGTGTGAGACACACACTCTGTTCCTCTCTGGAAACACCCATTAACTGTAACTGATTCAATTCTTTTCTATTTTTAGCTCTGTTGTCATCATCCTTCAAAAATAAAAATTGTTCACTTGATGATGGGCGGCGCCTCCCCGCATCAGTGTCTTCCGAATTATTTGCTGTCGTTTCGTTTCTACTTCCAGTAGAACTAGATGTTTCAAATTGTTCTGAACTCTGTACATTTGAGTTTAAAAATTCCGGTGCTAAGGCGTCCCCCAGCATGAAATCAGTCAACTCTTCTGTATCCTCCGATGATGTTTCTGCTGTACTACTGTACATTGCCATTTGCTCATGTTGAACGAAATATTCGTTGTAATTCTTCTCTTGATGACGAATGTTCTGAACGGAAACGCGTTTCCCGTTGCCAAACATGACCGTTTGAATTCTTTAGTTTTGCTCTCCGTAGAGTTATTTGCCTGGTGAACCACACCGTTTGCAAGACGCGATACGCGATTTTTATCTTCTATACTTCTCTGTATAAATTCTCCTATTTCAATTAGCGCATTTACTTTGTACTCTGTTAAGCCACAGGTGAAAATCTTTATATCAGGGTGCAAAGCTTCTCTGCACTTCTTCACAGATTCTTCTTCTGTTTCCTCAGGAAAAAGTAAATTATTTAAATTGATGAAGTCATACACGAATGCTCCAAAATTCTCATCTCTTCTTTGTCTTCTAGACATCAATTCTCTTTGTTTTCTATACTTCTTTGGGTAGAAGCTATGTCGTTCCACATAAGCAGACTTGAAGACATCCCACGTTAAATTCTGAGTTATAGCATGCTTGAACCAATGATAGTCATTTCCCCGTAATACACACGGTAAAAAGTCAATCCAATACTCCTCTTGTAAACTGATAGCTTTAAAATAAAGTTCCAGGTCCTTTAAATATTCCGAAGGATTATCTCTTTCTTCAGGTATAGGTACCCTGCATCCGCAAATAGAATCCATATTTCGTCCAAAGTAGTAAAGTTTAAAATTAACAACTTATTTAAAATTCTTTGTAGCATGCTAACAACGTCTTCAATTGTTCAATTCGTACGGTTGTACCGGTCGTGTATAGTTGTAGGTAAAATAAATGTAAAATGATCCATAAGGTAGGATTAACATCCCCTTCTCCGGACCCTATACCTGTCCAATACGTCCCCAAATTCAGTTACAAACTCGTCCAAACCGTATATTAAATTTTTCCCGATGACTATGGGTATATGCATGTAGTCGTATACTACAAAATCGTGCAATACTATCACGTTGTTCTTCTTTATTCTTAGTCTGACCTTCGGTAAACTTATGTTTCCAAGATGGTCCAGCTGTATATGATAATTGACGTTGCTCATTAAGCTTCTATATTCTGGAAATAGCCTTACTGTATCTGCAAGTATCGCCGAAATAGGAACTCTTGAATCTGAATGTCCAATAATATTCAAAGGCGATGCTGGTCTAGCTGGATGACTGACTTCTAGCGTCGTATAAAAGTGCATGTTAATTCTCAAGTAATTTATTCAAACAAATGTTCTTCTTAATTCCTGTTGACTACGTAAATAGTTGATAATAATATTCAACTGTTATTTCATGCTTTTCTTTGTCTGAGACTGTCAGAATGTATTGAGCTCGTCCCCCGTAACTTTTTGTCCCCCAAGTTATTTTTAATAATCATACATGCGTTAATATTCTTGTTTTATCCAATTATTCAGACTACAGCTCCAGAATATGCTGTGCTGGTCCCTTCACCAAGAAATTTTCTATAATACAATCCCTCAAGTGAGTTGGTCGAACCCCTGTGTCCTCTTAACCCCAAGTCGGTCCTCGAGTATCCAAATTTGCTATCTGTGAACTGATAAGTTTTCCTTCTTCAAGGTAAGAATGGTAGCCAAATTGTATATATTTCTGTGCATGTAAAATGTTAATTTTTCTTGTTTTAACTTCCTGGCCAATTAGGAATGTTTCCTAGTCAAATTAGGTCCTTTGTATTCTTGTCGTTGGTATTCCTCTGAAATGCATATATAATGATATACATATAGCAACACGCTAACCCGCAAGTTGACGGCACGAGAACACTCGTATCACTATAATAATAGTCACTTAAATCTTCTTTTCGATGTTAATCGCTATATTATGGATACACCATGCGATATATATAATACGAGAACACTCGCATCACTAAGTTCTTCTTTCCTGTGTGTAAGTCGCAATACGCGAGTTATTGTGAGCCCACAAAGCTATGACATTTAGGCACAAGGTAGCATGTACGAGAACACTCGTATCACTATAACACCACCAGATTTTAGTGTCACCACCAAATCTGTGTCTATCACCACCGTCGTATGGATTTAACGCCACCGTCCTTCAAGTGCAATAGCTTTGCTCTGGTCCCTATCGCTGATTGGTCGTTGAAGTTTGAGCGTTTCCGAAGCGTCACTAGAACTTAATGACAAAGGCAATTAGCATAAACTCCACCAAGAACATGAATGCTTAATTTGACCGTAACGTCCTTTGTTCGTAGCTTGAAGTTATACTTTACGTTCTCGAATTGAAATTTCAGATTCACATACTATTGTTAAGTACAGTATCTTGTCTTATAATCAAAATTTTGAAAAGATGTTTCCGTTTCGGTAATTTATATAATAAAATGAACGTATGAGACCACTAGGTAAGAATTTACGGCAATGTTATTCTAAGAGAAATAAATAATTATTGGAACGATACCAGTACAATAGCGATGTCCCTTGCTGTAAGTTTCCTTGTCGGCGAGTACGAATTTTCTAAGTTGTAGACTCCGAATTTCACTGTTTCTCGTTCCCAGAAAAACGACAGGTAAGTCCCGAACGCACCAAAAAAATTCTCCGAAAACTGTATCTCCAGTCCGTTAGGCACAGTTTATTTTCCGCTTCTGTTTGCTTCGGTGAACACACCCAAGCCAAAAGTAACACACACTTCACTATTTCCTTTGCCAAACTGCTCTCTCACAACGCCCCGCAGTACTCCGTCACACCAAACACCAAAAATAAATTTAGCAAGTCCGAAAATAGGTGAAAAAGAGTCGGGTTCGGCACCACTTATCAGGAGGGAAATCCGGGTTAGACTGAAAGATGCCCGTTTCCTTGTATTCCTGACTCTGGTTCGGCTCAATTTACCTAAAACTGCTAGTATTTATGATCGGGATGGAGTGAAAGGACTGCACAAAAGAGAGAACAATGAGATTTGGACACAGACAAAGTATAAGTTTATTATTACTGAAAGGTGACACGATCTGATTTACTCTAAGTTCCCTAAAACCCGACAATCACTGACTGACGACGACGAGGATTCCCGACCCAGTGTGACTGACGAGGGTTCACGACCAACTGGCGAGAGAGTCTCCGTCTCTCCGAGTATATGGAGTCTCGAAGTGGGAGGTAGGAGGTTAATTAGAATATTAGAGTGTGATGTTAATGAGGGTGGTAGTGGGTGGTGAGGAGTCTCCTCACAGGGTTCGTGCGTCTTGTGGTAATGGAGGTAGAAGGATTTTGTGAAACGTAATGGAAAGCCGTAAACGAAGCTTTAAGTTAATACATTCATAAATAATATCAGTTATAATATTAGCAAACTTTTAAATTACAGAGGATCCAACTAAAAGCGCTATTTGTATAGGTATCTTGGTTGGTAGGAATTCTACCAATAAATGATACTTAGGTATCATTTAGAAAGTCTTAACCAAGAGGTGGAGGATTTGCAATGAAAAATGAGTCGTACCACCACTATGAAATTGTAAATATCTAGGACAATACTTGCCTTAGGGTGAACTAGGTTGTCCTTCTTTCCATAAAATAAGGCAACCGGGGCCGTTGTATCCTTAAAATAATACAGCGGAGGTTTTGCAGAGCCATACATCTTAAAAATTTTACTGCTACCCCAATCAAAGCGCTCGAAATTTCCAGTTCTAATCATCTGCTGAAAATGGCGTATTACCTTCTCGGACGAACCACTAGAATGAGTACTAACAAATTTTGCGTAGTTCTGTTGAAAATTAAAAGTGTACTTGCAATGACTGCAATTACATAATGTACACTACATTTTTGTAGCCTATTTACTGCAAAAGTATAACATTTCATGTTGTAAATAAAAATAATTGTCCAAGGTCAATTAGATCAAATTTAAACTTTGCTGCAGTTCTACTGCAAATATAAACTGTATTTTATACTGATTTTTTAACCGCAATTGAATAACACATTTGCTTACAGGTTTAAATGGTAAAGTAGATCCAACGAGAGTGTCAATAAAAAATTTGCAAACAAGTTGAGTAGGACGCCAGGAACAAAAACTTATTCCAGCCAATTGCGTAAGAGTGGCACCAACTGGACTTGGCCATTTTCCAGCTGGATCAGCAATTATGCTCGTTCTGATCTAAAAATTGTAAGAAAATTAATTGTAGTGGTGAACAGCACATAAATTCTGTTCTACATATAAATTAAATGCTACAATGTGTAATCTTCCGCGCGATTCCTGCTATATGACTCGTATATACTGCCGGAGCTAAGCCTACCATAAGACTGATTTTTTTATTGTATTCTGGGGATGAGCTCATTGCTATGTGAAATACGATTCCACCCATCGAGTGTCCCACGTATTGTAATTTCTGAAATCCAGTTGCTTTCAGAATGTAATCAATTTCAGCAGGGGCGTCGTATTGACCAATATCGTCCATACTAGAATATTAAACAGACGTTAAACTTAATTTTACTCCCTCGTTAACAATTAATAAACTGTTATTATAATCGAAAAACCTTCAAAGCCAATTTCCAATAATATATTTTCAGTATTGTAAATTCCCTTTAGTAGCAAAATAAATTACCTGTGGTTGAAAAATGCTTTATCTTTGGTAGTGTATGTACTTTATATGTCTTCGTGAATATCTGGTTCCGCGAGCATTAGCTGCAATTTCAAAAATCAAACTTAAAATTCCCGAAAATGTTTTATTAATATTATCAATAACGTTTGAATTGGATTAAGCCCAACCGGATATAATTTTTATATGATTCAAAACTGATCTCCTCAAAACTGGGCGGGTTTTAAATGGCCAAAGTCAATTTTGTGTCGCAATTATTTTGAAAAACACACAGATTGCCTTGCAGCAGCCCAAAATGGCTAGTTCTAAAAAAATTCCTACGTCCTACAATACAGTTTTATGATTGCCTTCCCACCAAACTGAAAAATCGTCCCTTAAACGCCTGTATGCAGTAAATAAGGTAGCAGGCAAGGAAGGGTTCGGTCATTCGGTCAGTAATCATGTTTGTCGCATCCTGGACAATGATTAGCTGATACATATTGGTTAATTTTATTCTTAAACATTTTGAAATTGAAGGTCATTGAAAAGGGGTTGGCACCAGTCTTATGGAGTTCATGGACCGACAGATCGGAATGGCATTAATATATGTTGTAGCCCTATTTTTTCTGACCAAAAGTCATTATTGTCAAAATTCAATATGGGCTACCGTTCTCAAGATATCTGTGGTCAAAAACTGCCATTTTTAACGTTAGGGGAGCAATCCAGGAGCCGAAACCCGCAGATTTATTAACTGTTGGCAGGTGTTAATTCATATAAAGTAATGTACATTTAGGCGGTGAATGAAAAACATCTCGTTGAGATATATCTGCTGCAAGCACGTATCCAGAGGGTGGGCCGGGGGGGCACGGGCCCCTCCCCCTGAGATCCCAAAAAATGACGATTTTTTTTGTCAAATAAGGTTAAAAACCCAAAAATTTTTCGCGCTTCGCGCGAATATCCCATTAATTTACTAATTTATTTTAGTGTGCCCCCCTTGGTCAAAATCCTGGATACGTGCTTGATCTGCTGACAGTGAGTGCCGAGTGGTGACATGTTACTTATATAATGTATTATATTGTGAAATAACGTATGTTGATTTAATCTGTAGACACATTTTTGTCATATCTGATAGCAACCAACATCGTCATTAAAATTAATTTTATTTTTGCCTTACTTTACGTAGTACTTTATTTATTCAACAAGAAGCATGTTATTGAAAATTTCTTTGATTACCAGGCAATGTTTCATGGACACTAAAGATACACAAGATAATATTATTCATCATATTATGTTTTCGTCCTGTTCAATATGTAAGCAGTTTTGCGGAGTAATCAATAGTTTGTTTTTATATTATTTATATCTCGGTTTAATGTACTGAACTCAGTTATATACTCCCCAACAAGCATATATACAGAGGGAGCCCGGGGGATCCTCTCCCCTAAATTTCCAGAAAAACGATTTTTTTGCTCAAACAGACTAAAAATTCAGACATTTTTCGCGCTTTGTTCGAATATGCCATAATTTTACTAATATATTTTGATGTGCCCCCTGGATACGTGCTTGCTCCCCTATTAATATTTATGTTTTATTTTTTTACTTTTGTATTGCTTATAACAGTTAAAATATTGCTCCACTACACATTTTAAACGTAACAAAATAATCATTCTTAACATTAGTCCAATATCCATTTTTCGGTTGGTGCAGGAAATTGGCCAGTGTTGGCAAGTGGTTAAATCCACATGAGGTCAAATTGGACAAAATGGCCTGGTCGAAATGAGAGAAAAAGTGGTCAAAATGGACGAAATACCCTTTTGGGGCAAGTTGAGACACCAAGGGCAAAATACTTTAATAGTCAACAACAAATAAAAGTTCTTAAAGTTGCAGTTAAAAATCAATAGAATGTGCCATTTTGTGGTTTGCTGTAACTAGATTAATATTTTGTTGGTTATGGGCAGTATTCCATCTTCAAAATATTTTAATTTTGATTTCTTAACTCTACAATAACTTGGGCTGATTTTCGTCCATTTCTTCCATTTCGTCCATTTTATCCAGTGGCCCGGACGAAAAACGAAAACGTGGGCAAAATGTTATGAATAATAGAAGAAATATTTTCATTTCCAGAGATTCCAAAATAGATACAAAAATGTTAACAACTCACATGTGATTGACGTTATAGATAATAATTCCATAATTACCATAATTCCAAATAACCTTCAGATTCCATAATAATGGAATCGGAAGGTTATTTCAAAAATTTGTGAATAGTTAACTTCTTCTGAGAAACCAATCGGTATAAACATAACACACTCTAAATCTTCATATTTAGATTTCTTCAATTGCGATTCATAAATTGTAGATAATTGGTTCGGTCTTCGTTTTTCACTTACTAAGGGTGGTGTAACTTCATCGGTTAAATCGTTAAGTCTTCAAATTTTGGGAATTTATTTGCATTTACAAATCGATGAATGAATAGCTTGTGACATTTTCTTCCCAAATTTGACACTAAGAGAGCCATGCTATGATACTAAAAACCTAGGATCCCCCTCGTATTCTCCCTATAGGAGTTACTGTCATTCTCCCTGCTCGGATAAATGCAGAAAGAGGACCAATATAAGTTTGGGTACATTTTTATTTTCTTAACAAAATAGACTACAATTGTTGATAATTTCATTAGAAAATTCATAAAAAGTAGAAGTTATAGACAATAATTCAAATGTCAGTATAATAGGTCCCACTAGTTAAATAGAAATTAATTCATCTTTGCAGCAAAGCTGCAATCATTTTTAGCACAATTAATTTTTAGTTAGTTGAATTTTGGTGATTTGAGCAACCAAAAATCAAATTATTGTATCAGTACCTTAGAATGCCAATCCATGCAGTCGTTATATAGTTTTATTGAAATGCATGAATATTTTTGATAAAATTTCCAGCATTTCTACCTTGAATGTAAAACAATGTTTATATTTAATAGGTGTAGCTAATTAGACATTTATATATAGAGTTACTAATTTGTCAGAATAGGATAATATAAGTGGAATTAAATGGGTTATAATATTGTTATAATTAGACTTATAACCCATTAGGCCCAGCAACTCCGTCTGGACAAACTATAGACCAAAGAAACCACGATCTCATCTTCCTCCAGAAATTCCTGGTAAGCCTGGATAACCAGCATCTCCTTTCTTTCTAGAAATTCCAGGAAGGCCTGGATGACCACGCTCTCCTTTTAGGCCGTCTTAGCCATGAGCACCAGCCACACCAGGTGGTCCCATTTTTCCTTTAGCTCCAACTGGACCAACTGGACCCATATCTCCTTTTTTTCCAAACCAACCGGACAACCCCGGTTGACCATTCTCTCCTTTAAGGCCCTTTAAGCCAGGAGCACCAGCCACACCAGGTGGTCCAACTTTTCCTTCCATTCCAGCTGCACCTGTAGCTCCGACTGGACCAACTGGACCTATATAACCACGATCTCCTTTTTTTCCAGGGCGTCCGAAAATCCCCGGTTGACCATTTTCTCCTTTAAGGCCCTTTAAGCCAGGAGCACCGGCAACACCAGCTGGTCCCATTTTTCCTTCCGTCCCAGCTGCCCCTGTAGCTCCGACTGGACCGTCAAAACCTCGATCTCCTTTTATTCCAGGAATGCCTGGTTGACCATTCTCTCCTTTAAGTCCAATTAACCCAGGAGTACCGGCCACACCAGGTGGTCCAACTTTTCCTTCCGCTCCAGTTGCCCCTTTAGCTCCAACTGGACCATCATTACCACTATCTCCCTTTATTCCAGGAAAGCCTGGATGACCACGTTCTCCTTTTAGGCCCTATAAGCCAGGAGCACCAGCCACAACAGGTGGTCCCATTTAACCTTCGGTTCCAGCTGCACCTGTAGCTCCGACTGGACCATCAAAACCACGATCTCCTTTTATTCCAGGCTGTCCAATAGTGCCTGGATGACCACGCTGCCCTTTAAGGCGTTTAACATTGTGTTCCAAGCTGATGACTTTAAAGTCCAAGATTCCAATGTTTTTTCCAATAAGTTTTACTTCCGTTTTTACGCTTCCTAATTCATTTTTAATTTCATTAATATTCGTTTCTACATTACCGACCTTAACTTCCAAACTTTCGATTTTTGGCTTTACATTAACGACATAGGTTTCCAATTTTTCAATTTTATCGTCATTTTCAATATTGCTTTTTAGCATTCCTTCCCAATTAAAAAGCTTTTGTTCTATTTTCTTCACTCTTTCTTTGGTGGCACCCGTTATTGTATTTATTTCCACCAATTTGGACACCAGACTTTCCATCTTTGCATCAGTGCTTGACATAATTATTTCAATACTTTCTATTTTCGATTTAATGTCCACTATCAGATCACTAATGTTGGCTTTAAGATTGTGGTTTCCATTTGCAGATGAGCTGAAAAATTTATAATTGGTTAAAATTTATGATGAAAAAAAAGAAAAGTTGCTTTATAGTCAAATAGGTACATCAGATACATCAGGTCCGAATCACTAGACAATCGTCACTGCTTTCCAACCCTATAAGGCATGAAAAAGGTTGCCTTTTTGCTAGCAAAAAGGCAAAAAGCCACCTTTTTGCCTTTTTGCTACCTTTTTGCCTTTTTGCTACCTTTTTGCCTTTTTGCTACCTTTTTGCCTTTTTGCTACCTTTTTGCCTTTTTGCTACCTTTTTGCCTTTTTGTGCTTTTTGCCTTTTTGGAGTAATCACCGCCACCTGTGATACTTCAATAAAGCTAACTTTTGTAGACTGTCCCGTCCTACACATTCAAATATGCAGATAAATTGCAGTTGCTAGTTAGTTTTTTTGATTATTAAACTATTTATTACTAATACTACGCAATTCAAAATGAACTATAATGTATTTGTGACAAACCGTATAATAAAAAATGAGCCAGGTCGAACATCTGCGTATTGTGTGTGTATAATATTATATGAAATATATCAGCTCAACCAAAATATCCAGTATTTGACTGCTACTGGTTTGAACAGCTCTAGGTTCTTGTTTTTTTCCTCATGTTTTTTTAAAATTGCTTACAGTGTTATGTTGTTTTAGATTGTTTTATTGTCTAATGAATGACCGAATAACTGAAGATCATTAAGAATAGTTGTTTTTTAAAACCGCACAGTGTGTTAATTTCATGCTTAGGCGGTAATTGGGGAATTTCCACTACAAATTTTTAAAAGACATTTATGGAATTTTACTACTGCAAAATAATGTCCACAAAATGAATAATTTTTGTCGCTCATGGATGATTTTTTGCGACACTTATAATGAAAATTATTCCTTTATGTTAACGCGGCATTCCTATACATTACAATGTATTACGAATAAGTTCTCATAACTTTAGTTCTCACTACTTCTCATCATTCATACTGGTCTCAAAAATTTTCTAATTTTACGTAGAAATTTTTGAGTTCAATTCCACCTGCTACTAGCTGCTACTTTAAAAGATACACAATATGGACAAACCCGCCCGAGAGGTGATTTTTTGTATATATGTTTGTGAATGCATATGTTCCATTGTGAAACATGTTCCGTCGCGTCGGCAAAAGAGCAGTGCATAAGCGTATATAGTATAAACAGTAACGAGTTGTCATTCAGACTATATTTGGTATCGTTTTTTGTAGCAAGCTAATTCGATATACATTTGGAAATAAATTACGGAATTTACGTTCGAAATATAATAATTGAAGACTAGGGTTTAAATGACATAGAAGATAATAAACTCGGTCAAAAGCAAAAGTAAATTCGAAAACAATGCCCTTTATGAGTCCCAATTAAAAGTAATAGGTTATATTATTTACTAATTGGGTCGAAAATTATCTTAAATTAAATATCCAGTTTTTTGTGAAAGAGAAATCACCTGCATTAATAATCTGTAGAGCATAATCAAACAATTATTTTTAAACAGTTTTCAGAATAAATTATAACTCAAAAACACCGAAGAGTAAGCACGTATCCAGAGGGGGCCTGGGCCTCCCCTGAAGTCCCAAAAAAAGACGATTTTTTTTGTCAAAAAAGGTTAAAAGTCCAACAAATTTAATATAATATTCCATAAATTTACAAAAATATTTTTGTGTGCCCCCCTTGGTCAAATTCCTGGATACTTGCTTGCGCAGAGATTACTATTGTATTACTTTCAAATCAGATGTTTACAGTAAGGGCAATGAGAAGAAGAAGTTTGATAAACGCTACATGTGAAAATGGAATATTTTGGCGCTACTGATGAAATGAAGAATAGTATTTTTGGCCTCAATCCTTACTCACCCACATGCTTTATATTCAGTGACTCATCTTGCATATACCAATACAATTTAGAAAACTGAAAACAAAATTTATAAACATTTTTATAGTTTCAATTCAAATGTAGCTTTGCACAAAACGGGGATTTTGAATTACTTCTGAATTTTTCGTAAGTGGCCTTGTGGATTAACTTATTTATTATTTATTTATTAACTTGTGGATTAAACTAGTAACTTTTTAACTTTTGTTTAATTTTTTGATCATTGTCAACATTTTGGTGATTTTAACGATCATATTTACTCTTTAATCATCTAACATCTACAGTTTGTTGGCTTATCACAAAAATGAATACTTCAGTCTTTTCTTCTTTTTTAAGCTGCAACCAGAAAACAACTTCTGGGTTACCGGGCAAATTATCGAAATTCTCCTCATTGTTTGTTTTAGAACCAAAATATTATTTTCCTAAATATTTTGGGTTGCCTTTTTACGACTGCGACTAAAACAGGATTTTATATACAGTTGCCTTGTAAATAAAGAATGTAATAATTAATGTGATGTGCCAAATTAAATAATAATGTTCTGTAGTTTCCCAATTACCATGATTTATCATTTATTTCACAGTTAAATCATTTGGAAATATTGTGAATATTCAATTTTGCTCAAAAATTTTGTTTGCCGAGATAATAGCTATTCACATGTTGTTCAAATTGACAACACATAGTATTACATTACAGTGCATATGGTCACATTTCAGTTTTAGCACAAAAATTAGGGAATTGTTTGGTGTTCAGGAATACTTGCTTTATGTAAATAAATAAATCAATCTCAAAATTTACCTAGTACACAAATTAAAAAACAATGTGCAATTTTCACAAATTTATTTTTAAATAGATGAATGAATGTAATAATAAAAATATTAATCAACCTAATCAATCATTAACTTGCTTCAAAATTCCTTTTTTAGTTTTTTCTTCGCGATATCATTTTAAGTGAAAAACAAACCTACAAAATGGATGTTGACACACACTTTTCAAAGCGAACATTCGCAGAAATTTTGAAACGCAGAGACAGCGACCAAAAAATATGTCAGATTGCATTTCAATGATTACTGATGCCGTGGACATATCGGCTGGCGAATTGCCTTGCTTAAAGAAAGATTTGGCGACATTAAGAAGCAGAGCAAGCTCATTATGGCAACGTTGTTGTAGGATACGAAACAAATGGGAAACTAATAAAACTTTGAAAAGTTGGAGCAAAGAATACTTCTCATTGCAAAAGTACATGTACACCACACCAAAAGAATTAAAAGCAATAAATTTTGACCCTGCAAAATCTCTTAAACCTCGCAACAAAAAACCATATAGGGAGTTATCAAAACGATCTCAGCGATTAGAGACTGCTAAAACTTCTGAGAGCTTGAACGACGTTTCTACTCCACTACTTTTAAGGGCTACTGCAAAAACTATGAACAGAAGAGGATATAAAGAAATAGGGCATACTATAATGGAAACTACCAAAAGTCCCGGTAGAGCTGAGAAAATCTTTAGAAAATTTAAGGGCGTTAACATTAAACCTGTACCATACTCCCCTGATGAAGCGCTGGCTTTGTTTTTGGACTTAAACTTGACAGTTGAACAGTATAACACTTTACGTAGTAGTTCCAAATCTCGTGGTTGTAATCTATACCCTTCCTATACAAAATTATCGGAAGCTAAAAAAAGATGCCACATACCGCAAACGACCGTTAGTGAGTTAAAGGCCTCTGTGTCACTAAAACATTTGATGGAGCATACTGCAACGCGATTAGTGGATCTACAAAAGGATGTCATACAAACTGAACATGACAGGTTGGGTTACAATGACAGTTATGCGACATTATACTGTATTTGTGGCATGGACGGCAGCAGCAATCAGCTCCGATTTAAACAAAGGTTCGAAACTCAGGAAAATAATCCTAGTGACAATAGTTTGTTCACAACAACTATGATACCCTTACGACTGATCAGTGATACAGGAATAATATACTGGAATAACTCCACACCACAATCTACACGGTTTTGTAGACCTATTGAGATAGAATTTGCACAAGAAAATGAAAATTTGG
This sequence comes from Tomocerus qinae, assembly GCA_020055645.1. Lineage (NCBI taxonomy): Eukaryota > Metazoa > Arthropoda > Collembola > Entomobryomorpha > Tomoceridae > Tomocerus > Tomocerus qinae. Next base: position 16,756,659 of record CM034546.1, on the reverse strand, counting down.
TAAAATACAAAGTGGCAGGATTAAAAAAGCAGATGAACGAACTGATGGACTTTCATTACAATGTCTTGTTTAATGAATCTCAAACACTTACGGTAAAGTTTATTACGAAATTGACTATGATTGACGGTAAAGTATTGAACTTTATAACAGGAAATAGGTCAAGCATGTCCTGCCCGCTTTGTAAAGCAACACCAAAGCAATTTAATGTCATACAGAATTTAAACAATGGTACATTTACAGCTCCTGACGAAAATCTACAGTATGGAATAAGCCCTCTCCACTGTTGGTTACGGTGTTTGGAATTCTGCTTGCATTTGGCATATAGAAATGTTGATGGCCTAAAATGCTGGGCAGTAAAAAAAGCGAAACGCCCTTTATTTGAACAGCAAAAACAAAAGATTCAAACTGAACTATGGAAAAAAATGGGTTTACGCGTAGATTTCCCCGATAATAGTGGAAAAGGAAACTCCAACGACGGTAATTGTGCAAGAAGAGCTTTCGGAGATTCCAGTTCTTTTGCTTCTATCCTTGGGATTGATGAGTGGGTTGTCTCTGATTTACATACGATTCTCATATGTTTAGCCTGCCAATCGCCCATTGACTCAGAAAAGTTTGGAATATTTTGCAAAAATTACTTACTAGATATGTCGCTGATGATAAATACAATTGGTTTTATATACCAGCTACTCTCCATAAGATATTAATTCATGGAAAGGAAATAATGGATAAAAGTGAACTCCCATTAGGAATGTTGAGCGAAGAGGGCGCTGAAGCTAGAAACAAATTGTATAAAAGTGACAGACTACATCATTCAAGATTGATGAATAGAACACAAACTCTGACTGATATATTTAATCGTGCCCAAGAAACATCAGATCCTTACATGTCTAGCTATTCATTACCAGAACGAAGGCGACGTAGAAAACAGCTAATACTTCCTAAGAATGTCCAGGAATTATTAAAAGAACCCGATGTTGAAATAACAGTCGCACCAAATCAACTTAGCTATGATTCAAACATAATCGAAGACACCAATGCTGCTGAGAGGAGCATAAATGATGGATTAGGTGATGCACTATATTCCTGGATGCCATTTTAGAAAGCGATGTAAACGAAACACATAGATGAATTGTAAAACTTATAACAATTATGAAGGACCTCGGGCGGGCTATATATATGTTTTTCGAAAATTGAAATATTTTTATTTTAAGTATTCGGCTTCACAAGGTAGGGCATTTAAACGACTAAATGGATAAGATTTAATAAAATAAATACTAATTTAGCAAATTACCGCCTAGGCATGAAATTAACACACTGTGAACCGTATTTCTTGTTCACATCCTTGGTTGTCAACATGTCAATTGCTAATTACCCCATTTAACAGCAAAAAGGCAAAAAGGTAGCTTTTTGCTGATTTTGCTAAGCAAAAAGGCAAAAAGGTAGCTTTTTGCCTTTTTCATGCCCTGCAACCCATGACTACGACACCCTCTGCATTTGCAGATTAAGGAAAGGTGGATTCCTATCCAGTTTTAACAGATTTATAGTGGGTCAAGCCTTACCAATCTGCCTTTCCAAGGTTGAGACACTCGTGCCAGTAGAGTGTCAACTATTCTAATTTAAGGCACTTTAGGTGCCTTAAATTAGTAACTTTTTTACAGTGTTTAAGGAACTTAATTCTCCCCCTCGACGGACAGAAACTCCCGTACTAACACCGAGCCAGACCATACCCAGCAAGCAATCCCTAAAAACACCTTGACAGTGGCAGGGAACGAACCCAAAAGTCCGACAATAGTGACCTAGAGCAACCAAACGGTCTACTAGCCAAGCTACCGATGCTTGTGTGTTGACGAATCTCGTAATTTAAATGACAATTTTACTGGATGCGATTTAAAAGTTTGAATCACGAGAAATTTTAAATAATTTCTCCAGATCTATCGCCTTTAAACAACTTCATTCAAAAACTTTGTGATCATTCAGGTTGGTTCAATTTTTAATTTTAACTAAGTAGAGACGTATAATATTCAAAACGTAAGTGATTCTTTGAATTCATATTACAATATTACTAAAATAAAATCGGTCATTTTTGTGGGCTTAAGTTTATGATATTTTCCCACAATTAAATCAGCAATCTAAGTTAACAAACAAACAAACATTGTACTAAAATTTGTTTAATATCTAAGCTCAACCCGACAAAATTAGTCAATATTATCTAAATTTTCTCTATTGATTAGAAAGACGATGCACCTTGTGACACAACAAAATATTACAAGTGGACCCAAGGCAGTGGACCTCCCACGTTGATCTGCTGGGCTGCAAATTGTCGTCAAAGATAAACTTATTACATGATGCATTGCGTTTCTAGTGGGTAGAGGAAATGAAATGTATTTGTAATACCTCTGTGAATTTTGTTCGATGACCTCATTACTGTTGTGACCAATTTTTGAACTTGAAGTCGTACTGAGGTGCAACCCAACGCAGAGCACCCAAAGAACGAATTTCAGTTTTGTCTTCATTTCGTATTACGTCGATTATTTTCTGAAAGTTATGGCATTCAGAAAGTTGCTAATTGTCCATATGTAGCGAATGATTTAGTTTCAGTAACGATTGTTTGCTAAGTAAATAATATTTATCATGTGGCAGCATTAATTACTAATATAAAATATTATAAAATATAAAATCTAAAAGGCGGAAAATATTTTATTAATGCGTTACAAATACAGGCATCCAGACCGGGTCCCAGCCGGGTTAAAAAACCCGGGCTGAGTTTTTACTTAATTGCAATTTATTTCTAATGTAAATTCCATTTTTTAATATATTTCCTTATGCGAGTGGAGGGAATATTGATAACCAATTGTACCTCTTGTATCGAAAATGTTTCCGTTAAGTAGGCATTTATCGAATTTTTGGTATCGAACATTTGGCTGCTATTACAGATTCAACTTATATTAAAAACCAACTTTGACAACAATTACGGCATCAATGGCGGAACAAAATTAGTAAGTTTTTGTTGGATATTTATTCAACAAGAAACATAATAATCAGTTCGATATTTTTTGTGCAAAAAGGGAAGTGTAAGAATGTGGCATGACGTAGTCAAACTTAAATAACGGAATACAGCCATTTAATGTTATTCTGCAAAAGGATAAAGCCACTTCAGAATAGTTTCAAAAAGAATTCATTATCATCAAAGTGTAACATAATATTAACACTTCCATCTTCGTTACTTCGTATTATGTAGTTATGTAGCTTTTTTATACAATTCTTCATTTAATGAAATCCACAATTGTTTTATAATATAGAATATACAGCTGAACCCGGATTTACTTCGTTGAATTAAAGCAATCAAATTTTATTCAGCTTAATGTAATGTCATTTTTTCGATTTTTAGTAGAAAAAGGATTTTTTAGAACAGTGATATGGAACCCGGGTTCAACCCGGGTATTAGTTCCCTCAACCCGGGTTTGCGGTCCGAGTTTGGATGCCCTAGTTACAATAATTAAAGCTTTTTAATTTATCAAGGATGTTAAAAGTAATAGTAGTAGAAACAGAAACATGCCTACCTTTTATATATATTGCCTCGAAGGACCGAATAATCATTCTAATCAAAATGTAAAAAATGCGACCACAATACCGTGCACTGGACACTCACTGTTTGTGTAGGAATAATTAAAATATGTGCAACTTTATTGTTAAATTCTGTAATAGTGTCTATGTAGTGAATTTAACAAGAACCAAAATTTAATTGAGTTCAAGCTTTACAGCACATTTGTCATATGAGCAAAAGATTTGTTGAATTAGAGGTAGATGGTAGTTTAATATATAATTGTATTATATCAAATGTATTTATTACTTTTTATAGTCTATCTGGTTACTCAATGCTGTGGGCTTTGGAAAGCCATATGGTAAATACATATGTATATAGTTTATCTGCCGTATGTGCTATGTTATGCCCTAAAAAATTTCTGTTTCAATAGTGGGCATGAAAAACGTTTCATTTTTGCTCTTTTTGTACCTTTTTCCTATGACATTCGTTACATGTGAAGTTAATCTACAAATAAGAGGTTGTTACAAACCTCGTTTTTACATGACAGACATAATAATATTACCATTTTCTATGACTTTTATACCATATAGCATAGAAATGGCAATTTTTTTCATTTATTTTAAAATAACCCAAAAGGCAAAAAGGTTACCTTTTTGCTAATTTTGCTAGGCAAAAATGCAACCAAAAGGCAAACAGGTAGCCTTTTTGCTTTTTTCATGCCCTGGGTCAATGGGCAAAACTGCTTTCAAAATGTGTAGTATTAAATGCCACTATACAAATGTTGAAACACTTCAATAATTAGATAGTTTTAGCGCAATTATTAATTACAGTAAGTTTCCAAAATTTTAATATCAATTCGGACGTTTGGGGAAAAATAACTGCCTCATTTTGAATTGATTTGAAATGTTGAAAACTTAATTCATAGAATACAGATATTATTTAATATCGGAAAGTCAAAAAATTTGTGGCACGGTGGGAAAAAAAGGAATGTGTATTTTGGTAGCTCATAATATTAGGAGAAAACAACAACAAATCATTTTTCCCCTTGTCAGTGGTAGGGGTGCCACAAATGCCAAAATCGGAATAATTTTTAACAAGAGAACCAGTTTCAGTACCAGTTTCAAAACTGATTTCAGTGAAACATTTATTAAAAATTATGTCCCTTCATACTCTAATAACTAAATAGAATTGTCGAAATAAATAATTGTAAACTAGAAAATTAATAAAGTAGGAGGGCAAAGTAAAGACATTCTCCACTTGTCAAAATAAATTTGTTTGATGAATTTTGTTAGATAGAAGCTATTAATAGAAGTAAAACGGTATCTTCATATTTCGTATGGCATGAAACATTTATCATCATCAATAATCTTAAATCTGTGCTTTTTATATGACCACGATTCATTCATTCAAAAATTCTCTATCTCAAGACAGAGAAGTCATTGAATGTAATCTATGATAACGATAGGTGACAGGGTTTACAGTTACTTCATAATTGAATTAGATTCAAATAATTACATGATACCACAAATATTTCTTCATCGTTGAGGTTAATAAAATGAAAGGGTGGGTTAAAATGAGATCAAACTAATACCTACTTTGTGACAAAAAAACTAATTTATTATTGGGAAAAATTTATTTCTGGGAAAAATTCTGAAAGTTTTGCCCTGAACAAAAATTTCCTCGAGGAAAAAATTAATTTCAACAGTGCAAATACTAATTTCGTCCGCTTACGACTTAACATACAATCATGACTTTCTTGCAATTTACATCTTCCTTTTTTTAATAGAATATATCTTCATGTATAGACTATGCAGTAAGATATGAATGGACTTTAATATAACTCAACATACCCGATGGCTACACCTTATTTAAATATGCTAAATATTGACTAATTCAATAATATGGTTGAAAGCATTGAGAGTGGCTCCTATTGGAAATCGGAAAATATATAATTGTTACCTAATTATCTCAGATATCTTCAAGCCAAAGGAAATGTATACCGCCTATTGAGTGACAGCTACAAAAGCCAAATAATACCAAGATAGTGCTGAGAATCAAGGCATTGTTACAAACCAAACAAGGCTAATGCTGAAAATGTAATTGCGAAATGTGAATTATACTGAAAGTAATTTTTTAAAAAATATCTTGCTGCACCTGAGACATTTAAACTAGAGCGGAACTAATATTATTGTCCTCCAAGTTGCTAAGGTACATTCAAGAAAATAATATACACTTTCATTTTCTCCGACAACTTCATAACAAAACGAGTACTTTCAAAATTAGTCCACCATGTCTGCAGATCCAAAGTCAAACATTTAATTTTATTTCTATACCGTACTATGGTGTCCCTTGACGATTACATATTTGCAATAATTCCTGGGCAATATTACAGTACAGCTCAAATCGTTTATTAATGAAATAGCTATCTCATTGTTCTAACCGTGGATAAAATACTTTTCACCTATGTCAAAATTAAGTTTATTGGGCACTATTACTACTTTATCAAAATATACAGAATCAAAGTCGAACTTTTTTAAGTCTGTAATAAAAAAATCTTGGAAATTAATTACAGCTTTCAATAGCTGCAGTAATGGCAGGTTATTAAACAGGTTGGGTAATTATAGTTGACTCTAAATAAGTTGTTCATTTCTGAATCATGGCAAAATTTTATTTTATCGATTTATTTATCTGTATTGTTGTAAATACAAACTAATTCTCAGAACTGTTTGTATCAAGCTGAAATGATCATGATCATGAAATGCACTCATTACATGAATTTTTAAATATCCCTTTTTCCAAAAGCATATGCAAGCATATAGTTGCAATTGTTATTTACAAACAAGAATTACGATCAACTACGGCAAGGCAACACGTAGACAAGAGTGTTGTTGAACCACCGCTCGCACACTCATTAACATAACATTTTGTGAGACAACATTAGGACTAATGTGAGACAAATGCAAATACACTACAACAACAATTGGTACATATACCAGATCAAAAATTTTGGGGACTTAAATTATTCTATGGGACATCATCAAAATTTACCAATTAAATCATTTGCAGGGGATTTTTAAATTATTTTGGGACCACTTAAATAGCATCCTTATAATTCTATTCAAAAATGTAAATAAATATGTATTTTATTTATACGTTTAGTCACGACAAAATAAATTTGTTTTTAAGGTATATTTATATTGATGTTTGAGAAAAGTTACCAAATGGGTTTCTTTCAGACTATATGCCCTAAATTGCGTCTTGGTACCGTATATAATAATTGACATAAATCCGTGCTGGTAGATTTACTTAATTTAGGTATTATTCCTTTTATATCGGACCTTAATTGGTCATTTGAAAAAATTGGAATAATTGCGTTTACCTTTACCATTGTATGTATGTAAATGTATTTAAAATATACGTAAATGTGTGTGCATTATAGTAGGATTGTGATGCCATAGTGGTACAACGGTGGATATGAAAGGATCATAAGGCTTAGTAGTAGCTGCCGGGCTCTCCCCCTGACACACAAAGGCGCATAAAAAATTTTCGTTTATTACAAGTGGACAAATACATTATGTATAACTGCTGCCGGCCAAAACGGAGACTTGACAAAATAAAAAATTACAGGTTAAAAACCTGGAGAAATATACGGGGAGAAAATCGGAAAAACTCGAAAACAAGATATAATTTAGATGCCAAGGTATAATTAAAGCTCGTAATTTTAAAATTTTCTTCGAAAAAATCTCCCCGTGCGTTTACCGCTAATTCACTTGCAACTTTTCGAAAGAAAAGCATTTTAAGGAACAAAAACACAATAGTGATTCTATTAACTCCTGAAGCGGGGATAGAAAATATTTTCAACAATGGGAAAAGCGGCCCTTTAGAGTTTTGTGTGAACACCTTTGTAATGTTTGTAATCGTACATACAACATTGTAATATCATTCATATACATACACATACAACAACCCTAATAACGACTCCAAGTTATTTTCTGAAAATCAAAATCCAGGTTAAATTGTCGTATTCATAGTAATTAATTAAGCAACAATTAAGAGTATAGATTATAATTAATAACATTTAACTGTAAAATATATTTAGATATGAATGCGCTATAATTGTCAACTAAATGTCCAAAGTGCAATAAAAATGTTGCAGTGTACAGAAATTGCCAAAATGTACTGTGAAATTAGTATTTTCTGCTTTTTATACGGAAAAGCTTTTTGCTTTGAAATACAGTGTCATCTTATTTCAATACTTACATTTCCATGAAATTTATATTTGCAGTTATTAGCACTTGGAGTCTAGTTGATAATAGTGTGAATGTAATGTTTTAGGCAAGTTTTAGGGTTGTTGCAAGAAAATTAACTGTAAACGCACGGGGAGATTTTTTCGAAGAAAATTTTAAAATTACGAGCTTTAATTATACCTTGGCATCTAAATTATATCTTGTTTTCGAGTTTTTCCGATTTTCTCCCCGTATATATTTCTCCAGGTTTTTAACCTGTAATTTTATTTTATTGTTTTTCTTGATATATCTGGTTATAACTGTCATATAACTACGAACTACAAAACATTTAACCAGATTATGAATATTTCGAAATTATTTATATTGGTACCTATCATGGTTGTAGAAATTCGTAATAAAAAACAAGTTACAAGTAAAACATTATTCGCAGTCTTCGCTAATTTTTGGAAAATGCTCGAGTAAACTTATAATCAACATGTCCCCATTTCCTAAATATTGTTTATCCATGCCTAGTTTATAATGTAAATTTTAAATCTATGGAAAAATGATAAATATTATGTTATTTGAGATACATCTCTAAAAGTTTAATTTTTTCGCAAAATTATTAATAATATATTATATATGTGATAAGATAGTTTTATTTTTTATTGGGGGCTGCCGCCCCCAAACCCCCGCTTTGGGGGAGTTAAAAATAGTTCGTATTTTTGCGGTTAGTAAAATCCACCACAAGCCGGCAAAGTGGAAATGTTTTTAGTAGTATTGAGCATGCATATTACAATTTGTCATTTTCTATGCCTCGAATCGCACTCAATGCTAATTTTTTTCCATCCCTGAAATTTTCCTTATTTTAAATTTTTTACCACCCCTGTAAGTGCCCTCAATCAGAGTATATTTTCTTTCCCTAGAATTGTTCTATCTTGGTACTTCGTATTTGCATTGGGATGTGGATGTGAATGTTACTGTGATCGACATTATTATTGTTGAGACGCCTGCCAATGCCAATGCAGCACACTCAGTACTCCGTATCTACGGAGATTGAATTAGGAAATGAAATGTTTCAATGTGTATTCCTAATCTATACACTCCGTCCAGTACCCATTTGACTATATGATGCATTGTCCCAAGTCGCCAAGGAGATACCAAACAATTTCAAAATTCATTCTTCCGGTTCCTACGGCTAAAGTTGAAACCGGACAGTTGATTTCAAATTAATGCACAACCCGCAGAAGAATTCTCTACGCTGTCATATATGCCATGTTTTACAGAAGCTGCTAGTTTACGAGCAATCGGTGTCAATGGAAATTGACCAAGTAGTTAACTGCATACTAGTGATGAAACCACACATTGCCCTTCGGGCAATGCGCTGCCTGCTTTGAAGTTTCTCCCCGTATAAAAATGAACTTAACATACAATAGATCTACCTCTGTATAAATGTATACAAATTATTACTTTTCGTAGGTGAAGACAACATGGAGTTGTTAATTCCCTTTTGTTTGGAGAATTGAATAATGAATGGGCACATAAAGAATTTTACCATGTGAAAACGTTAAATTTATGTTACTATGTGCTCCAAGACATTCGAGTTGCTCGGGTAATTTTGGGGATATTTTTAAGGAAGCGTTAATTACAATAGATTTTGTAATGCCCCCTCTATTTGTATATTCCAGTTTTTCTGAGTTAATTGGACACGGCAGATTTGAGATTTACATTTTTAACAGTTTCTACCTGTATCGTTTATGAATAAAGAAACGGAATCGTTGGATATTGTAAAATGATCATTTTAACATTTTCATTTTATTTCATTCATATAACTACAAATTTCATTCTACACACATTCATCCCCAAGTAGATGGAATCGTTCCCAACTCCACATCTCTCTTCAACACGACGCACGAATCTTCATCTCGGTTCTTTTAATCTTCAGCTGTATACCAAAAATCTCCCAAATTATTCCCCCATCACTGTTTGCTAACATTGTTTCAGGATAGCGACTACCTGGATACATTCCATTAAGGCTGACCTACAAATCAATTTGGTTAACGAATTATTCAAATTATGTTACTGATTTTTATAAAACAATATTCCTTCAACCTTTTTTGTTATTTAGGTCTTCATGGAGCATGACGTTGTAATAGGAAATCATAGCAATACTTCCATAATTCAATCGTCTTTTCCATTTTAAATATTTAAATAAGTGAAATATTTTGGATTAGTTCAAAAAAGTGGACTACAGAAATTACTTAATCTTTAATATTTGTATCGTTAAATAATACAAAAACAGGCTATACAGTATTTAAGATAAATGTTAGAAACGAAATATTTCACCTTAATTATATTTCAACAAATTCCAACAATACAATTCCATGGAATAGTTTTTGACTATTTTGAATTAAAATGTTTTACATCTTAATAGAAAAGTTAAGCCCATTCTTATGTAGAAAATATTCAGGTGTGAAGGAAAATAGACTATATAGACTGTTTTGTTGTTTCAAATGTGTACATTTGAATGTGCCACCTTTATATGAATATATTTATTACCATAAAATTATGACTTTCAATAAAACCTTTTAATTTGCATTGGTTTCCCAGTTTTAATGTTTTTCGCAGGTGGCTATCAAGTTGAGGTGGGTGGATATTTATGAGTATAAAATATTTCTTAAATGTGAAACTTTTTTCAGTTGGTGATGGAAATCAGTTGATATTTTCTTGAAACCTCTTAAAAAACTTGCACTGACACTACATAAATCGTATTATACAAAATGAGTTTATTATTATTTATTATTTATTGGCTTCTTTCAAGACGATGTGACCTTTGGTCTTTACGTCCTATACAGTGTTTTTTAACAATGCATGATGATGACAATTTTGGTATACATTACATTAACAGCAAAAAATTGCATAAAAAAGGCTACTAATATAATATATGGTTTGGAGTTGGGTTGAGGCATGTAGATGAATAGCGTACTGCAAAATAAAAACTAACGGTACGTAATAAAATGTTACATAATGATGAATGTTACATATATCATAATCGGACGTTTTGAATCTTTACAACGACTTACATTTTAACTCTTTAAAATGACATACATTTAGGATTTTTAAAATGACTTACATTTTGGATCTTTAAAATGACTTACATTTTGGATCTTTAAAATGACTTACATTTTAGATCTTTAAAATGACTTACATTTTGACTCTTTAAACTGACTTACATTTTGACTCTTTAAAATGACTCTTTAAAATGACATACATTTAGACTCTTTAAAATGACATACATTTTGACTCTATAAAATGGCATACATTTTGACTCTTTGAAATGACATACATTTTGACTCTTTAAAATGACATACATTTTGACTCTTTAAAATGACATACATTTTGACTCTTTAAAATGACATACATTTTGACTCTTTAAAATGACATACATTTTGACTCTTTAGAATGACTTAAATTTAGTCTCTTAAAAATGACTTACATTTTGACTCTTTATGACTTACATTTTGATTCTTTAAAATGACTAACATTTTGACTCTTTAAAATGACTTACATTTTGACTCTTTAAAATGACTTCCTTTTTAACTCTTTAAAATGACTTACATTTTGACTCTTTAAAATGACTTACATTTTAACTCTTTAGAATGACTTAAATTTTAACTCTTTAAAATGACATACATTTAGGATTTTTAAAATGACTTACATTTTGGATCTTTAAAATGACTTACATTTTGACTCCTTTAAATGACATACATTTCGACTCTTTAAAATGACATACATTTTGACTCTTTAAAATGACATACATTTTGACTCTTTAAAATGACATACATTTTGACTCTTTAAAATGACATACATTTTGGATTTTTAAAATGACTTACATTTTGACTCTTTAAAATGACATACATTTTGGATTTTTAAAATGACTTACATTTTAACTCTTTAAAATGACTTACATTTTGGCTCTTTAAACTGACTTCCTTTTTAACTCTTTAAAATGACTCTTTAAAATGACATAAATTTTGACTCTTTAAAATGGCATACATTTTGACTCTTTAAAATGACATACATTTTGACTCTTTAAAATGGCATACATTTTGACTCTTTAAAATGACATACATTTTGACTCTTTAAAATGAGTTATGTTCTTCAAATCCGAAGTCAAAAAATATTCTAAAACTTCACCTTAATATGACCTAGTGTCTATATTTTTTGGGTTGAAATTGTATTGTGATTGTGATTATCGGCACTGAGTAACATTTTTGACAACTCTCTTATGGAACCTCCCTCTACTGAACCCACCTGATGCGGGGAAAGGAATAGAGGGAGAACCGAGAAGTAGTTTATTTTCTATTTTTGGGGTATAAAGTTACTTTACTCTGAATCACCACTATGCATACTGCCAACCGTTATTCTGCTTTACCGAGCGAGGCAAATAAACGGCTTCCCCTTACGCACTAGGTAGGTTCAGTGAGTCTTAATTAATTACCTCCAAACGGTGGACACCCTAGATTTCATGCATCTTGGTCCCAGCCATGCACGAATGGGACTAAGGAATAATGTTATCAATTTGAAGAAAAGTACCATAAAAAAGTTCGAGGTATGTTATATTATGGGACCAAAAAATTAAATTTTCTATTTGACCGATTGGCGCAACATTGCCAATTAAGGCTAACTTGACCTCAACATGGTCCACTGTCAATTCATGGCAGTATATATGCCAGACTAAAAAGCCTCACCCACCCCACCCTCCTAACCTAACCTAATTTATCATAATCTAACCTAATCCAAGGATGGGGCGGGTGCGGCGCCCCACCCTAAGGCTTTTAGTCTTGCCGGTATATATGTTAACGGAAATAAGTAAATTCAGGCATTAAGCTTAATGCCTAGACAATAAGCTTAGTGCCTAAAAATGCCCGGCATTAAGCTTAAAGACTAGTCTTTAAGCTTAGCCTAGGAATTAAGCCTAATGCCTGAATTTTACTCGGCATTAAGATAATGCTCGGTATTTTTGCCTGGTTTGAATGGAAATGGAAGTAAACAACAAAAGCTTAAGAATAAATGCACAGTCGATGTATGTGTATTTATGCAAAATGTAAATGTACATGGTTAGTTTAGTTGTAACTTGCAAAAGTAGAAACAGATATTGGAACTACAGATATACTATCCCGCCATTCTATTTACAGCAATACTAATGACTTCGAGTATACCAAGTCAATTTAAAAATGCAATACTTACACCTACGTACAAAAAGAAAGGTAGTTATAGCAATTATAAAAGCTAGCCCTATTGTGGACTTACAGTATTTGAGTAAAAGTTTTGAAAAGGTAATATTTAATAGACTATGTAACTTTGTAGTCACTACTAGGTGACTGTCAATACGGATTTAGAAAAAATAGAGGGTGGGAAAACGCACTTATGAACTATTCACAAAGCATATATGACGGCTTGAGCCGAATAAGGGTTTATGTTAGAATAATGTCCAGCTCACCCTGGTATTTATTTTAAAATAGTTACTGTCAACAAACTACTTATCCGCTAGTAACTTCACAACGCACCCGACAACTGAATAATAATAAGTTATTTAGCAACATTAATTCAGGAAATTCCAAAACGCTTTAGATTCTTCAAGAATGAAATCCTGCATTGCTTTCAAATCGTTAAATAGATCTGCTGGCAAAGGAATAGGGCCATCGTAAAGAGGCAACGGTTGAATATTTGCGAAATCTACTGGTACTAATAACCGATGAGATTTCCAGTTTTCGTCTGATAGCAATTCTTTTGTTAGAATTATTCCAGGATTCTCAACAGACATTTGTAACAATAAGAATTCAGTTACTTTTAATGTTACTGGCCTAGTCAATAATCTTGAAAGTAACATGAAATCGAAGAATTCAGGCTGAGTAATTCTTTGAACCACAAAAGGATTTTGTAAATGGCTACAAGACTTTTCATATGAATTAATATGTACAAGAATAGCGTCTTTGATTTCATTTTCCAGTTTCTTTGGACGAATCAGGTGACGATCCCTTCCATCTGAAAGGGACAAAGAATTTTTTGACATTTTAGCTTGTAGGGTTTGAAATCGGCTAGACTAAAAAGCCCCACCCTAGGGTGGGGTACCCCACTCGCCCCAACCTCCTAACCTAATTTATCATAATCTAACCTAATCTAAGAATGGGGCGGGTGGGGAGCCCTACCCTAAGATGGGGTCTTTTAGTCTTGCCGGGTTTGAACTCGTTTTGCCGATACACCGAAAACTGACATAAATGTGTTTTTGCAGACTTGATATTGGACTCCGTCAACGTTAGGTATATAATACTTGTAAATAGCCAATATTCAACTGATATGTTCTCTCTGTTTGAACCATTCCCTACGATTTTTTCTTATAAATCTTTGACATTTGATGGTTCGCTGTAGCTGTAGGTTAACTCCTGGTTTAATTAAATTCGTTGTTACTAGATCTGCACCCATTAAATGTACATCATTGTATACTCTTTCAGGATGTTCCATTCCATTTCTACTGATGTAGACTTTTCCTGCATTTTTATTCAACTTCGCCGTTTCATCTGCTGATAAATGGCGTTTTCGTTTCGATCCCTGGTTTTGATGAGTTAAAGCTCTTGTGGTGATACGAAAGTCAGCCATTGTTTCAATAAAAACTGATTTTCAGCTATTTTATTTAGTTACCAAAATAATTCGAAATTGGCTTGGTGTCGGATGCATTATTTCGTTACTACTGGTCTCTTTAGAGTTGACAACATTTTGTTACTATGGGTTTTACACAATTTTAGGATTTTTTTCTAACATAAACCCTTATTCGGCTCAAGCCGTCATATGACAGTCTAGATGTAGTTAATGGTAGAGTAGTTGCAGTTTTTATAGACATGACCATGGTATTTGATACTTGCTAATTTAATGTACTAATAATCAAATTAATTTGTAACTTTAAGCTAGAACCTTATATGATTGAGTTACTAAATGATCATGTAAACAATAGGACGTTTAGAATAAGAAATGGAAATTATATATCTAAAAAACATTATTACTTTGAAGCTGGCACAGGAGCTGACTCTGCATTAGGACCACTATTATTATCATTATATATTAATGATATTGGTTCTGTAATAGATGTTAATTACTGCCTTTATGCTGATGATATTGTTGTATGGACGGCAGATTTTAATGTTAATAGAACAATTAGTAGAATTAATCAAAATCTAGAACGTATAAATAATTGGTGTCTATAAAATTACTTTTTAATTAGCTTAGAGAAAACAGTATATGATATTTCATAAATCCCAAGATACATCAGTGAAACAATGAGAATTTAACAATGTAGTAATACATGGTAATAATATGAAGAAAGTAAATACGTTCAAATATCTCGGAATAGTATATGATACTAATATGTCATTTATGAATCATTTAGATTATGTAGAAAAAAGAACCAAATCAGCAATTGGAAAACTTCATAGGATTAAACGACTAATCCCTCTAAAAACAATGTGTACTCTTTTACACTCATTTGTTTTATCGATTGCTGACTACGGAATAGTAATTTGGGCTACGCAAACAAAAATCAACTAAAATGTATCAATGATTTTATAAATAGATTTATACTAAGCTATATGTATCCCAGATTATGTAAATATAAAAAGTTTAAGAAAAGCAAATGTAGATAGTCAAAGCAACAAAAAATTAATATGTCTCTATATTTGCAAAAATTTGGAATAGTTACATCAGCTGAGAGATTAAGAAAGATTATTTAAAACTGATTTGGAAAAATTTAGCGGTCAATTTTGCTGGTATCAAAGACTGATTCAAAATAAACTGTATAACTAACAACAATAGAAACTTTCCATTATGTTCATTAAATAATTGTAGAACAGCCTTTAAACGAAAATCGGTACAATATTCTGCAATACTAGCGTGGAATAAGCTACCCGAAAATATGTTATTTTATTAGTGTATGAAATGGAGGTGCTGAGCAGTGACCAGTATTATCTGTGCCTACTGATTACTGATTTGTTTACTTTGTAATCAATTGAACCTACATTGACACATGAATAAAGCTAAACTAAACTAAACTATCCCGGAAGTTCAAACAAGGATTTAAATACAAAGCTAGCAATAAAGAAAATATGTTTGTGTGAAAGATGGTAGGCTGGATATTGTCCTGTCCGTTTGATATATGTTATCAAAGTTAATAAAAAATTACATTCCCATATACATTCATAAACTGGAAAAAGTCGATCTAGTTTTAGCTCTCCAATACAAAAGTAATATGTGTTCCATACAAATATACACATTATCTTTTGGTTTAACGGCTCTGCGACTTAAATTCAATTCAACGGCAGAAATTGATCCACAGAAATAAAATTGAAACATTATAAACATTCCAAACTATTCTTTGATGTTTAAATATCCCTGACCTTTGAAAAACAATCTAATTATACAATTATCTACGAAAAAAATGAATAAAAGTTTTATCATTTTTCCCAATTTACAATAATTTTAAAGTTACGATATTTAAGGCATCATACAATGACAAATATTCCACAGTAAACAACGGTAAACAATAAATAGAATTTTCTTCCTTGCATTGCAGTTTACCCCCAATTTTCTTTTCGTTACTTTGTCCCATTCTGACGGGATTCAAAAAATTACACGAAACACTCCGAATAAAGTTTTGGCTTAGCACTTTCGGTCTTCTACTAGCCTAATAGTAAGATTTAATTCAAAATATAAAGTCAAGAATTTATATCGAAAGTTTCCAACCCGAAACGTACTCTATTCTCTTACTCGTTCATTTCTCCTGCTCTCCCTTTGGATATAATCCCTTCACTTTACATCTACTTGCAATGAAATCGACAGCCTGTGGCAGCGTCTCCAATTAATTTAAACTATTTAGACACTATTTCTTACTTCCAAGCACCAGTTGAACCAAAATCCATTGGCCTTGTTTTCAACTGAGCAACTTCCTCCATTCCATTCATCATTGTCTCTATCGATTGTAGAAAAACTGTATCCGTTATGGAACATCAACCTATCTGGCAACGCTGAAACGAATTCATAGATTAATTAAAGTGGATGTAGTTGTTAAAGTGTATTGATTAGTGAATGTAGATATGATTAAGGGACTGACTGGAGTTGCCTCCGATGTAGCCACCGACAGTCAATGTGAATTCATTTGCCTCTGAAGCCACTCTGAAGATGGAAAAGTGGGCTTGAAAGAGCGTTCCATTCAGATGTGTGGCTGTAATCAGCAGTTCGTGATTACACTCTTTCGTCAGTTGGTGAATTGTATCCAGGCCTAAAAATAATTCGGAGTTACAGTTATATGAAAATCCATTTAATAAAACAGATGTCTAAAATTCTTATTCTAATTTTCACACCGAAAAATAAACTTAATTGTGCCAAATCTATTGTAACCACACTGTGAGTAGTATGCTCTGATCAGAGGAAGAGTCTCACAAACTCAAAGATCGACTGTAGACTGTCAAGTTTATTCAGAAAGGTTTTCGTATTTATGTAACATTTACAAACAATGGCAAAAAAGAAGCTTGCAACTTTGGCCGTTGAATTTACAAAACGACACTTGTTTACATCAGTTCCGGAGTAGGCAATGGTTTAGGAAATACTGCAAGCTTGCGAGCTACCAGCGGTACAAGGCTTACCTTCCTCCACCGTCCGCCACATAACCTCTGGCTGTAAGGTTGTATAGCAGTGCCGTTTTAATACTTCAACGGCTAAAATTACTAGCTTCTTTTACATCACTGTTTACAAAACAAATAAGAACAACATTATATGAGAATGACATACACATGTAGTTTAACTTTAGCAGTTGTGGACATCTGTTCCTAATATTTAAATGGACCATAAAAAGGTTCTGTTCTCACACATAAACGAAAACAATAAAAATTAAAGAGAATTTACTTAACACTTAAAATCATGTACCCTTATGTCAACAGGTCATGAGAAAAACTCAAAAACGATTTTTACCAATTTAAACGAATATTTTTTAGAAAATCAAAAATACGATTGTGAACTACCTGTAACTACTAACCTTTGTGATTATTCATGTATTTTTTCCGTCGTAAATAACTTGTAACTCTTACAATTCCGTTACTAATATTATAATGTCAACATTAAAGTGAATCAATAAAGTGATATTGGCAGTTTAAGAGCCACCGACTGGAGGAAACTGCCAATTATCCAAGATGCCTTGATTGATCCCATGGCTACGCCTTTCATTAGCAAGGTGACGACATGCCCCAGTAAACTGGTTTCCCCCAACCAGTTCTTTCCAACCACTTTCCCCCTGATTTCAATTCGGAGAACTGGTTGGGGGAAACCAGTTTTCTGGAGCATGTCGTCACTTTGTCCCTGAGGGCGGAACCCTGGAAACATTCAAATCACTTTGCAATTATCAATAATAAAAAAATAATAATAACATGTCCGTAGATAAAATTAACTAAGCTTAACAAGACACATGTCACACAAATGTCACTCTAAAATTTTCTTTTTATTCTCTTTCACTCTAAACGCCAGAATTATAATATTACCTCACGGAATGGCACTTAAAATATAACTAAAGATCTCGGCGCTCTCGGTTTTTATTTTATACCCGGTAGTTTTTTAATTTTTGTCAAAATATAAATAGAATGTATAAAATAGAATATAAAAAGTAATTTGTATCTCGTGTGGTTATATTGTGTTTTCAGCAGAGACCGAGATATTGCGATAGTAATTACGTTTCATTAATTTTAAATATTTATGTCGTCTCAACTTCTTAATCATTTTAAATATTTAATTAATTAATTATTGGGTCCAGATTAGCAAGTCATACAAAAAGTCATGTTAACAAAAAGCTGTCATGTATGCAGTAGTGTAAGCGGCATCATCACAATAAACTCAGGTCATCAGCAAAAACTACAAACAGTAACAGAACTAATAACACTAATAATAAAGGCGATATTAAAAAACACAGAATCCACCAAAAACTTTGGTGACAAAGAATTTGGAAAAGCAATCATTATTAGAATTAAAGGATCAACACAGCTTTATAAATACACTACAAAGTTTACATTCTGTTTACCATTTGATAATATAAATAGTAAATGTGTCATACTTTTACTTACACTGAATTAAAAATATTATTATTAATTAATAGTGTATAAGAGTATCGTTTGCAAATTACCAATTTTGCACTTAAAATAAAATTCACAGCTTCTGGGTTACGGCATTTCAATAACTGAAATTTATTCTAATATAATGCTGACCCTGACATTATTTTATTATCAGGCTATACAAAGTTTTAATCCTATTACATTTCAGCAATTGGGGTAATAGGGACAGTCACATACAATCTAGTCTAATTTATAATTTGTTTCAATTGCATATTACCACCGTAATTTAATACAGTTAGAAACTTCATCTACTTACCCAGCCAATAGTCGTTATCCGGGCCACCGAATCCATTTTTGTATCCATTCCACGTTTTATTGAACAAGTCTGATCGCTCAGTATCCGTTAAGTTCCCGGGTATTCCCCGCCGTTGGAATACCGTCCAGCCTCCACCAGCAGTCTCCATATCGCAGTAGGCATTTACAGATTTTCTATTGGATTTTTCTTTACCGTAGTAGGGATATAGCTTATAGACTTCACTTTGCGGTTTGTTAATCTCTTGCTTGACTTCTAGACAAGTGCCCATTTCTTTGGATTGGGAGCCAGCTGGAAGAAATCAATTGTTTTAATCCTTTTTCCATGTATATAGTATTCCTTGTTTGAGCAGATGGACATTATAATATTTCACCAAAAGATATCGATTAGCGGCTTTCTGATCCAACTATTCCAACTTACTAAAACTTTATGTCAATCCGTACTCAATGTGGTAAAATCCAGCAACCAAATTTCGAGTGTTTTGCTAAGTGGATTTTGTTAATCATAATTTAAACATTCCAACCATTCCTATCCTACTCATTAAAGTCAACTTACAATTATTTACTTCCTCGCCAGGTGTTTTGTATTTTTGCAATACTTTTTCAATTGAGTTGGGAATAGATTTTACTGTATCCAGCTGTTAACAAAATTGGACAATATAGTTACATAAACTAAATATTATGTAAGATTACAAAATGTACATTTCTACCTTGGTTTTAATGTCTGCAATTGCCGTCCTCTTGTTTCTTTCAATATCTTCAATCTTTTTTCCCAAGCTTTCGATCCTTTCAGCAAATTTTGTGCCAATTTTGTCAACCTTTTGAATAACAGCTTGGATTTGATCTCGTAATTGAAAGAAAACAATGAGAATGTTCTCATCGATGTCTCCATTTCTCGCATTCTTTTGCTGGACACTAAGAAACGGTTCAAAAAATTAGGAAAAAGGGTAACTACCATTTGGCAAAAAATATTCGTTTAATAGGAAAAATGGAAAGATTGAAATCGGAGCATTCTAATTCCTATTTTCTCATATTTTTTTTGCTTTCTTTCATTTGCCAACGTACTATTTTATTTTCCAAGGGAGCATGATAATTTTCGTTTACAGATTTACTTGGACTAGTTGACTAAACACACATTTTAACAAAAAATCCAGTGCCGTGGTTTTGGATTTCTCATTGTCTATGGGTTTCACCATCCAATTTGGTATTGAATAAACTTGAATTGACATTTATAATTGTATAAAGCCTTAAACCCAAAAAACCTAAAACACAGGGGTTAAAAATTTCTTCTTACAAACCCCGTGTCCAGGGTTACCAGATTTTCTTCAACGAATTTAAGAAAATTCTGGCCACCAGTAGTCATTTACCAACCTGCGCCCTTCGGGCGCGTCTTGATAAATGCTTTCAAATATCGTACAGCCGTATTTGGCGCTATCATATGAGCGCAGCTAACAAATTTACAGTTTTTGATGAAAAAGAAGCAAAAATAAGTAAATTACATATCTTGAAATAAATATTCTTGCATATTATTTCATATATGAAGAAAGAAGTCAAGAGAAAATACCAATTCGCGCGAAGCGCGAGAAATTTTTGAAATTCAACTTCAAAATTGATCAATAAAGGCTTTACGAATTTTGAGTAATTTAGCTTTAACGGTTTAGTGACATAGTTGAAGATGAGAGGTTTGTTATTTATACCCCACTGATAAGTTATTAACGGATTTCCTTCGAAATAGGAAGATAATTTTGACTATTAAACTGTATTTAAAGACAAAGCGAGAAAATTTCAATTAGTCAACGTATCTGAACGATAATAAAGTGTGTTCTAATATTAAAGGACTTCAAGTTTTCGATTTTAGCTGATTTAAGTACATTTAAGTATAATTTAAGTATTTTAAAATACTTGCAAGTATTTTAAGTATAGGGCCCAATTTAAGTAATTATACTTGCCATTTAAGTATACCTGGTAACCCTGCCCGTGTCTTTTGAAACCTTGAGTGGTATCTCCTTATTTACCTATCTATCAGTTAGTATATATAATCAAGGCAAGACATTACAAATGCCATTAAAGATTAAAATTATCATTGGGAATGACAGTGAGTCAGTGTGTAAGATAAGTGGAATCCTCTAAGGCAAAAGTCAAAAACATACAAATAATATAACAATTATTGGTAACGAAAGCTTGACCGCGTAAAACAATGAAGACATTTGTCCATTTCCTGTCCAGTTATCAAAATTCAATGCAAAGTTAGCGATAATATAGACTTTATTTGCTGAGCTAATCACCAATTACAATTTGCTAGTTCAAAACTACTCCGTGTAGGTTGTTATGTTATGTTACGCATAGATACTTTTTGTGTAATGGAGTGACGTATTTTACAAAGGGTAAGTATACCACTACTTGATAAAACGTACTGAAAAAGCGTGTAATAAAATATTTTGTGAAAGTTCGCCACTGATGAGAATCTTGTCATCATAAAGCAAAAAATGAAATATTAAGCCGTTATAATCAAAATTGAGTATGACATTGTATACAGCATTTCACAACGATTAAAATAATACGCGGAGCTGATATGAATAATTACTACCTTAACTTTATCTGTGCCCCCCGATTATGTGATTAAAAAAGCGATGAATTTAAATTTCGAGATTTTAATGCAAATGAACCTCATTAATGAACATGAACGCTTTGATGCTTTAAAATAAGACGCTTATTAAATACGGACGTACCTGTCTTCATAGCTTTCTTTTTCATTTGCACTTGAAGTGTAGCGTAGATAAAAAATAATGCAAAATAGAGAAAAGACGAGTTTTAACTTCATTTTCGTCTTGGATTGGATGAAATGGTTTTTTGTCAATAAGTAAAGCTTTAACTTAATATGGTCAACCTTATTTTGTGTTAATAACACAATTCAACTATTGAAATATTATGTTTTAGATAGCTAAATAAAATTTCTTGAGTATATTAGTCACTATATTTTAGTGCTTGCCGTTTTCGGAAGTTGTACTGGTGAGGAAACAGCAAGTTGAAATTAAATAAATGATGTCTTATTTAGGACAACAGGCGTTTATATATAATAATAATTATATAATGTTTGTAAACCACAATGCGATCACTCGGCGAAATTAAATATATGTAGTGAAGAGGATGATCATCAAGTTGACTTATGTAATCGGGCAAAATATTCCTTGAATTCATTATTTTAGTTCCCTCTACGTTTTATTCATTATTTTCTAAAAATAACAATAATACGTTTACGTGGTAGAGATGTCGTAGTATAACTAAACCCTTTGTACAATGGCGCCATTGTACTAGTATAACTGTTCCTCTTCCGTTATACTAGGATAACAGACCCCCAAGGTTTCAGTACAACTGGACCCTTTTTAAATACATTGCAAAGCATGAGTTAATAAGACAACTATGCAGCTTTGTAATGATTATGATTATAATTTATGCTCAAAATCTTAATAGCTTGATTTACTCAGTCAAATAGTGATAATTACAAAAACCAAATCATTAATATAATATGGGTAGAAACGTAAAAGAACAATTAATAGAGTTAACACGACATATTGTTAATCATGTATAGATTCGAAAAGGTAGATGCATTTAAAGACGGGCCAAATTGAGACAGCCAGACAATCCTAAATGAAAAACCTACAGCAAGCCGTAACAGAAGCTCGCCTGATTAAAGGTTACTGTGTACACATTTTGGTAAACAAAAAGTACTCACCCATTGTAACACAAAACCGAGCGCACTGATTTTGATAAAACTTTCAAAATTGAGTCTTTATATATGTAGCTACGACATATTAAAAATGCAGACATTGATATTATAAGGATATATGTTAACTGACGTGATCTTTAACTAATACAATTATAACGCAACCAAAGCGAAGCTATTTCATTGGAAAAATCAACAGAAAATCAAAATTGATTAATTTTTACTATGAAAATCAACAGAAAATCAAAATTGATTAATTTTGAACATGAAAATCAACAGAAAATCAAAATTGATTAATTTTTACTATGGAAATCAACAGAAAATCAAAATTGATTAATTTTTACTATGAAAATCAACAGAAAATCAAAATTGAATAATTTTTACTATGAAAATCAACAGAAAATCAAAATTGATTAATTTTTACTATGAAAATCAACAGAAAATCAAAATTAATTAATTTTTACTATGAAAATCAACAGAAAATCAAAATGGATTAATGTAGACTATGAAAATCAACATAAAATCAAAATGGATTAATGTAGACTATGAAAATCAACAGAAAATCAAAATGAATTAATGTTGACTATGAACATCGACATAAATTCAAAATTGATTAATGTCGACTATGAAAATCAACAGAAAATCAAAATGGATTAATGTTGACTATGAAAATCGACATAAATTCAAAATTGATTAATGTCCACTATGAAAATCAACAGAAAATCAGAATGGATTAATGTTGACTATGAAAATCGACATAAAATCAAAATGGATTAATGTTTACTATAAAGATCAACAGAAAATCAAAATTAATTAATGCTGACTATAAGAATCAATATAAATTCAAAAGTGATTAATGTCGACTGTGAAAATCCACAAAAAATCAAAATGTAATAATGTTGACAATGAAAATCAACAGAAAATCAAAATTGATTAATGTTGACTATAAAAGTCAACAAAAATTCAAAATTGATTTGCGTCGACTATGAAAATCTAAAGAGAATCAAAATCGGTCAATATTAATTATCAAAATCAATAGAAATTGGAAAAATGCAAGTTTGACTATAAAATTAAATATAAATGCGAAATAGGTTTATTTCCGTTCTCTAATAGTTATTTTTCGGTTTTATTTGTTTATCATAAAATCTTAAATTTGATAGAAGCGGTATGATATATTTTATACTATCTCGCTAACAATTTATAGGAAACGCAATTGAACTTTTAATGCCCATTTTCCACTTTGACTATCAAAATGAAGACAAAGTGAGCGCGCGGTATCTCAGCAACCTTTAGACCGATTTACCCCAAAATCAATAGGGATCGTTAGTGGTCCATAGGCATTGTTTTTGCCAAGTTTGGTCAACTTCCGTCTTTGCGTTCGAAAGTTACCGTGGGTACGGACGGACGGACGGACGGACGGACGGACGTACGGACAGACTGTGCGGTTCTATAAGCTCGCTTCCTCAGGCGAGCTAAAACCGCTAGTGTGCCAATGTGATTGTTGGGTTAGGCAGTGTAACAGATTTAAGATTTATCTGTAGGTTCACATATCACATTTGTTACTTTTTTTTATAAAATGGAATTTCCTACAAATTTTCTACGGATTGCCAAACTAATATATGTCCATGTAAAAAGAATGGCATACCCTGTGGTACAAAGTGTCATGTTGGCAATACATGTAAGAATGTTAAGTGCAATTAATTGTTCTTTTACGTTTCTACCCATATTATATTAATGATTTGGTTTTTGTAATTATTACTATTTGACTGAGTAAATCAAGCTATTAAGATTTTGAGCATAAATTATAATCATTATCATTATAAAGCTGCATAGTTGTCTTATTAACTCATGCTTTGCAATGTATTTAAAAAGGGTCCAGTTGTACTGAAACCTTGGGGGTCGGTTATCCTAGTATAACGGACGAGGAACAGTTATACTAGTACAATGGCACCATTGTACAAAGGGTTTAGTTATACTACGACAGAGACACTGGACGGTTTCTACTTGATATATGCAGTAAATGAGGTAATCTGTATATCAGGCATTTGTTTTATTATTGAGACATGAGCTAAGAGTAGTAAGAGAGTATTTATATAGTCCTATTATTTAATATTCCGTTGGGTTATGGTGTGCGATTTACAAGTAAGTACCTAAGTTACTAGCTACGCAAGGTATCGAAAAAAACCTAGTTTTTCGTATTTTAATAAATTATAGACATAAATACAAACCTATACTATATAAATGATAAAATATATGGATATACTACTGCTAACAATAATACTCTTCCTAATCCTACAACTATTTAATGGCTAGAATGCGTAATTATTGAATTGAGAGTATTATAATTATGAATTATTACCATTTGACAACAACTACAAAGATGTTGTAAAAGTAGAACCAAAACCGTACCGTAATGCCTTTCAATCAGGGTTGTTGGTCGGGTTTTTTATGGGTTGGGGTTTTTTGGCAAACGACCCACCCCGCTTCACTTAAAAAACCCGGGGTTTATTGGGTTTTTTAAAAAACATACAATAATGGGCACTGAAGCTCCATCTATATAAGCAAAACATACTAACTCTGTCATATTTCTATTCAAAAATGTAAACAAATGCATAATCAGGTGAAAACAAAATAATAGTATAGCTTTTTTATGCTTTAATACTTGCAGTAATTCTGTATAGTGAATCACGTGAATATATAGACATCACGATCGTGATGTCTATATATTATTTGTTTTATGTAAATTTTAATCGCTGTGAACATATTGGTTTATAAATATAACTAACTTTTACTTACGAATCGCCAATCAATGCTTTGGGGTACATAAGTGTTAAGTGGAAACATTAATTATACTGAATTTTAATTAATCACTTACATATTTATTACTGTACTGCTTTAAGTTCCACATTAATGAAGGAAAATGCATAGTTTTTCACTAGTTGTTATCAAACAGTATAATCATTAATATAGGTGCTCACAAAAATTCTACGTGTTAGGTGTGCTAAAAAGTGTTAAAAATTAAATAATTAACGCCTTAATTTCTGATTTTATAGACGTAAATAATGGTAGTTTTAGGATTACATCGTTATTGTTATTTTCAGCTGTAGTTTATGCCTATAACTACATAAAAAAAACCCATAAACCCAAAAAACCTGGGGTCGAGGGTTTTTTCCTAAAAAACCCGGGTTTTTCGATACCTTGCTTTCAATAGTACAAAAATCAGAGTTGGGATAATCTAGATTAAGGTGTAAAGGATTACTAATCGGATTACGGATTACCTAATCCCTAATCCATAGCTAATAATTTTGCGTGAGTGATAATTGCCTAATCCATAATCAAGCACCTTTTTTGGAAAAAAATTAATCCATAATACTATAATCCCTTAATTATTCGCTTAATAATTAAACTGTAATCCATACAGTCTACAAAATTTACCAGTTTTTAGCCTTTTTTACCACCACAGTGGTAAAAATTAACTTAATGGTAAAAATGCATTTAATGGTAAAAATGGTAAATTTTAGCGATTGATTAGACAGCTGAATACAGATACACTAGACTTCCTAAAATATAAGTTTTAAAACCTTTATTTTCAATGAAATATTTCCAATTAGCCCCTTAATCAATTAAATTAATCATATTTATTTGATTGTACACCAAAAGTTATAAAAAAAATGAAGAAAGATTGTATTTGGTATCGCCATTTAAAATTGATGCTAATTTAATTGCAATTAATTTCTCAATCGGCAAGGGTTGTTAGCACCCCATTGGTTGAATCCTACTCTGATTGATTAACTCTTATCAATTTGTGACAAAATGATCATCTGCTAAGCTATTTCATACTTTGGCACCGAATTTTATTCAAAATTCAAACACGAAATTTAAATGAAACTATTTTTTACCATTTTTAATGTTTATACCGCACTTACCACTACTTTTTAGGTAGTGATATTTAACGTTAAATACCATTAAAAACCACTTACCACCGGTAAGTGGTAAATGGTATTTTGTACACTGAATCCCGCACTTGTTCCGTATAATTAATCCATAATCCCATACTTTTTGTATGACAAGTTCGTGAGCGATTTTTGAGACTGACGGTTATGGTGCAATTCAGTTATATTTTCACTAACCACCTCTAAGATGAAATGTTTATTGCATTTTGTTATTTTGAAGGTTAATTATTGGTGTAAATCAACGATTTATAAATAATATGGTATAAGTGACTAGATTTGTGTGACATTTACCCTCATTCTGTTGTAACAACGCCAATAAGTGTTGATAATTAATTAATCTAACAAAATATTTGCGTTATATTTTCATTAACCCAACAAAATGATTGAGTTATATTAATCAGTAGTCCTTAATCCAACAAATTTTTTGCGTTACATTAATCCCAATCTCTTATATAATAATCCAAGAGATTTATAATTCTAATCCATAATCCGTAATTTTAATCCAAGGATTTAATCGTGTTAATCCGTAATCAGTAATCCAACACCAAAATGCCATTAATCGCCCAACTCTGACAAAAATTAATCCCTATTATCCTTGTTTACGCTTTAGTAGGTATCCATCAATGCTATAAAGTGAAAACTCTTCTCTTTCGCTCTATTCCATGTCATTAATACAACATCTTTGGTAATATAATAATTATGGTCAACATGCGAAATTTATTGCACTTAACGAAGTGCAAGTTACAATTTGTTTCTACCTGAATATACATTTTTACATTCTTTAATACAATGAAAATTAGTGCAGTTTGCCTACCAAGATGGAGCTGAGGTGACCTTTATCGTAAGGTTTGTGAAACACCCAATAAACTTACGGGTTTTTTAATTGAGCGGTTTAGGGGTTTTTCCAAACCACAAAAAAAACCCAACTCTGAAAAATCTCAACTCACAACCCTATTAGAAAGTATATCTGCATAAAAAGTAGATAAGTGCACATACTATTTTTGTTTGTGATAACAATAACAACAACTGTAAAAATGTTTGAATGTACATTTAAAATAGAAAACTAAATGATTCACTACTGCTAATCTTCTGCTGGACAACGATTGGAAATTGCGCTTATTTATTATATTTGACAGACCCATTTAAATAATATTTCGATGATATTAAAAATAATAAACCAAAAAGGCTATTTTTAATTGTTTAGTGAATTAAAAACAATATAATTTTCCTCTCCTTTTTAAAATGTTAATTGGATGGATTTTACACCTTTGTAAGCCCTTTATACTACTCTCTGAGTATAATATGATGCAAACATTTTTACAGCTTTGATAACTAGATGTTTTCGCCACCAACTAATTACTGGTTGTCAATAAGCAAAATTATTTTGCAGTTGATTAATTCCAATGCAATAATTATTGTGAAAAATATTCTAATAATTGAAAATGGCGTCAACATTAATAATTTAAGTCTACAAATATTACAAATAAAATAATTCCTGTCCTCTAATAGCAAAAATAAAGAATTTGGGGCTACTTATCCAACCTTTAACTCAATACATTTCTTATTAATCCCGTTGCGGCTTACTCTTCTCTGTAGGAAATTGTGGCAAGGGAATAGCTATTGATATTTTCCTTATATACTTAGATAATATCATAAAGTCCATGTATCTATATTGATTATGTAATATTTCACATCTATTCATTATTTCAATGTATAACGTATAACGGGGGATTTAATGAAGGTTACAATTTATCATAATACCGTCCTTTAGGGAACGAAAAAGCCAATATCTAGTTTTTGTTTGGTGCACGAATAAACCTATATCCATTTTTCGTTTGGTCCAGGAAATGGCCTAACTCCACTAACAAGCGTATGGATATTGGCATTTTCGTCCACCAAACAAAAAATGGACATTGACTTTTTCGTTCCTTAAAGGACGATATGTGCTTTAATAGTTAACAACTAGGTATATAGTATTAACCAATACTGGTGACAATAGTGTTTACTTAAACTCTTCATGTATTATTAAAAGATCAAATGTGAGTACATAGTAATTGGTCACGATAATATTATGTAGCTTAATGTTTATCATTTTTCTGGGCATAAATAACGTCAAAAAATAATAACGAAAAATGATTTCTCCATTTCGTCGCTATCAATAATACTTACTTAATCAAACTTAATGATTCGGTTGACCGAATAACTAACAATCATAATAATAATATGTTAGGAGAGGATCGATCATGCACTTCATTCATGACATTCATTAAGCAACTGACTTCTCATGAAATAACAACTAACAATTTATAACATAGTGCGACATGAATTGACATATTGACAAACATATAATATGATGATATTATAATGCTCTTAGCAACTGTCGCATTACTTCATATAGTTTCACTGTGGCTAAACCATTTCAACATTATTTCGTTTTCGGCAATAATTGGTCATTAGGGAAGATTATTCTGTGTAACTATACCCTTGAAGGAACAAAAAAGCAAAAGCCTTGTTTTACAAGTCAGTCTAAAACTACTACAAAAGCCAATCAAATATAAAACATTTAGAGTCTTAAATAGTGACTTACATCAATAGAATTTTAATCTAGCAATATCGAACTACAAAAGGAGACATATTGTTTATTTATTATTGCATCTTTAAAACGTAAAAAAGCAAAAGTGTGACATTTTTTTTACAATTTTGCACTTAAAATTTTAGCGAAAAAGCACTTTTTTCTTGATACATAATTTGTAAATGTAGTTCAAATATAAGTAAATGCGGTTAAAATGTATTTGAATCTGTTCGCTATGGTTAGATCGTCCCAGTGATACCACAGTAGATATTAAAAGTGGACATTTCGATTCTGAAAACAGGACACAATAAATTATGGATAACAGTTATGACGACGGTCCAGAGGGGACGTTTAAAACCCTTCGTTTATTGAAAATTGGAATTTGCTTATGCCATTCATGAACTTTGCATAAATTAACTCTAATGCCGTTATAAGTTTATATGCAAATTATATTATTTTTGGGAAGTGGAGACAACATGGACATGGACAACATGGTAATTTTATTTTGGTAGGAAGGTGGAATAATCAATGGGCAGGTATAAACAACATTATATACTGCCTGAACACATTAAATCATTAAAAATATGATCTAAGCCGACAGAAACCTTCTCAATTCCAAACATCTCTTTAACACGAAGCACGAATCTTCATCTCTGTTCTCTTCAATTTCTGTATGCCATCAGAATACCAGACTATTCCTTTCCAATCGTCTTTTGACAATGTTTCAGGATGGCGACTACTTGGATACATTCCATTAAGGTTGACCTACACATCATTTACTCAATCATGTTGCTGAATTACGCAAATTATTTTACCAAACATTTAAAAAGCACATTCGTTCAACCGTTTTTGTCATTAAGGTTTATTGGAAGATGAGTTTCAATAGGAAGTTATACCTTTACTTACACAATTCATTAAATTTTTCCATTTTAAATATTTCAACAACTGAAATATTTTTAAAAGTGGAATAAAAGTGCACAGAAATTTACAGGGCTGAATAAAATGGCCCGACTGCATTGCATTATTCAGAGCTGCTGACAACTACTTTGGACTTTCAAGTTATTATATTATATAAATTGACTTTTGTATACTATGTGGATCAACATAGAGCGTGTAGTCACATTTCCAATGGCACAACTACCTTTGACAAAATATCTTTCGAAACCGGCCACTGCCACAAAATTAAATAATAAAATATTTAGGTATACTTCTTGCGGAGTTGTAGAAGATTATTAATCCATATATTAATCAATTTGATTATCCCAAAATATTCGAAAATAATCTTTTGTATTTAAATATCTCTGACATATTTAATGCAATTTCAGTGCATTTTATTTTATTGATAATTCTCAACGAAATAAAGAAACAATATATTATCATTTTTGCCAATTAAAACATTTACCACTAATTGTAAGGCTACGAGATTTCAGCATACATAATAAATAAACCTACAGCATGCCGAGGCTCAAGCTTGCCTGTGTAAAGGAGACCATGTGCACATTTTTGGCAGAATAATAGTAGAAATAGATTTATTTTGATTATTAAATTGAACAATAATTTAAATTAGATCAATATAGCAATTTGCAATTTTGCAAGTTATCGTGAGAATGGACTTTTGGATGGACAGACTGTGCGGTTAACCCCTGATTTCCTTCTCGTCTCTTTATTTCACTCACATGGGATTCAACAACTTTCTACTGTCCTAATTTTAAGATTTAATTCCAAATGTAAAGTAGTTAATTTATATCGATATTTTTTAACCCGGAACGTCCTCTATTCTCCCACTCTTTCATTTCTCCCACTCTCCCTGTGGAAGAAATCCCATCACCTTACATCACCCGACATCAACCTACAATGCAATCGAAAGCCTGTGGCAGCGTCTCCAATAAATCCCTTTCTGAAATGAAACTATTTAGACATTATTTCTCACAGTAAAGCAGTTTTTGAACCAAAATCCATTGGCCTTGAAATCCACTGAGCAACTACTTGCATCCCTTCCATCATTGTCTCTATCGATTGCAGAAAAACTTTATCCATTGTGCCAATTCAACCAATCTTCCAACGCTAAAATCAATTCAGAGATAAATTAAAGTGGTTGTAGTTGCTAAAGTGTATTGATTAGTGAATGTAGATATGATTAAGGGACTGACTGGAATTGCCTCCGACGTAGCCACCGACAGTCAACTTGTAGTTATCTGCCTCTGAAGCCACTCTGAAGGTGGAATAGTGTGCTTGATAGAGCGTTCCATTCAGATCTGTGGCTGTAATGAGCAGTTCGTGATTGCACTCTTTCGTCAGTTCGTGAATTGTATCCAGACCTAAAATTAATTGGGAGATGCAATTTGTTTAAAATTATTTTGACTATCATCCAGGAAAATTATTTAATTTTACCAAATCTATTATAACTACAGACATTTAACTCTAATATTTTCCATTCTAACTGCCAAAATTATAATGTTTTCTTAAGGAAAGACACTGAAAATACATCTTCGTTTTTCAATTACAATTAAAGGAGAAAATATAAAAAATAATGCTGAAGTATGAATCTCGTGCGTTTTTATTGTGTTACAACATCCAGGGTTTATTAAAGATCCGGTGTTTATCACAGAAAGGGCGTTCATGCCAGTATTGACGTTTCTATAATTTTGAGTATTTATATAATCACAAAACATTTAATTTAATTTAAAATTCTTAAACATTTTCTACTTTTCATAATTTTTTTATTGGTTAAAGGTTATTGAAGTTGTACAAAAAGTAATTGCGTTTATAAAAATAAGTTGTGTAAGCAGTAGTAAAGAGGCAGTATCTTAAATTACTCATAAGTTCTATTCCCATACAATCTGGTTTAGTTTATACATTATTTTGTGTAATTACTAATTACGTACTAACCGTGTTTTCACTATAATCATAACATTATCTTTTGTTACCCAGCCAATAGTCGTTATTTGGGTCACCAAATCCGTTTTTGTATTCATTCCACGTTTTATTGAACAAGTCTGATTGCTCAGTGTCCGTCAAATGCCCAGGTATTCCTCGTCGTTGGAACACAGTCCAACCTCCACCAGCATTTTCCATATCACAATAGACATTTACGAACTTTCTTGAAAATATTTTTTCATTGTATGGATAAACTTCGTATACTCCACTATTTGAAATACCTAATTTTCGGTTGAGTTTATGGCAAGATGCAACATCACTGGACGCTAGAAAACAAAATCACAATTTCTATTAGTAAATTATTAAATATGCAAGTTAAACTGGATTAATAATATTAAAAATGAAGGAAAAGAAAGTTTAAGACGATTATCGAAGACTTTCTTCAACATGAGTAAAATTTTTCCAATTGAAGTCTGTAGAAAGCAATAATTTATTGAAAATTATAATTAAAAGCAAAAAATTAAGATATATTGCGCATTGAATTGGGGACTTTTAGTGCAATAGAATAGAGTGTATTCTGTATTATAATAAAATTAAAATCGATAAAAATGATGATTAATGAATAATAGAAAGTTTATGTAATTAATATTGAACTAGGGAATTAATAACAAAAATATATTATTATGTCGTATATCGTATATTCAAATCAGGTAACATAAAGCTAAAAATTTACTCCATTTTTCAAAAAGCAGTCCTTTTACCTTAATTACCTTACTAGTAAACCCAACTAAGGGGGGGGGGGGCAACCAAGGGAATTTCTGCAGGCCACCCACCACAGTAACAAAACAATTCCAAAAATTCATCGGTACTTCACTAAGGTTATCATGTTAACCAGTACTACCTACTGTTATTTAATTCTACAAAAATGGTGTACAAACTGGCACAAAGATATCAAGGGGACAGTAAAAGTAACACCAACTCTACTAAAACATGTTAAAACTGTAAAATAATTTGTCAATGTAGCAGGACTAATTTGGATTAGAAGTTTTGAAATGCTAATTGATACACACTTTACGACCATTACAAAATATCCCCTATTGCTAGTCATTTCCATTCAATCACTAATAATCAATTTATGCAGTACCGTATTTAGAAGTCGATTTCTGAGGGGGCAATGATATCATAAGACAATACATATTAGGCATAATCGCGAGCAGCGCGAAAAATTTTGGCTTATTTTGTCTAAAATGAGTCAAAAATAGCCTAAAAACTTTTTTGGTGTTTTAAGGAAAAATTTCCCTTTTTCTTGGATTTTCTTTAGCCCGATAAATGTTATACTGGTGACACACTTTTTGGTTGCCCAGATGTCTACATAGTTACATTGAAAATCGGGTAAAATTTACGTGATGTTTCCTAACCATCGGCTGCATTATTGTTTGGCCGTCGGGACTCGTGAAATCAGACCTTATACTCTCTGTTTTTCGATTCGATTTTCGAATTTCATTTCTCTAATAATTTAATTTAATGTTAACTTACCAGTTAGTATCTGCAATGTTGAAACTGTGGAAAATAGCTAAATTGAAACCAGTATATAAATTTGCATTAGATATTAAGGAGGCATTTGGATCTAACTACTTTCGACTCCGAAAAAAGACCGGGGTTATTTACAATACCGGAAGTTATTGATAACACAGAAGGTTATTGAAAAAAACGGGATTAAAAATGTTATTTTGAAATCACCGATACGTGATAAAAATATTTTAAATAGCAACTGATAAAATATTTTACTATTCGGTTAAAATAAAATGGATTTTTCCAATCATTTTCTATTTTAATTTTAATACATAATATTATTCAATTTCTGATAGATACTTTCATTAAAAATTAGAGAATTTGTTAACTTACACTTCAAACTTAAGATAAATGGGCATTGCTATTTAGAATTAAGATTGATATTCCTAGTTTAACATGTTAGGGGGAATTTATGACAATATGCAGACCTTCAATATCATTGGATATGAATTTGGAGAATTAGTTAGTGGCCTTCCAGGTGCTTCATACATTTGTAATGTCCTTTCCAGGGAATTTGGAATCGATATCAGGTCATTCAGCTGTATTGCAAAAAAATTTCATATGAAAAACGAAAAATTATTAGTGATATTTTACAGAGTCATCTCTTATATAATTCCCCCCATCACAGCCCAACACAGACTAGTTATCAAAATGGTCTATATCCCTGGATTACTTGACTGGATTTTGACAAATTCTCGAAAAAGTTGAAAAATTGACCGATTTTGATGAAAATGGAAGGGAAAATCATAAATGTGATTTTTATAATGATTCTGGAATCAATATTCTAAAATAAAATTCTGGGGGACCTGCGGAAATTCGGAAAGTTGGAAAGCGGACAGAATTTCTGAAAATTTTCAACTTTTTATTTTCAAAAATTCTTTTACCCTGTTTTTCCTAACCAACTTGCATGGTGTTAGAATCGGCTAGACTCACAAAAAGATTCTCTACAACATAGTCTGTATACCTTTTGATAACTAGTCTATGATGGGCTGTGGTGGGGTGGAATTATATAAGTGATGACCCTGTACTTAACGTTGCTTTGTATTGGCTATTACTCACTGTAGATTTAATGCCCTCGGCTTGTGATTTTATGTGCGTAATTTCTGGTTCCCAACCTAAGATGTTTTTATTAACGGCACCAATACTGTCTATAATACTTTCCAACCTCGTTTTTATAGTATCTTCTTCCGCTTTAATGTTGCCGATTTCTGCTTCTTTTCCAAACTTGTCACCAATAGTGCTGCTGATAAATGCTTGTAGCTTGTCAATATTGTTCCCTAGGTCTTCTTCCCAATTATTTAGTGATAGTTCCATTTTTGTTAATTTTTTTTCCGCACTACTTGCCTTAGCATTTACTTCTTCTAATTTGGGGTGTATTGTTACCATATTTTCTCGTATAGCATTTGCCTTTGTATTCGTTTCAACAATTTTAGAATAAATTATTTCTAACTTTTCTTTGATGCCAATAGTCTTGGCATCTATTTCTTCTGTTTTTGGGTCCATTCTTTTCACCTTTTCTTGGATACCGCTGGTCCGGCTATCCAATGCTACTATTCTTGAGGACAAACTTTCCATCTTTTCCTCGGTGCCACCAGTCCTTTTATTAATTTCTATTAATATGGATTCAAGTCTTTGAATAGTTGAATCGGTATTTTCCATTTTTGTTTGGAGGTTGTTTATTTTATAAAAGATATCTTGTCGTAATATAGCAATGGCATTTTTAATGTGGTTGCCATTCAAAGAAAAACTAAAAAAAGTTGTAGAAACAATTTATATTTATAGTGTATAGTGATGCAATTTATTGATTTGTATATTACAGCAGTAGCTAAAAAATTACTCGTTTGCAATATTGTCAGCATTATTAGTACTGTCATCCAGATTGGAACTTGAGGTTGTGTTGATGTTACCGACAATAAATATCAACCAAAGCATCAATTTAATTTTCGGTTTCATTTCCGATTCGGGAAATAATCGCTTAATTTTCTGAAATTTATAATAAACTAAACAGTAAACACTTTCTGCTCAATAGACAATTTTTTTCATCCACTTTTCCCACGATATAGCACTCACCGCTCAACTAGTATAGTGTACAGTATGCAACACACCAGATTTATCCTTATGCCAACTGTCAAAACAAAACTGGAATAAAGACTTGATATCACATGAACTAAACATAATCCTGATTATCACAAGATATCCCAAAAATACATTTTGTATATTTATTTGTGCATCATTTCTATTCCCATAAAAGTAAATCTTAATGTATGAATAGAAACTTTATAGAAAGTAAGATATCAATGGGTGCTATACGTAGTATATAACCTATCCATGCAAACAAATCCCTATAACTGAGTAAGTTATATGAAGCTTTACAACATCATAAGAATTGCCAGTTTGGACTCATTTTACAAAAAAAGGTTTAGGTAATTAAATAGGAATTCTTACCTTTTATTTTTTAATAACTGGCCGATAGGACTGATAAAATTAACTTTCCTGTCAGAATCAGAATTTAAGAATTGGACAGAAAAATTCTGCTTATGTAAAACGTTGAACTGAGATTATCCTTTGGAATAGACTTTTCTCCTGACGTCTGACCACTGAATGCTGAATAACAGGCAGATAGTGGTTTAATATATGATTATGTTGTACTCCCTAATATTATAATACTACTAAAATAAATATTAACTGGCTGCTCTCTCTGCTGGTAGCTTGTAAACGCCTTTTAGTAAATACATACCGAGTTTATTTACCGTATGTGCTTAAATATTATTTATTGGAAAGTATGTAAGACCGACCGAAATGTACATAATCAAAATATCCCTTTTCTTATCTAACCTATTAAAATCACTATTTTGCGTCTTTTCTGACCTAACCTCTATTTGTAAGTACATTAGGTCAAAAAAGACGTAAAAATAGTATCTGCAACAACCGGCAAAGAGGTTCTGACTGTTACTTAATGATGATTTAGAACTAATTTTGATAATGTAGTCTGCCTTCGGGAACTTTATGGAAATATTCAAAAGAATGTTAGAAAGTCCCCTACATTTTTCTTTCATATATTATTTATTTTACATTCTACGTTAACTTCTCATTGATAAACTGTGAATACACGATAAAAAGTACAAAATCGTAATGCGTTATAATATTTATGCGTTTGACAACTTATGTTTATATATTTATGCATGCAACTGACAAAGTTTGGTTTGCGGGCTGTAATGAGTTGGTGGCAACTAAAGACAAAAATATGGTACGTATACAAGCCTTTAATATTATTTTAAATATGTGCGAATGCCATATCTAATTCACTCAAACATTCTTATCTTGAGACCCCAATTAAGAAGTCATTCAACGAATTCATGACAGAAAGTGTTTGCAATTGAAACTACTTCATTAAATCGGAGATGCGGCTGAAATAATAATAATATGGTGTCCCAAATACTTTCGTTAGGGTTAAGTTGCATGAATTGGAAAAGTTGGCTAAAATTAGACAAAATTAATTTCGTTTGTGGATAAATTTAATTATATGCTGAACATTAATTTCATTTGAATACAACATGACCCTCTTGTTGTTGATTGGCAACCTTGTTTACACAGAATAAATCTTGGCATCAACTACGCCGCAAGAAACGAGTCGCTTTTATTATTACTTCGTTTGTTTAATACCTACGTCATTGGGAATATAATCTAAATATATATTTCATTTAAAATAATGTACATTAGGCGGTGAATGAAAAACATCTCGTTTAGATATATCTACTGACAGTGAGTGCCGGCCGAGTGGTGACAGATTACTTATATAATGTATTATATTGTGAAATAACGTATGTTGATTTAATCTGTAGACACATTTTTGTTATAACTCTCTGATAGCATCCAACATCTTTATTCAAATTAATTTTATTTTTGCCTTACTTTACGTAGTAGAATAATATTACATATACCTATATATGGCCTGTTCAATATGTAAAGCAGTTTTGCGGAGTAATCAATAGTTTGTTTTTATATGATTTTATTTGATTTTGGAGACAGATCAACAATAATGTGTATCTATATCTGAGTTTTATGCACTGAACTCAGTTATAATATACTCTAATTAATATTTATTTTTAAATAATTTATTTTTGTATTGCTTATAACAGTTAAATATTGCTCCACTGCACATTTTAAATGTAAAAAAATAATCATTTTCGTCATCATCGTCTTTAAGAAAGGAAAAAGCCAATATCGATTTTTCGGATGGTGCAGGAAATTGGCTAACTCTACTAACAACTTAGTTTGAGGAAATTATTAAAAAACATTAGGGAGGAACACGAGTAACCTGTCTGTATTAAAAGTGGCCAATACAGAAGGTTAAAATGCTCAAAGCACCTGAAGTAGTTAAAGACTTTTCGCCAGATTTTCCAGGTGTCGGTTTTCTAGATTAAAAGTGCAGAGATTAAGTTTCTCAAGAAAATTATCTTAATCTCTCGTAGTGGCGCAATCCAATATTCGTCCCTTAAGGTATCAAATACGCAATATGAAGCTTAAAGCTGACATCGGAATCGAAAATACGCAATATGCATTTTGAGACTGGTATCGAAAAAATACGTAGTAATGCCTAGCCTACGTATTGCTGCTTATACTGCACATTGCACAAGCAAGAATCTTCATTTCTGTTCTCTTAAAATTCTGCCGTCCACCAGAAGTTATTTTCGCAATATTGCCTCCTACCACTGTTTCAGGATGGCAAATACTTGGGTACATTCCATTAACGCTGACCTAATTTATTCAATTGTTTTATTGAATTACCCAAATTATTTTACCAATCTTAGAAAAACAACATTCTTTCAATCATGTTTGTTATACGGGTTAGCATGTAGGATGAAGTTTTACGTTTTACAGATTTAATTTACACACATCAATGCAGTAATAAAGACACCAGGGCACGTCCCCCCAGAAATCGAGAAATATAAAGACATATTTGTCTAAAAATGCAAAAGAGTGATTATTATATTAATATTATTATATCAATGTTGTGTTAGATATTCGCTGGTAATATTATAATACTATTTATATAAATATTAACTGGTTACTCCGTACTGATAGTTTTGAACTTGAGGCTCAAGGTTAAATTCTTGTCTCTTTTGTCTACCGTATGTGCTTAAATTATAACCATGTAAGACTTAAAATTATAACAGTATGTAAGACCAAAATATGTAAATGCTACTAATTTTATATACTGCATTAACTACCCATGGATAAACTGTGATTGAATAAGCAATACAAAAGTACAAAATATTAAAGTATTAAACATAGTTATATGTGCACACATTTCAAACGGGGTAAGTTTAGTTTGTTGACTGTATAATGAAAAGAAGGCAATTAAATAATAAGTACGGTATATAACTTAAGATACAAAGCTTATATTAATAAATATGTTTATGTTATATGAATACCATAATTCATTCATTCCAGCATTCTAAACTCGAGACTGCAATTCAGAAGTCAGTGAACAAATTCATGACAGAGGAAGACGTGTTTCCAATGACTTTATTAGATTAGGGATTTGGTTGGGTCGAGGTGAATTAACCATAAGGCTTGGATAATATTAGAGAAAATAAATTTTTCCTTTAACAAAATTTAATTTTGTCTATAGATAAATTTAATTATATTCTAGACTTGATTAATTTCGTTAGAATAACTATACAATTCACAACATTGTTTTCTCAGAATAAAAATCTTATATAGTATCAGTAAGAAACGAATCCTTTACCTACAGGAGAAATAGTATTATTGTCATATAGTTATCCTATGATACTCTTTTATTTTCACCGCCCGTTGGACCTTCACATAATGACATTATTTTATAATAAATAAGAAGTCTTCCACGAATATTAACTCAAAAATTTATACAAACCTATTCATTCAATGTACAACCTATAGTTTCACCATTTTTACCATCTTATCATTTTGTCCTAATTCCCCACCCGATACTCTCATATGATTAAAATCAATGGTCGTTCAATGTGATAAAATGTAATCATGGCTCGTCTTTTTTATTCAGTCGTTTGAATAATAATAAATTTATATTTAAAGTTAAAACAATAATTTGAATGTGCTATCCCATTACCATTAACAATGGATTTATTTTTTATATTACATAAATAGAACAGATATACTTCACCGAATTATATTTGCTAATGAAGATTTTGCTAAGCTGTGTATAGATTCCATAACTGTCTGTCATCACTTGTATTACATGTGGCAGTTATGGCTTGTGATGTTCTAGATTGAAATAGCAAACCATTGATTACAATTACTTGAAGATTGTAAAAGACACTTGTTTATTATAACATACCCTTGACTAGACAGGCATCTTCCAGATCCTAAATTTACAATCCGCCATGGGTTATTTTCTGTCCCATTTTTTCTGATGGCCCAGATTTGATTGCTAGAACCAGAGTGCCCCTATTTTAAACAAGTAATATTGGGTCAATCAAAACTACAAAAATGTTGGTCATTATTAATGTTAAATTCAGCATAATCAAACTATTCCCTACAAGACAACCAATAAGCAGTAATTCAAATATATTATTTAGTGGATTAGTTTGAAAGTATGATTTAGTCTGAAGTCTGAATCTAATTCCATGATTAAACGTTTGCACTTTCTTTCGGTTTTGCAAATCGTTACAAACATTTACTGCGAAGTTTAAGACACTATATCGATAACAATAACAGTTAATACATTGGTATACCCGAAAATTCACTTCACGTTTGATACATCTCACAGGTATTTCTAGAAAATACGAACGACAGCAAAGAGAAATCACAAAATGCGATGCTCTAGTTTTAAATGTGTCAGCTTAAGCAAGGCTGCAGGGAGAAAACAATTTTTATTGGATTTGGCATCGGGAAAATATTTCGATGTTTTGGCTTTCTAGAATTTTTTTAAATTTTTCTGGAATAGAAGAGGAAGGCGGGTGTTCTGTAGCCTTGAGTTTAAGAAAAGGATCTTTTCGCAAGTAAGAATAACTAAATTTTATCAAGCTCTCCTATACGATAACGAATGTGAAGAAAAGGTACATACACTCATAGCTACGTTTCTCGTTGCTAAATCTTCATTCATATCCTTCACCTGCCCTCCATCCTGACTCCATGAAACTAGTGTACTTCCAATACTTGATTGAGCTTCGGCTAAAATATCAAAGCAATCAATGAACCATATAAACCCTTCAGAAATGTAGCATTTAGAAGCAATCTCGAATTTCAAAGTGTTACACAATATTAAAGAAAATTACTGTTGAGCATTTTACTAAAAGTTTTTCTTACACCATTGAATTGTCCATTTTTGGTGATCTCCCCCAGTCCAACTTGATGCGACTATAGGTCTTCCTTCGGCGGTTGATCCTTGTACTTGTAAATACTGAAATTCAAAACACATAGGAAATTATTCAATGGAGTTTATCTCTTTTGAATCTTTGGAATTAGTTTTAATATTTATGTCTCTCCGTTTGTCCGCTAATTTCTGTGCGAAAAAATTTCTAATAGACTGAGATAGAGTTAAAAATTGCAGCAGAATGTCAGAAGTCTTAAACAAAAAATGAAATGGGTTCCTTCCCAACCAAGAGAGAGGTGCAAAAGTTAAAAATCTCAAAAAGTTGGCACAAATTGAGCTATTTTCATTTTTTTCTGCTTAGAGATAAACGCCATTGCAATTATATTTCTGTTGTAATTGCTTATTTGAAATCTAAGGGATTATTTATCAACTTACATAATTATCACGGACATTTCTAGCGCGAATTCCAAGAGTCCCACGGCAATACATATTGTTAATTTTTTTCCAATCAGAATCACTCATTCCAACTCTCTGCCCAATTACAGCTCCTGCTTGTTTTGGTGTGATAGTGTCTTGCCCATTTGACGAAAATCATGTGCGACTGTAATGCATGAGGCTACCATAATCATATGGGACATCAAAAGGCGATACTACTGATGCTTCCCGTTTGTTAAAATTGTGTTCTTTGCCTGGTAACGAAAAAAAGATTATACTGCGATGAAAATTACATCAAATAGGCACACTGTAGCTGTTTTACCTGCTTGAATATTCCCCCAATTAATAATGACAAAATCATCTCTGTCTGTTCGAGCTTGTTCGTGGTGAAAACCAATTGCATGAATAACTTCGTGAATATGAGTACCAAGTGAGCCACAGCCGGAAGCCAGGGATAACTCTTGACGACCACTTCGTCTTCCGATAAACGAGGAACAGCCACTAGCTTGTAGAACGTGGACGTAGTCAGTTTCCGTTGTTCTTTCCTTAAAACGTATACAAGTCCGACCAGCAAGTTGATTCAGGCCACTAAGGAATGTTGTCCGATAATTTGATGCTGTTTAGCGTAGAAATGTAAGTATTTGCACCAAGCATATATAAAAAATTTAAATGGTATGATTAGTTAAGGGAGTTAAACAAGTTTCAAAAATGTTACAAACAAACAAATAAGTAGGAAATCAGGGAAACAACGAAAATAGAATTGTTTATAATTTAAATTATTAACTACTTACGAAATGAAGAATTAAACTGGTAAATAAGAGTTCTATTTAGCCAGCGATATCTAGTGTCGATTAGACCTGATCGTTTGTCAAAGGTAGGCAGAGGTTCCATTATATCACCTTCAAGATAGTCTCCGTTTTCTTCAGGGTTATAACTATTCACTACAAAATAAATATATTCATAAACCAAAACATCAAAAAACCTTAAGCATAGCCAGTGTTAATAGTTTTTTGTTAAACAGCTTTCGCCCCGCCTCCAAAGTAGGCGCAGATTAGGTGTCCCAGCAAATAGAATGCCACACCCCCGATAGAGGTTTTGGGCGGAGCTAAATTGTGGAAATTGGGAAGTGACCTGTTACCCTAGATATTAAAATATTTTCGACGCCTGGGTACTATCAGGTTTTTAGTTTCCCTCTCAGATAAATTAATATTTTTTACAACAAATTCAATAGATCCCTTCATCCCTTACACTGTACTGGTTGTAATATGCCTTGGATGGTTGCTGGATCTTTCTCAGGCGTTTGCTAGATATATTAAGAAAAACATTAATTGCTACATTAAAATAAATAATTACAAAACGAAATAGCATAAAACTTTTACATACCAGAATTTGATATATTTGGTAAACATCATCCTCGATGTCTGAATGTTCAAAAACAGATAGCCAAAAAAATATTAGAAAATATTGTTCATTATGTATGATTACTAAGTGTTTAGATATTTATAATAAATAATAACGAAAACTAAATTTAAATGTCTCACCATGCTCGTCTTGGTTAAATGGGGCAGAGTGTATATGTCCA
Source organism: Tomocerus qinae (assembly GCA_020055645.1). Classification (NCBI taxonomy): domain Eukaryota; kingdom Metazoa; phylum Arthropoda; class Collembola; order Entomobryomorpha; family Tomoceridae; genus Tomocerus; species Tomocerus qinae. The sequence continues at coordinate 16,713,403 of CM034546.1, read as the reverse complement.
AAAAGGAAACAACTTGCAATGAAAATAAATATTCGGAAATGCATTTTTGTTCTTTACTGTGTTAGTGGTGGCAGTTTGTATCAACTACTTTAAAATAAAAAGTTATTCTCATACCCCATACATTATCATTTCTCCTATATATACCCAAAGTGCATTATTTATCACTGTTTAATTATTGATACGGATTTGGGTTAAGCAAAGTAGACCTAAATTAAATTATACCAGATATTGAATTAATCCAATGATATATTCATTATTCGATATAGTGGTACCGATTGAAAAAAAATGGAATTAGCAGTTTTATCTAGAATTGGATTTAATTTACATAGGGATTTCACTGCATTACTGCTACATATACTACAGCTTATAATTCACACGGAAAGATGAGTGATAAGATATGATATTATATTACCGACTTTTATTAACAGAGGTTTCCCATGAAGGGGATAAATAAATACAATAAATAGTACTAAATGAAGGTAGTACTAAATGCGTCTTTCCAAGTAAATGGGATTAAAATATGTTTCATTTGTAGAACACGTAGAGTAGGTAATCAATCATTGTTAATCCATCGACTGTATTTATTTACAATTTTCTACACACAAATCCAATGATTGCAATTGCGGACAAGGTAAATATATGTATACTAACAAAGACCTAAATAGCGGAATGGAAATTTGATACATAACATCACTCAGTGCTCAACTGATTGAAAATAAAACAGTATAGAGCTTATCTGTAATTAATTTCAAAATATTCTTAAAATTAGGCCCATTTTGCTATATTGTTTTGAAGAGGTAAATAATTGTTTTGCTTATATTCTAAAGGCTTTCAAACTTCCGCGACGTTCATTCAGTTTACGGCCTGCTATATAATCTACGAGTAAGCAAATCTAAGCGTTTGATGGTAAAAGATAAAAAGAGTAAAAGTACCGAAGTTGAAACTACTACGAAATGCTAAGAATATTATTGAACCTCCATTTTCAGCCTCGTCCCGTCGTTCATGAAACAGCTAAATGTTTATGAGCGACGAATAAACATTTAGTTATTTTTATACTATATAAAAATTGAGAGAATATATTCTAATTTGTTAGGATTCAATATGATTTTATATTACTTTGTGATATTATTGCTTTAATCAGATATTATTTTATATGTATGCCCATAAATTCATGTCTTGAATAAATTATGCTTAGTTATATATATTATTACAAATAAAATATTTGGTTATCTTTATGCAACTAATAATCTCATTATAATTTATGATTTATAAGCATCCTTAAATAATTGCTGGGAATTGACCTAAGCACAGAAGTCCATTGGAGTGTAGAACCGAAGTAATAACTAGCAAAAATAGTATATGGAAAATGAAATTAATTTGTAATACGTGGATTATTTCAAAGAGCTCTTAAAAAGATGCGTGCGTTCAGCTTAGGAATAAATTATGAGTATTAATGTCTTATTAGAGCTATAGAATTATCATGTCCCTTGCCTGACCTCGTTTAGACACATCGACCAAACTAAAAGCTACATCAACCAAAACAATAGTCATTTATTATTCTGACTAATCAATATTTAAGTATTGTGTTGGCCAGTTGGAGTGGAACTCTAAGAGCAAAAGCCCAAGCGCAAATTATCTGTATATTTTTCTATGCTTGTTTACAGTAAGTATTATTACAGTACATGTTCAGAGTACGATATTGTGTGTAACTTACGCTGTGCTTGGAAATATATTATACACCTTTACCCACAGAGAGTTTTCTATGACAAAATATTTTATTCTACCTACATTGGTTTATTCTACCGACTGTGGATACAGTTGAAACAATAAAAAACATTTGTGATTTAAAATTTGTCAGTTCTGATAAAAATCGATCTTTTTGAGACTATAATAATTACTTCTTAAGGCTAACTTGCAAATGGACTAAAAATCTTACTAATTAACAACGTAGAAAGTAAGTTAGTGATTTTCAAATGATTTAGTGATTTAATTTAAAGAACATAAAATTCTGTACACCACGTTATACACAGTTTAATTTTGTGACTTCAGTCTTATTTTATTATAGAATATTTTTCAACAAACACGATTTTACAACATTTTCTATTTATCTGATTATTTCCATTTCTGCTTGGAGAATAAAATACTATGAAATTAATAAGTAATACAATTCAGTTTAAATTTTATGGGGAGCTGAATAATTAACATATAAGTTTGAGTTGGTTAAAGCAGAATCGTGGACAACTCAAAATAAAAATGAAGTTCGCACAATATTTGCTGTTTGTATATTTTGCAAAATTATCTTTTGGGTGGAAAATAGAAGATATAGTGCACCTTGAGAAGAACTGTTATATTAATCTGATTTTACAACCAAAGTCTATTGACTCCCTAACAGAAGAAGTGTCTAATGAGGATTTACAGAAAATCGATATTCCTTTCGCATTCACAAAGCTAAAATACAACGAGAAAGAAAAAGAGTGCAATTTAAAACATTTGATTTTTAAATTTGACACGGCAGACGAAATTTATTACACAAAATGCGAGAGATTCTTTAGTAACGACACAGCCAGACTTCAAGGGTCCTCCCCTCGTCTACTTAGCCGCTTTGTTTGCGTTGCGACTATAGTATTCAATTTGGATCCGACATATTCTCCAGATACTGTGTTAGTAGAGTATTTAAGCATAGCTCCAAATAATGAGCAGTTGTTCGAAAAAATAACAGGATTCAACGACTGGATGAAAGAAGACTTGTACAACTGGGCGGAACATTCTTCAACTTACATGATAGTTGATAAAGATAAGTTAGAATTGGTAAAGTCCTATTCCAGGAATGATGAATATAATTATTTCTGGTCGAAATCCTGGTTTCTATTGTCATTTTCAGAAGAAAATGATTCTTCAGTGTATTTGATTTGGCCGAGGGTAAATCCAAATGCTTAAAGTGCGAAATCATTTGCAATTTTGTCACTGTGTGACTCTAACCTTTGTTTAGATAGACCACTGCGAGAGATGGTGCTTAAAATGATTGATAATGGCAAATTTGTAGAAAAATATATCACAATAGGAGATAAAGATTATACTTCTGGCAATAAATACTGTGGGCCGCCACTTTTAAATACTTATTTCACAAATTATATTTTTAACGATAAAAACCGACTTTCGCTTCCCATTGCTTCTATCGTTTTCGAAAGGTCTTTAAATTCCACTATTTCTATCCAAGATGCCGCGTGTTATGAACAAATATATTATGTGACTTTTTTCGGTCAGCATCCGCTATACAATGACGAAAATGCCCATTCGTATTATAATCCTTATCAATCATGGGCGCCAACAATGGAGGAGTCTTTCAATTTTATTTCGTGTGTCGTTTTAGAAGATGAGAGTCTCTCTTTCTATGGATACATCCGACCTTTTCAGCCTTATGCTTGGCTAGCCATTTTTATCTCAACGTTTTGTGCAACTGCATTTGTTCATTGCGTCCAATTCTGGAGAAAAGACGAAAGTATTCCATTCATTATGATTTGTTATGCATACCTGTTAGAAGTTAGTTACTCGTTGTCACCAAAGGCTGAGAAATTAGTCTGGTTGAAATTATTAATCGGTCCGTTATTGCTGATGTTCATTGTATTAAGCAACGGATACAAGGGAATTGTGATTTCAGATTTAATTGAGCCACGACCTGTAAGGCGAATCGAATCTATTGAAGAGATGGCAAATCTTTCAGGGATAATTGCTCTTGGAGAACTGAGATATGGAGAAGACTTTAATCCTTTTTCTTTTCCTTTATGGTCTCAACAATATATATTGAAAGATTATTACGAAAATTGCTGGAAAACGAATGGATCTTCTTATCCTTTTAACTCATCTTATTGTTTGCTGAAATGGGAGCAAGAAAATTTTGAATTTGATGCCGAAGAAAAGAATATAGTCGAGAAAATCATTCAAGTAAATTACAATGAAAAGGAAAAACTTGATTATTTATTTAAATTCCGAAATTTTATTGACTTAATGCTAAAATCTGAAGGGTTTTCTTGCACAAAATCAAAAGACAGGATGCAAAAAATTCAAGAACTTGTTCGATTTCCACTTGGTTTTCCTTTTACCAGCAGCCCTCAAAAGTGGATATCGAAATGTAATAATTCTGCCCTTATTCTTCGCAGTTCTAGTCTCTATAGACTTTTCAACGACTCACACTGGAATCCCCAAAGTGGTGGAATTGAACCGATCAGCCAACTTTATCGTGGCGAAGAGGAAAATTCGTTTTTATCCTTTCCTATTTATATTTCGTTCAGATCTGAAAAATTGCCCTTGTTCACTCCATTTCTGAGAAAACGGCTCCATCTTTTGAGTTACTCTGGACTTTTTAGTCTGTGGTTAGATCATTTCAGAAAAAGGAATTTTACAGATTGTATAACTTGCAGGGAGAGAAGTCCTGTAAGAGTTTTGAATTTCCACAACTCCAACATCGGTACGATTTTTTCTATTTATTTGGCCTTAGCGCCTGTTTACTTTATAGCTTTTCTGTGGGAAAATCGATCGTACCTAATTAAAAAAGTGGGCACATTTTTATTTTCTGCATTAAAAGGAATCAAGAATTGTTCCATTGTACTAAATAATTGTCTATGCAATGTATCTTCACATGGTAAGTTTCCTGATATTATTTCTGTTATGCCTACTCAGCGGCCATAGACTAGACGTCCATTCCAGCAGTGTGGCCAAAATCAGATATTAATGATAACAGTGTTGGCAGTCAGTACCTACATACATCTCGTTTATTTTAAATGTGAAATGGCATTGAATACTTTAGAAAATAGAATAAAATGGACAAATTAATGCAAAAATATTTTTCTCAGGTTGCACATTACACATTAAAATCGAATAATATTTATAAAAAAATTCCGGGGCCAATAAGTAATTTTGCATTAGGAATTTTTTTCGGTCATCTGCCATTAAAAACAACATTATAAGTTGAAGGTCAATGTAGAGAACGTTTTGAATGAAATCAAAAATCAGATGAGGTTTGGATATTCCAATTTATATTGGAACTATTCTTTATTATTGTGTATATAATTTTGTTGGTTAGAATGTAAATAACAATTGTTATGACTCTATTAGGTTAGGTTATGAAATGATAGTATTCTACATAATCTATGTAGAACTAGTTTACATTTTTAGACTTCATATTCCATTTAGATATTGTTATTGCAATTAGTATGGTGTTATGTTTAAACTGTAGAAACAACCTACATACATTCTCATCGACGAAATTGATACACTACAATGATATTCGTTATAATAATACTATATATTATAATCAAAGGTATACCATATTTTATATATGTAATAAAGACCGCTGATTCCATAATCCTGTATCATGGTTAGATCTTTGAATGAAAATTAAATCGTTTGAAGGAACATGTTGTTTCGTAAATGATGCTCTAAAGAAGCATTTACCATTTTTCACATTTTGATCATTTAGAAGGGCTACTTATTTGTGTTCCTGGATTAGAATATTTCGAAATTAAACGATGCTATGTTGTCTAAGCCAGTGGAAATTCAGTAACAGTACTGGGGGTCTAGTATTATTATAATAGTTTTGACTTAAGCCATCACAGGGGCTCTCTTCCGCTGCCTCGTGTCTAAAAATCCATTTTATTATTGCGTCGACCAACATGTACTAAATAAAATGAATTATGCATGTATTATTATAACTTATCTATCTAATCATACATAATATTTTTAGTATCTAGTATTATTGCAAACTAACAAGGTATATGTAATTGCGTTCCTAATTTGCATTAGTGCATTGCGTGCTACTATTTATTACTTTATAGGATATTTCTACATTAAAATAGTGACTAGTGTGATGTGTATCGATGTTGATATAATAAATATTTATTCATTCAAATACATTCAAACATTCATTCATTCAATTCTTAGTATCTCATATTGTAATTATAGCATCTGTAACTATTATAACATTACTACGAGCGTGGTACTTGTGCTCATTCTATTTTCAACAAATTAAATTTATATTATAGCAGTGTAACTTTGTAACTTAGTAACTTATCAAAGCTTACGTAACGCTGGTTGCGATTATCGGACTTTATGAAATCCATTTTATCTTCACTTCAATGCCCTAAATTTTTTAACCTACAGATAACTTTTCTAAATGGATTGATTACAATCGCGGATATGCACAATATGCAATCCCTCTCTGCAACATTATTTTTTAGCATTATTTTTTATTGAAATGGTATAAATATAGCCTCAACAAGGTTGCAGATATTGTTACCATTTTTGTAAAAACAGATGTACAACATTTCTCCTGTCTGGTTTGTATTCCAACATCCTCACCCTGAAATTTACGAAAATGGAAAGGAATAACTTTTCGGTGGATTCGGCATTTTGTCAAGAATGCATCGACAAAAACCTTACTGTAGTATAATTTTGTTCGTTGGTACTAAATCTGTAAGTATTCCATATAGAATTTTGAGTACTACAAATTTGGGTGATTGATACTGGTAGAAGATTCGAGGAACTACTTATAGTCGGGTCAGAAATGAATCGAACTCCATGCGACATAAACGGCCGTCATGCAGGCTTTTTTACATGTAAAAATGAGGCCATAAAATCGTTTCTTTAAAGTCGAGTTCGATCCATTTCTGATCTGACTGTAGTTAGTCTTCGGAAGAGTCGTTGGGTATTTTATCTTGAACAAAGTTCTCGGGAGTGTCAGTGTAGACGTGGCTTTGTTGACTAGGTCTCTCTTCAATTGCAGTAGTTCCCGTTTCATAAGGATACAGTTCCTCCTGGTAGCAACATACAAGACCTTTCGGACAATCCGCCTAATAAAAAAGTCAATAAAGAATAATTTTAATAATTAATTACCGATTTTTTGGATGTTAGCAAATAGTATACTATTTTAGACTATTAAAGTGGCCAATAATACTTAAATTTAGCGAGGTATTAGTTATGACCAGATTTTAGGCTATTTGAGCCATAATTCTTTTAGCAACAGCCGCGTTAATCCTTTTCTAAAGTAGAAAAACACAGCTTCAGTAGGAATGCAAACTTTTTATAGAATGTATTGGTATTGGTTTCATCACTATATTTCTAATCATGTAGTAAAGTAAATTATCATCTAATTAAGACCTTGAGGTAGGTTGACCTTAAAACCACGAACAAATATAATGGACAATTTAAATTGTCATACTTTTGCGAGGCTATGATTGTAAATGAAGAGTATTGTTTAATGGCTACTGAATAATTATATTAGATTCCACAATTAATTCTACTTGACAATGAACTACATAAAATGGCAATGATTATTAATATATTTTCAATGATCATTCACTACATTTAAGACGACGATTATTTTGTATGATTGTATTGTAATCCATATCTTGATTTGGTGCCAAGCAAAGACTTGAAAAGTGATTAAACGCGAGTCAATGAATGTTGAATCTGCTTGGGAAGATTGAATGAGATTTTGGTCATCTCATTATTAGGTACAAAGCGTTGTGTAACATTTGGCAAGATTTTCTTCTCTATCTTTCCTTCATCTTTTCACGACGAGTGTGCTTCATTGAAAACTATCTACAACAGCAAAACCATTTCATGACTCTGACCTTTGAGATTAATGGTAGATCATCGTGATACAAAGATTGATCTTGGTCTGAACACATTCATTAGCACTTGTACCCAGCCAAATTGTAATTTTAGACATTTTGCAGATTTGCTAATAATAGTATATTATATAGATGGCCAAAAAGGTAGTACAGGTACTATTGGATAGCATGTGGCATAATAAAAATGTACGGCTGTAACTAAAGTGTGAGATAACGGTTTTATGAATTGTACTTCACATTTGAGGTTGGGTAGAGACACATGGACGTTCTTATCAGATCAGGATAAATTAGTTCAGTGTTGTATTCAATAAAGACCCAATATTATATTATGATACAGGTCAGGGGTACTATTAATCCCAAAACTAGACACAAGCACACGTGCACTACTTATAAACCGAATTATCGGATTACTTTGTATACAAATTATTCTACATGGGCATTCTTGATTGATTTAATAACTGTTTTATTTCCAACATCAAAGTAAATTAAATTACCATGGGCCCCGGTAAAATTGTCACAGTTAAACGTTGACTTATCTGACAAAAATACATTTAAGAATTGGGAGATTGGTAACTTAGTCTTTAATTGTACCCTGACTATTTAATAAAATAATGAGTCAACTGTTTTTGAATAGCCAATAGCTGACATGACCTAAGTTTACAAGTTTTGTAATGCCCTAATTGTAATTTTAACCGAATTTCTAATTAAATAGCAAATCGTATTGGAATTTTGTTACGAGTTACAGCTTATTCTATCCTGACACACGGTTTTAAGCAAATCAAGATTCAGATTATGTGATTTTGCATTTTCTAATTTATAATTACAAACGTATTAACATTATTAATCTAAGATGAGAGAGTCAAGTTTCAGTAGTATATAGGTCTTTCTTACTTTTTCCATTTTGCGACAGGGCACTATATTGTGAATGACCCAGAGAGCCAAAGGAGTTCGACACATTTCTTGGCAGCCAGATGTTCTCACTTGAGCTGTCACGTTCATTGACATCACTAAAATAAATCAGCAAACATCAGCATGACAATCTACCTATATTTTAATAAAACTAAAAAAACAGTAAAAAAATAATAAAAATTAGCTATAATGATTTTATGATGAATTAGATTTAGCCCCTTAGCCTCAAAACACAGCATTGTGGGTTTAATTACACTATATACAAAAAATGTAGGTTTACTAGGTTTTAATATCCGGACATAATAATGCATTTGTGTATGCTATCATAGATTCCTGTATAGGCGCAGTTCAGATGTTAAAAATTGATGAGATATAATTTGTACTGTCGTTCAGCTAGAAACGTTTGTATACTAAATATCATGTTTTGTATATCATTTTTTAACTCAGAAACGCTTAACATATAAGTAATTACTAACGTATTGAATTTTGACTTTATACCACTCTATTCCTTGTGGGCGTATAGCATTACGATTTTTTCTTTGCTTTAAATTCCACCCTTCTCATTCATTGCAAGATATTTGACCCACCCAAAAATTAATAACAATTACAACTTTAAATCTGAGTTAATTTTCTAAGACCAAGAAATACAGATATAAAAGCCAATAACTAAACCATTGCTCCCTTCAGGCCTATTGTATATGTATGATAATATCTACTGTAACGTTTATAATGGATTTAGAACGCGTAGACAATTTCAGGCTTAAAAGGGAAAACGCCCTCTGGACAAATGCAGCAATAAAGTAATAATTTTATTCGTGTTCTTAATATCCCAGACCCAACCCAGGTAAAAGCCACTTCAGGTGAAAAATGTGAACCATATAGGTATAAGTATATTGAGTCATTTCATATATTTAATGTATTTCTTCTTAACTGTTAGGTACAAGCACAATAGATTTGATTGAACTCATCTCTTATGCAAAAATGAGATCACACCTAAATACAGACTAATAACAAGTAATTTGCAACCTCGATGTAGGGCACGTAGACATAATGTTAATGAAGTTATGGTAATAATTAAATACGCAATCTGTGTTTCTGCTGTAGAATAAAGTGGAGGAGGAAATGAGGCATGACTAACGCCACTTCATGCATGGCTACCCAACCACTCTTTCAGCTTCCGCCTTCCATTTCATTCTATAATGCACATTTCTGCTGAATCTGTAATAACTGCATGTCTATACTATACAGCAATTATTTACATTCCCTGCAGACACCAACCCAATAAACATCTTTACTACAACATTACATTCTCACATGATAGCAATTGTTACATTACGAATTGAAAGCATGAAGATTTCATCTTTCTTCAGCACGTCATCTTTACCTGACTAGAAAATGCTAGCTTATTATTTGACCTTGTAATTGTCATTAAGTTATAAGAATACTCTGCTTCGGTATACAAAGATATATTATTATTACATTGAAAATAGGACTCATTTACTAATTCAAATGAAATAATTTTGTAATTTGTCTCGCCTTGACTCATCTTCTATATTTGTACTAAAATATATAATGAATATTAAAGATTGTAAGTATATTTTAAAAACGGAAATGACATGTACCGTTTTACAATCGTGTTGCTTTAGAGAATGAATACATTTTTAAATTTACATTACGTTGCATAAAACATTGCATAACGTTTCGGTGTAATAATATTGTGATTATATTAGAGTTGAATATATAAATAGATACCTATAACATCTTCTAAATCAAACTTGAGTGTTGCAAGGGCTTTGAAGAAGTTGAGTTCTAGCTCTTCATTGCTCTTGAGACATTGTGTACACGGGATGAGACAGAGAGTGAGAATGAGGACTCTCGCTATCCAACTCTTCTTCTTGCTCAACACAGGAAATGACAATTTCTCCATCTCCCACAATCCTATTCTTAACAAATGATAATGACAACATACACTGCACTGCACTGACTGAATTAGTAAACTTATTGCATAACATAAAATATTTTCATGTCTTCAGTGATAAGATTTGTTCCCACAGGAAATGATACTCGCCGTCATCATACCTAATGTAGCTTATTACAGGTAGAAACCGTTTTAGTATATATGCACACAAAACTTTTTTGGGGTCCTGCAATGACAAATCATTTGCAATATAATTATTTTCTTAATTTCAAGCACATGAAAAGTCAATCACAAAAATAATACACCGATGCACATTAAACTAGGAACAAACGGAGTCGTTTTTATGTATTTTAAAATATAGTGGTACACGTGGGAGTGATACTTCGGTTCTTCAGTGGGATCGAATAGAAAACTAGGGAGAACTTCACAGGTGTGTAATTTTGTTAGTAAACACTGGAACTTTATGTACAGAAATTTTGTTAACACTATTACGTAGCACAAAATTGTAATTCAATAATGGGATGTAATATTGTGATATTGTAATGGCCAGGTGTGATGTGATATCATGAAATACATAAGTCTTTCCATATGAATTATTGAATTAATTGTGTGATCTGGTATTGCTGTAATAATGCACATTGCAATGCACGAAAGCTGCGAACAATTAATAATTTGGGTGTTGGTATTTTAAGGTTGAAAAACAAATTCCATGGATATTGAAAAGTGGCACAAGATTATTTATAGCTAATCCAAACAGGAATACCTTGTAAACTTATCCAGCAGAGCGACAGAAGACTAATAACTAATGAAGATGAAGTCGTGGTCGGTGTGGGGGTAGGCCATACGACTGTGCTCTAAATAGAGACTTGCCTGGGCCAAAATACGTCTATGCCCAAACATATCTAGTGAATATTCCAATTGAAGGACTTTGCCGTCACTAGTGCCCAAGCCCTACAATATCCATTCTAAATGTTAAGAGTTCCCATGGGTACTCAAGTGGGACATCGTAAAAAATGGGCAACTGCTGGAAAACTACGAAAATGACGAAAGATACTCAAAAATACACGGAAATATTTGAATCTACTTTAAAATGTTAATAGACAATATTTAAAAATAGTGGATGCTGTTTAAAAGTGCTCAAAACTATTCAAAAATGCTCAAAAATAGTTAAAAAATTTAAAATATATTTAAAAATGTCAAAAATATCTGTATTCAAAAATAATTGCAATTATTTAAAATACTTTAAAATATTCCATAATGACCGACAAAAAATAAATGAAATAATAGTAAAAAGCATTATAAAATTGTCTTAAATAATCGAATACAGATAAAAGCTTCCCAAAATTCTAAAAACAAACGTGGAAATAATCGAAAAAATCCAATTCAAAAATATTCGAAAATACTCTAAAATACTCAAAATTATTCAAAAATGATCTAATTCGAAATTATTCAAAAATGCTCTAATTCGAAATTATTCAAAATACTCAAAAATATTCGAAACCACTGAATACAGCTTGATTTATTTTCAATTTATACTAAGGTGAGAAGCAGGTTCTAAGAAATGGTAGATATTTAATTCCACAATGAGGCCACAAGATTCCAAAATCTTGTGGCCTCGCTTGCCCTCTTAGATTCACGTATTTGTGGATGTGCCCTTGTTTATATGGTTAGGCCGTGCCCAGTGCCCAGACAAAGCTTTTCTTTTACCTAACTACCTACCTATATATCCCTAACAGTTCTCAGTCAACCAAAATAATGCAGTAAACAGAAGCAGAGATGCAAGTAAACTCATTGAAATATGTTAAAGCTGAAGAGTGGGTATACGTTTGCACAGAAACGAAGGAGGTACATGGAAATATAGACACATATACACACACTCATAATATATCTATTTATACCTATACCTCACAATATGAACATACTCATGCTATAATATAGTGTAAATATACCTGAAGATAATTACACTGTACATTCATACGTACTCATTCAACAGGTATATAGGTACCTGCAACAATAATATTACAATTGCATGTCCATATAACACAAAGTATTTACTGTACCGATAATACACACTTCTTCCAGTACAGTGTTGGCTGGAGGCTAAAAATAGAACGAAATACAGAAAAAGAACAAAATGGTCAGAAAGTTAAGAGCAATTAAAGGGTGATCATACCCTTTGGCGAATTTCGGTATTAAAACCAGTTTTAACCCATTTCATTTCAGGCAATGCATAATAATACTGTTAACGTATAAAAGGTTAATTTCTCAACTGCTACTCCTGCTTTTCTGCACTTTATCTCTTCGTGTGCACATTTTCCATTTCCCACTCAAAGTAATGCACTTATTACTTTAGATACCGCAATGCATTAAAACAAAACACATTTAGTGATTGCCAACACCCATTAGGTTGCGAAAGAAAAGAACTCATCATAATGATAAACCATTGCAAAACGGAAATATAAAGCAGAATAAAATAATTTATGGTATGTGTAACCTATTTACTTGCATTATAGAGTTGAAGTATGATATTATCCATTTCTTATACGCTACTCATTAAGATGCGTTCCAATCAGAATTAAATTAATAACAAACTACTATCAATGAAATTATGTACACCAAGGTTTTATTTTACTCTAATCTTTTTTCTATTGACTGCCGATACAATATATTTTCGATAACGTGCCATTACTTCTATTTACGACTGCTAATTCCATCTGAAATTCCTCTTAACGTTAAATTTATTTATGAAATATATTCCCATTATTTTAAAAAATTTCCGATTCATTTTTTTAACAATATGTTGTATTAATTCTAATATAATCAATTCAAAAACCACTTTTTATTATCAATATAGATAAGGATAAAGCTTTGTAATTATATCATTTACAAATTAATATAGCTGTGGAGACTTGTTTTATTATGTAAATAAATTTTACCTCTTCTTCATCAGTAAAAACTTATAAGACGTGTAATGGTGTAAAATTTTGTTATGGTCTGTACATATTCCACAGCTGCTGGTCGTTACTTTCGTCACATGGCATGGTAATGGCTTGAGATGATCTACAATAATGAGACATTTAATTTCAAAGAATTTTTTCTCCGATTTTTAAATATCATTAAATTTACTTACCCTTGACTGTAAAGACATCTTCCAGATCCTAGATTTACAATCTGCCACGGATTATTTTCTGATCCAATTTTTCTACGGCTCCATAATTGATATTTAGAACTCGAATGCCCCTACAAAAAATTTAAGCAAGATTTAACTTACAACTTAACGCGATTATTACGGTTATTAAACAGTGAGGGGGGTCCTAATCATAAAATAGCCAAGAAGCGATCGTTTTAAATGATAAATACTCTATTGATGTTTAAATACATGCCAAATAATTGTTTTAATTTAATTATTTTATTGTAAAAGTTTAAATATACCATCATAGCTATTTTTCTTGTAGCTGAATCTTCATTTATGGCCTTCACCTTTCCACCATCCTGACTCCATGAAACTAATGAACTTCCACGTCCTGATGAAGTATCATCTAAAACATGACAAATAAACTATGAAACTTTAAATGTCATAATTGATGTGCCCAATAATTTTGTATTTCTCATTGTATTAAAAGTTTTCTCACTCACGCCACTGAACAGTCCATTTTTGATAATCTCCTCCAGTCCAATTTGAAGATGTGACCACAGGTCTTCCTTCGGCGGTTGTCTCCTGAACTTGTAAATACTGAAATTCATACATCATTTCATTTTAATGCTTTATGTTACCTACAAGATTATTTTATTTCGAATGGTTACTTTTGAGCTTACGTAATTATCTCGAACGCTTTTAATGCGATAACCTCGAGTATTTGGGCAATACATATTATTAATTTTTAGCCAGTCTGAATCACTCATTTTAACTCTCTGTCCAATTCCAATCTCAGCTCCTTCTTGTCTCGGTGTAATAGTGTCCTTCCCATTTGAGGAAAATGCTGTCCGGCTGTAATGCATGAGGCTGCCATAGTCATAGGAGACGTTAAAAGGCGATATTACTGATCCACTTCTCTTATTAAAATTGTGCTCTGCACCTGGCAACAAATAAAATATTACAACAGAAGAACGTTCCTAATTTTGTAAACCTGGTGTCCATTTTTACCTGCTTTGATATTTCCCCAATTAATGATAACATAATCATCTCGGTCTGATCGACTTTGCTCGTGGTGAAAACCAATTGCATGAATTACTTCGTGAATATGAGTACCAAGTGAGCCACAGCCAGAAGCCAGGGATAAGTATTGACGACCGCCTGTCCTTCCCACATGTGAAGAACATCCTTGTCCTTGCCAAACCTGGACGTAGTTTGTCTCGGTGGTCCTCTTTTTAAAACGAATGCATGTCCGACCGGAAATTTGACTTAGGCCGTTAAGGAATGTTGTCCTAAAGTTTGATGCTGGTTCAGAAAAATAAATCCTTTGCATTTGAATTCAATTGCGACGAAAATTTTCCACAAGAGTTTCGAAATATATTAAGAAGATGATTCAATATTACATAATTTATCAGAACGTGATTATAATATTAAACAATAGTACTTACGAAATGAAGAATTAAATTTGTAAACAAGAGTTTTATTTGGCCAGCGATATCTAGTGTCAATTAAACCTGACCGCTTGTCAAAGGTAGGAAGAGGTTCCAAAATGTCGCCTTCGAAATATTCTCCTGTTTCTTCGGGATTTGGTAATCCAACTGAAAAAGTCGACCATAATAATTTATTTTTTATTTATTCTTTCTTTCTTTTAGAGGTTTGAATTTTTGTTGTTGAAGGGGAAAAAGTTAGAAAGCATACATGCATTAATTAAGTATATACTTATTTGTATAGGTGTATTGTATGAAGTCTTTATTATATTGAATAACTATGGAAGGCAAAAAATGAGGACAATAAGAAAATTAACTGTAAGTTTTTATCAATGAGTAATGATAATGGTATCAATTAGTACTGACTAAATACCTTCAATAGGTTCCATTTGTTCATGTCTGGATGCTTTGTCATTTGGACTGCTTGCAGGATCTTCGGCTAGAGTTTCCTTATAATAAAAATTAATATAGATTATTGTAAAATACAAATAAGCTAAAAATACAATTTATTTTTCTACAATATATAGCATACCGGAAAACTGTATATGGAGGAAAAGTCATCTTCCTCCTCAATGGTTATAGGCCCAACTATATCAAATACGGCCTTATATAATTAGCATTTATTAACCGATAATATATAAATTCAGTTAATCTTTTGACCATAAAGGATTATTTTAGTAAATATCTGTTATCATAACCGGTTTTTAAATTGCAATTGAAAAAACATTTCCTAACGTCATTTCAGATTATTAGGTACAAACTACTGGTTTTCAGAAAAGGATAGTGTATGAATTTCAATGAAACCTAGATCATAAAAATAGGTGAAGTATATCTTCTAAAGATCTTACCTTGTTCATCCTGGTTGTAGGGAGCCGAATGTATTTTGCTGACAAAGAAGCAGCTTACAACATAAATAAGTGTTTTATAATGCATTTTAAAAAAATTGTTAGTAATGTAACTTTACGTGTATACTTTAACGCTTGTCAAGAATAATAATGATAATATCCGCGATTCTATTTATATACCCTTCACGTTTATCACAATAATGATATTGCCTCCATTGGGTTAAGCAAACACTATTGTGTAATCCATCTACTTACCGTTGAATTTATTGATTCGGTGTTCGACATTTCAATATTGTTTGTAAAAGTAAATTGACACCATTTTTTAAACTGCATATGAATTCATTTGGTATGTGTTTTATCCTACTGTTTAATTACACACAAATAATATACTTAAAAAGTTTAAACTTAGGTCTACTCTGTATGTATATAGATAGGAAAATACTTTTTATCATTATTTACATTTGATATTATTATAAAACCGTTGTAATGGAAGGAAATGTTTTATTAATGAAAATTGCAGATTATGTTTTACTTCAATTCCACGAATTATCGTAGAATCAGTCGATGTCATTCCATAGGGTGAAATAAATAATTTGGGGACATAATGTGTAATAAAGCCATAATGGATTTATCTCAACAATTTATTCATATTTCCAGACACATAAAACATAATATTTACTGCCCCAGCTCATTATCAGTGACAGGAACCGGTCTATGTGATAAAATAGAGATTAAAAATTAATAGATTACTGAATTCTCATGTTGCATATTGTCATCCCAATTCAGAACACAAATCAGAATTAATTACTCGTTCACCAATCACTCACCAGATTTAGGTCTTTAAATGTTTTGTATCTGTTTGTAGAACATCGGTTTTGCAAATCAAATAGTCTAAAATGTCATCAAAATTATTGAACGTTTAGAGGCTTACAAAATTTGCGAACTTTGCAATTAGATTACAGTTTGGTTACGGTACAAATTTTGAGAGGTTTTCCTATTCCTGTCTACCTGAATTTACACCAGCTCATTAAAATTTTAAGCATTAATACCCTTACGGAAAAGTCGCCATAGATATCTTGTAAGAAATTGTGTGATAATGGAGGCCAATTCCACATAAGTTTATTACAAGTAAATTATAAGATCTTACAAGTCACTTGTAAGAAAATTGTAAGCATTTTGTATATTTCTAGCAAGAATTTTAGCATTTGCTTATATGAATCATGAAAGATGCAGGATGAATATCTCCTAAACCTTTTTCTCGCTATCCACTAAATTCAATTCCCATCATGGTAACATAAATATTTGTTTGGGAATTTCATGTTTTCGACATAATTTTGTTCCGTGAACACAAACGACATAGAAAATACAAGCAGTCGCAATTTTTAAATTCCAAGGTTCTTTTCTTGACATAGGTCTTTGGCCTTTGGCAGATTCAAGTACTGCTGCAACTGCATTATCTCGAATTAGAAGTTACTCAAATCTTCGAAAATTATCCATAACTTTGGAACTGTACATTTAACAAATATGTTTTTACAGACCGACGTAATGTCTTGTAAGTAATGAAAGTAGTACTCCTACTCCTATCCTATATTCCTTGCTCCGATCCAAGGAATCTATATGAAAGTAACTGACTCTTACGGCTTTGAATAGAAAGGATGTCAGGTGTGATGTAACCTATAGGATAAGTCCACCTGGTAGGTATACACTTCCGATGAAACGCTATTGAGTCACTTTTAATTGGAGATAATGCAGTTGCAGTACTTTTGGAGCCGAAGACCTAAGACAAGAAAGAACTTTGGAATTTAAAATTGCGACCGCTGACGCTGACTGACAGAAAATTGTATTTTCTATTTCGTTTCTGTTCACGGGACAAAATCATGACGAAAACATGTAATTTCCAAACAAATATTTATGTTACCATGGGAATTAAATTTAGTGGATTGCGAGAAATGGTTTAGGAGATATCCATACTAATTTCTTTCAACAAACTGTATATTTTCAGGGTGTAAGATTATTACAATACGATGAACTTACAAGTTTAATGTAACATCTATACAAGATTCATATGAGAAATAATGAACATGGCCAGTCGTACAACAATCTTATAAGATCTATTGTAGAACTTATAAGATTTTTGCGTAAGGGTAATAATGGTTAGAAATTCAATTTTAGAATCGTTTAGAATCGAATAGAACAATTTCTTAATAAATTTAAACGTTAAGAGATACATCTACAAAGATTTGAGCAGGAGCTTCATTGACATTATTATATAATGACATACTAAACCATCGTTTCCCCTGATATGAGAAGTTGGTGAACGATTGAAAATAGCTGAAAATCCACTTATCATTGTTTCTATTCATCGTACAATGTCGTGTAATAGCTCTATTGAAAGCTGACAGTTCCACCTACACTACTAAATAAGTTGCAACCTTCCATTGATAGGAAAAGTGAGTGAAAAACTTAAAAATAACTGAAAATCGATGTAAATGTTCTAATATATTCATCGTACAAAGTCGTGCAACAGCTAGACAGCAAAAGGGTTCTGCGACTGCAACATGCACTATTAAATAGGTTACAATTAACCTTTAGGTGAAAAATATAAACTTCTCTGGGTTATAACCGTTTTGCAATGGTTTATAGTTTAATCTGTTATTTAGATCCTTTCATTATGTCTTCATACTACTCAACGAATTGCTGGATTTTATTTCCCTGGACTTCAGTCTGTGTTACGGCTTATTTTATCTCTTTATCATGCGTTATTTGGAATGAACAATAATTAAGAAGGGAGTAAGTCCCATTTAATGACTGTTGTCGCTTTAGGATCAATCTGCACTTTTTCGGTGCTTTTTCAATTATTTCTCAATTTCTTTTCGTAATTCTATCCTGATGCAGAGTTAGTAATCAAACGGGAAATGAAAATTTTGAAGACGTATAAAACATACTTATATAATGACAAGCAATTTCTTGCATAGCTTTTATTATTTTTGTATGCTATTTTAAATTTTTTGTTACATTTAAAGCTAAAGAATATTTTCTAGATTCAAAAGCATCCTTTTCATCACAATTGGTTTTCCACTGAGTCGGAAAGTTACCCCGGATGGGTTACAAGAGGCCGCTTGAGTTTTTCAATTTATGAAAAATGAATCCCTGTATTGAAACAGAGTTTATTTCTACAGAATTTGAAAAGAACTCAAAACGTGAACTTGAGAAGTTTGTTAAACGAAACATTTTTAAAAACTTGCTAAAACATTTGATTCATGTATTCCGAGTGAAGTACTCTTTATCAATTCTTTATTCTGCTTCTGCTATGCTCCTCAGTTTTGCACTGCTTCCAATTTTAAGGGAGGCTTATATGTGTATTGCTTAAGACTAGATTATATCACGTATTTATTTACCAAAAATCTTCAAAATTTCCAAAAAGTGGAGGAAGGTGAACACCTAGGACTTTTGGCTCAGGGAAATTTTTGATTAGGTTTGATTTATAGCGTTGGCGGGTGACGTTTTTTGAAATCATGTTTTCCCGCAAACAACGCTATAATTCAAAACGTGTTACATTTCTATTTGTATTTCGAAGCCACAAGTCCGAGGTATTCACTTTTTGAAAATTTTGGTAAATAAATACGGCCTATACTCTAATCCTAAGTAATATACACAAAGTGTATACTCAAGGTGTACCCCTATTAGCCACCCTTAAGGTACAATTTGTCTGTAACTTTCTGTGAATTTAAAATACAGCACTTTTTTTCTACAACAGCGACAAGAAAAATTAGTAATAGGTGTTTTATTTTATCAAGTCTTTAATTGCGTCATATTTTAATTCTGGTTTGCTGATTTCTTTTATCGAGGATGTCAATTATCACTTTCATTTGGCGAGGTTATTTATATGCATTTTCTTGTTTTTCTTTGTTTTATTTACTACTGTGGCTTTTGTAAAAGTCATATTATACCACACAGAAATTTTTATTTGAAAGTTCATGGGGCAGCGCTACTGGAAAGCGTTGAAAATATCCAATGCGCCCCCGAAAAAAGGTACTAATAATGTAACAACCGTTACTTTATCAATAAAGAGGTAGGAAACTTTGAGATTTCTATATTCAGGTTGATGCATGAAATATCCTCCTATAGATACAGGTCACATATTTTCATCTACGATTTAGTATTTACTACAAATGGGATTTTAGTATAGCCTAATCAATGTGTGATAGAAAATGTAAAGTTAGAAGAGGGATCTGCTAAAGAATTAAACATAATTGGATTTAGGCTCTAAGAGCTTAAACGAATTTAATAAATTACAAAAATTGGCTAAATCCTATTATACCGACGCTCAACGGAATAGACCGATATATAGCTCATTCGAAAGATCTCGTCGAGTACATCACGAATATGGTATTGGTTTTTGGGGGAACCCCCCAAATAAGAAAGTTATGGTCGGTTAAAGTTGAAAATATGACTATTTCGATGCCTATATTTTTAGAAAACGTCCTTTAGGACATCGTTGTTTTGCTCTTCATGGCAAATTTACTTATAACTATGGCAACGTAGCTAATAACAACATGCAGGTTTGGTTTTGTAAAATTCTAAATTGCACCATCTTCTATGTTAGGCTTCGATTTTCATCATTTTTAATTAGTCAGTTTTAAAAAAAATTCTAATTGTGACCACGTTTCATGTTTAATTTTCATCAATTTTAATTAGGTTAGGTTTTAAAAATATGCTAATTGTGACCACGTGCCATGTTTAATTTTCATCAATTTTAATTAGGTTAGGTATACTAGTTACTTTAGTTAGTTACTATATTTCCCACTAATTCCCACTATTTCCCATTAACCACAATTTCCCACATTTCCCGGACGTCCAACAAACAGAGGTGGGGAATGGGAATATTCGCAAATCTGTATCTGATGAAAGTCGAACTAGGTGTAGCTATATTTTCAGTGGTGGCCCTTTTGATCACATAATATGTCTCCGCTATTGCAATCGTTTCGAAGAAAATGCTGTCATTTCAGACGGCTCAAATCGAAGGAAAAGACGACCGTGTTAAACTTATGGGGTAAATAATATCTGGAATAAAAATTTTAAAGCACTTTGCATGAGAACCTCATTTTGAGGAAAATGTAAGGGGTATCGTGATAAACAAATCTCCAATTTGAAAAACAAGGTAATTTTTTCAAGCTTTGTAGATTTTATTCGGGCCCGCTCACCAGTTCTTGTAAGTGGAAAGAAAATTTAATTTAGAAAATTTATCAATGTAATGTTTCATTTAAATATTTTTAAAAAATATTTTGATGTTACTTGGTAGTAATAACGACTTTTACAACGTACGTCACGTTAGAAAGTCGTTTGAATGCTGGAAAGGCATTTGTTTCCCTCAAGGACGTATTGGGGACGGGGGCTTGACGGGCGATTGCCGTCCCCGGAAATCCAAGATAAAATGAAATTTTTTCTCAAAATAGCAACACCTTTGTCATTTTTAGGCCATGTTAGACTCATTTTCTACAAAGATATTACTTTAGATATTAGCCCCTCCGAAACTCAGTTCGGTATATGTGCTTGGTTTCTCTAGACTTGTTTGACTTATTAGATGTCTGCAACAACGTTTCCAGTGATGTTGTCTCGCGGTGTGGAATTACACAAGTCAGTCTCAACTCAGCGACTCCAGATTTTATGAATGCTGAAGAAATAAACATATAAATAAAATAGAGCACAATCTGGAAGATACAAATAAATGCGATCGTAATAGAAAATGCGAATCTTTCTTGGCAGTCAGAAAGGTTAATGTGAATGGAAAAATGGCGTATGTTGCCCAGCAGCATTGAATTCAAAATAATGGTCTTCAAGATAATTGGTCATTCGTGCAGGAGGGTGTCGCTTTATCTCACTTTGATATTCTTCCTGGAGGAGACGAAGCAGAAATCGGGGAAAGGGAAGGCATAAATCTAAGCGGAGTTCAGAAGTGGCAGGAGCGGCTTACAGTAATGCGAATGTTCTTTTATTACATGACGTACTCAGTCCCCACAAAAACAGCCTTAAATACTTTAATAGTTACGCCTTTTTAGAAAATGCATGGCCTGTTTAAGTTTTATATTTTAATATATTTGATTTTATTGTCAGTGATGTTGACTATCATGTCGTGAAAAAGATTTTCGAAAAATTATTAATACCCTCCGTTCTATTGAAAATGAAGACGAGAATTTTCTTTACTCATGGACTAAATTACTTAGTACCACAAGTTAATCAGATTGTTGTGATGGTTGATGGACGAATTTCTGAATATGGAACTTATTAAAAATTACTGGACAAAAAAGTATGGAATACAATTTTCCATGTCACTTCTTAATGGTTTTTAATATGTTTGAATAATTCTTTAGGGAGCCTTTGCTGAATTTCTTACAAACTATGTACATCTAGATGAAAATCCAGAAGATGAAGTAATTTTAATATTGAGAAAATTGGTGGTACAGATACAATTCAAAGATAGAACTGAGGATGTAACGAATCAAGAGGTGACTATTGTAGCAGAAAACAAAATCATCGAAGAGGAAAATACGGAAGTTGGGAGAATCAAACTCTCTGTAATTCTAACCTACATGAAAACGATTAAAACTGGAATGTTTCTTTCGTACTAATATTACCGTACATATTTCACCAAACTAAAATTAAACTATTTGCATCAGTTGTTTTAAAAATTGATTTAGTATGATGTAATTTTACAGTGGATTTATTTTGGTTTGGCACTGTTGGTTGGGAGCGACATTGTGTTATCAGTTTGGATATCGTCGAATAGTAGTGAGATGGAGAAGGAATCTAATCGAAATAAATACCTGATTATTTACGGGCCTTTTAAACTTTCCAAATGTGTGATGTGCTGTGCTTCTTCATTGCTATTATAATATAGCATTTACACACTTTGGTTGCCGCCAAGAAATTGCACAACAGAATGCTGCTTCTACTCTACGGGCCCCGATGTTTTTATTTGAAAAACCTACGGCAAGCCGTAACAGAAGCTCGCCTTAGTGAAGGGAACCGTGTACACAGTTTTAGTAAAATAATAGAAATAGGTTTATTTTCATATTTATTGGTTAATATTTAGTATCAAAATCAAAATGCATGAATGTTGACCATCAAAGTCAATAGAAAATCAACAGAAACTCAAAATAGATTAAGATTGACAATGAAAATCAACAGAAACTCACAATAGATTAAGATTGAAAATGAAAATCAACAGAAACTAAAAACAGATTAAGATTGACAATGAAAATCAACAGAAGATCAAAATAGATTAATGTTGACTATGAAAATCAACAGAAAATCAAAATATGTAGTTGCTGACTATGAAAATCTATAGAAAATCAAAATATGTAGTTGCTGACTATGAAAATCAACAAAAATTCAAAATAGATAATTCCTGACTATGAAAATCGACAGAAAATCAAGATTTGATTATTGTTGACCATGAAAGTCAGCAGAAAAGCAAAAGTGATTATTGTTGACCATGAAAGTCAGCAGAAAAGCAAAAGTGATTATTGTTGACCATGAAAATCAACAAAAAATCAAAATTGATTAATGTTGACTATGAAAATCAACAGAAAATCAAAATTGATTAATGTAGACTATGAAAATCAACAGAAAATCAAAATTGATTAATGTTGACTATGAAAATCAACAGAAAATCAAAATTTATTAATGTTGACTATGAAAATCAACAGAAAATCAAAATTGATTAATGTTGACTATGAAAATCAACAGAAAATCAAAATTGATTAATGTTGGCTATCATAATGAAAAGCAATTCGAAAAATATAAATTTAACTATCTATTTGAATATAAATGCGAAATAGATTAATTTCCGTCCTATAATAGGTATTTTCCGGTTTTATTTACTTTATTATAAAATTTCAAATTTGGTCGAAGCGGCATTTAATATTTTGTACTATCTCGCTAACAATCCATAGGAAGCACATTTGAACTTTTAATGTCCATTAAATGTCACATTTTCATTTTGACTATCAAACTGAAGACAAAGTCGCGCGCGTCATCTCAGCAACCTGTGGACCAATGTGGCCCATTTTCAATAGGCTTTGTCACAGGTCTATAGGCAATGTTTTCGCCAAGTTTAGTTGAAATCCATCAATGTCTTCAAAAGTTATCGTGTAAACGGACGGACGGACGCACGGACGGACGGACTGTGCGATTCTATAAGCTGCCTGTTCAGGCGAGCTAAAATACCTCTGCAGGGCAGAATTGTTTACAGATTTTCCTACGATATTCAAATAATCGATCTGCTTTCAAACTTGTCAGAAAGTTTAGACAGTTTATTTATGCTACATAATTTTAGAAAATAATTTTTAATGTGGTGTAAAATTAATTTAATTAATCATAAATTTAACAATATTTAAGGTGGTAGCAATTTTAGTAATAATTTGGAGTACCCCTTGGTTTCTCGTACTTTTGGCGATTATTGCATTTCTTTTCTCCTGTGTAAAGGTTAGAACGTTGAATATTTACACTTTATTTAAAAGCAGAAACTTAGTTATTGACTATTGATCAACTTCATTTGGTTAGAGATATTATCAGAACTGCTCGTCAGATTTTCCGAATCGATTCAACAATTACCAAGTCTCCAGTTTTCTCTCCTTTCACGGATACGTTACACAGAGTCTTGTCAACCATGCAGATTGTAGCAAACCCCATGATGGGACAATAAAAAGTAGGCAAAGCTTGACACTAAATATATCGAGTGTTGTCTGTGATAATGTGCCACTATCAACATGGGTATATTTAGTGTCAAGCTTCGCCTACAATATAACTAATATTACCCGCATCCTTGGGTTTGCTACAGTTTGGTGTCAGCTATTCGAGCATATTATTGCACTCAAGAGAGATTTTAAAGAAAGCTTAGAAAAATTGACAATAATGTTAATACCATGCTGTATCCGTTGATTTGTCGTAGGCAATTCGTGAAATGAAGCTTTTTTTAAATGTTGTGAGCCGAATTTTAAAGATATTTTACTTTCCTCAAATTATTTAATGCAGATGTTTGGGACTTCGTCTGGAAGCTTTAGGATGGCTAGTCATATTTTTCTCTGTGTTATTCAGTGTCATGCAGAGAAAATCTTTAGACACCATCAGTACCGTATTTAAAAGTCGATTTCGGAGTCTGCAATGATACCATAGGGCAATATATTAAGGCATAATCGCGCAATGCGTGAAAAATTGTGGTATTTTGAGAAAAAAAAATTGTAGGACTGTCTGTTTCGCATGGTTTAAAAATTTTGCAGGTTTGGAAAGCTATTTTTTGTCTTTCTGTTAAAAGTCATTAACTCGGTTTACATTGATGAGTACTTATTTGGAAACGAATGAGGTATCTGTGGAAAGAATCTCTAAATACCCAAAAGCAGACCATGTAGATAATTATAAAGTTAATGAAAGATTGGAAAAACAACCAAAGAAGTCCTACCAAAGAATGGTCTGAAAGGCGTGATTGAATTTGATAATTATGAAACAAAATTAGACCCGATTTTAAAAACCCTCATTTGTAGGATTGAGACTTGAGAAAAATTTGAATAGTGGGTTAAGAAAGAATATTTAAATAAATTACCTCATCAATATTGAATATTGATATTGTTAAATATTCTATGTTCATATTTTAATTAGGAGGACAGGAGCTGTAAAATCATCGATGGCTCTTGCGTATTTAGAATTATTGAATCTACTGGTGGACGAATTATTACTGATGGAGAAAATATCCTTGACTTGGGTTTTCATGACATTCGAGGAGGATTGACTATTATCCTCCAGGTAAATGGTTTTCCTGTCCATAAATGCCGTAAATAATGTTCATCATTTATATTTATTTATATGACTGATTGCATTCTGTGTTCATGCAACAGGATCCGGAATTGTTTTCTGGCTTTTTGCATTAAATTTAATTAATTTGAATTTCATTAAATCTGGATCCATTTTCTAGGTACGAAGATGACCATATTTGGAAAGCACTAAAGCTCTTCCATTTGAAGGAATTTGTGCAGAGTCTGGAGATAATATACTGGAATATGAAGTGACAGAAGGAGGAGAAAATCTGAGGTTCTCCTTACAACAAATATGATATTTACAAATCATGAATATTTTCTATGTGAGCATCGTTTTAACTGGGGCTTTGTTGGGCATAAAAATGTAGGTCAAAGGCCACTTGTCTATGTAGGTCAAGTTATTTTCCGCAAGTCAAAAATTCTGGACGATAAGCGAATTGATTTAGAGACGGATGACTTATGCAAGAAACAGTCCGAAAATGATTCAGTGTAAAGTTCTGACAATAGCCCACAGAATCAACACTATTACGGATTCGACCAGGTAATACTACTGTTATTCCTAACTGAGAAATGTGCTTTGTCTGAACATTTCTTTTATGTTTAAAGTTATGTTGCTTGAGAAAGGGGAATTTGATCAGCCTCAGAAGCTTCTTGCTAATAAATCTTCAATATTCCACCAATTTGCCAAAGGCGCAGGCTTACTTAATTAAATCAATGAACTAAAAGCTCGCCTTGCTACTTTTTGCTCCAATATAACTTTTTCACATTCATACCAAATCATAATTTATACTATTTGCTTTTAAAGCCCCAAAAAAACGTTTACTGTCAATTAGAAAACCAACAGTAAGCCGTAACAGAAGCTCACCTGAGTAAAGGCACCGTGTGCACGTTGTTGATAGAATACGGGTTTAAATAGATTTATTTTGACTACTGAAATGAAAATTAATTAAAGTGTAATCAGTAATGATCATAAATCAAAATAAAAAATAACAAAATTTAAAATCAATTCAATATTGACAATCGAAATTAACATAAAGTCAAAACAGATTAATGTTGACTACCAAAAGCAACAAAAATCAAAGAAGATTAATGTTGAGTATCAAAACCAGCAGAAAATCATAATTGGTTAAAAATTAATATCAAAAACAATAGACTATCAAAATTGATTAACCTTGGCTCTCAAAATGAAAAAGAATTCGAAAAATGTAAAGGCCATAAATTTGAATATAAATGCGAAATAGATTTATTTCTGTATTATGAAATCTTAAATTTGGTCGAAGTGGAGATAACTTATATTTTATACTACAGGAAACACAATTGACATTCCCATGGCCCATTTTCTGCTTTGACTATAAAAATGAAGAAAAGCGAGCGCGTGATACCTCAGCAACTAATGGACCAATTTGAACAAAAACAAGATTCGTCACCAGTCTATAGACATTGTTTATGCCGAGTTTGGTCAACTTACGTCAATTCTAACTTCGAAAGTTGTCGTGGGTACGGACTTACGCACAGACTGTTTGATACTATAAGCTCGCTTCCTCAGGCGTGCTAAAAAACTTTAAATATATTTTTACTGCCCAAAGAAATATTTTTACAGCTCCTTAAAACGATACCGATGTAATAATATTATCTTACATCAGTTGACATTATTGACCTGTCACTGTCACCAACATTAAATCAAATAGTATGAAAACAGTGTTTGTTGATTGCTTCGTACATACAACTGCTTTACTTTTAATGTTAAGGACTAAGAAGGTTAACACGCAGTAGATGATTTATGTTTGTTGAAAATTTCCTGGTTATCAACGAAATTATCAGTCTGCAGTCGAACACTAAATCGATTAACCTTCATTAATGAATTCATGCATCATGGACTTCGACTTTCAAAGAAATATTAATCGCATTATATTAATATTTGTACTACTACATTCTGTGATAATTATAAGAAAAGAAACTAAAAATAAACCCGTTCTACAAAAGGGGAATTATCTTAAATTATTGTCCTATGAGGCACAATGTTTCTACAAAACAATAATGGTATGTAGATATTAATACTATTGGGAATATACATTCTTGTTGCGTCCCATTATACTAAGGGTAGTGACTCTTTTCTTGACTTCTGCAATTAATATTTTCTATAATGTACCCTAAAGCAGTTTACCCAAAGTCCACCACACGCAATGTGCCTATGACGGGTAACCTTGGAAGGCACCCGACATAGGTACATTATGTGACTTGGGCTAATTTGCTTTGGGGTACATTATCGAAAACATTAATTGCATCTCTGCAACCCAAAGCCAAGTAAATATGTCGAACTTAATTTTGTGCACTCATTTATGCATAACGTTATCGTTTTGTGACTTTTGTTACCACAATAAAATTATTATTGATTTTAGACTTAGTGGAAATTTTTTGGCATTTTCTTTTTTTCAGGATTGCAGTGGGAGGGGCGCTTCAGTTTTAATCCTTAAAGCTCCCTAAAATTGTCTTTGTGCATAAATCAACTGGCATTGCTAGAAAACAATGTGATCCTGACATTGTGTTCCAGTTGGTCAGTTTCTTGAGGTACTTTTTGTTGATATTATTATAGTGATAAAAGAGTGCATTTATCAAATAGAAATTAAGTTAGGGTTATAACTGAGTTCAGTGCATAAAATCCAGAGAGCAATAAACGACGCCTTCTCCAACGACAACAACCATATTATACCAGTTGACATCAATGACAAACTTGACTCTTGTCCTGTCATCAACATTAATCAAATAGTATAAAAACAGAGTTAGTTGATTAATCCATACGACTACGTTATTTTTAAATTAGAAGAACCAAGAAGGTTAACACGCCATATACTATTTATAAAATGAACTTCACCTTTATGGCCTAAACCACGCTACTAGAGCTGTCTCTGTGTAGTGTACAGTTTACCCGGTTTAATAGCCGTGTAGCCTAGCCTAAAATATTTGTAATTTAAATAACATCCCCACTCAAATAATGAAGAGCTGCAAACCCTGTCTCAGTCATGTTTTCGTTTCTGACTGACTGACTTTTGAACTGCGATATCGACATAAAAAAATGTTTGAATGCATAATATAATGGTAGTCATTTAACGCGTCAATAATGATGATAAAGGGTTTCCTGTCCAAGCCGTGTTCTTTTCAATAATGCCTACTTTTAATTAAATCCAACAAACCAAATTTTTACCGTTTGAAGAATTTGAACGCGTAAATACGAAAGTCAAATAATGGCATCCTTAAAATAAATTTTGGCTAAAATGATAGTGGTATTAGACTATAACTTCTATATTCTATTAATAACAGAATTCATACAAATTTAAAAATTAAGCAGTATGTAAATTATGACGTGGAATTAATTATCAATAATTATTTGCAATATTATTAATCTAAAAAAATTAGTTGGCGCTAAAAGTTGGGCAATCTTATTTTTAATAATCATGGTATTAGCATGCTTATCATGCTGCATCAGTATATGTATCAGTATTATGCAAATGTTTGTTTTACAGGGAATAATATTTTAGCACATACGGTACATAAAATTGACATGTATAATATACCGTTTCAAAGCTATATAAGAGCACCGACTGACCAGATGTTATTTATAAATCAACAAATGATAGTAAAGTTGCATACATTCAAATCTGAGTCCCAGTTTTACACAAACAATAAAATGGTTTTAAAATGCTGACAAGTTTATTAAATCTGATTTGAGAGTATTTTCAGTCCTCTGAACGAGTGACTTCAAATATATAAGGTACGTAAGTTTTATTTAATTATAGACTTAAGACGTTCTTTTAAAATAAGATTTTGAC
Organism: Tomocerus qinae; assembly: GCA_020055645.1. Lineage (NCBI taxonomy): Eukaryota > Metazoa > Arthropoda > Collembola > Entomobryomorpha > Tomoceridae > Tomocerus > Tomocerus qinae. The sequence goes on along the minus strand of CM034546.1, from coordinate 16,683,844 downwards.
TTTGCACTCGTTGTACCAATATATATTGTAACAAAATATGGTACATGGACGAAGTACCACAAATAAAGCACAAAATATTAAAAAATAAAACAAAATTGCTTAAAACTGATTTTAAAATTCCGAACAATAGTGCAATTCTTAAATTAAATCCTACAAACCAATAAGAAATTGACAATGAATTGCATATATATGTACCAAGTAAAAAAAGAAAAGAATATACCGTAAAGGACCTAATTTTTGGTTACCATTATTTTCAGAAAAATAATCCAAGTTTTCTCTAATCCAAAATGAAACAGAAAATGAAACTGAACATTTGCTTGGTCTGCATTTTCAGTAATATCTGCATAACTTTATGCTTCAATCTGGGTGGCAATTATAAGGATGGTGGCCAAACTTCTAACAGGTAACTTATTATTGGTTATCAATCCATAAATTCCATCGAATTGACACATTTAATAACCAATGTTTCTATGAGCATATTTCAATTCTAAATGAAATCGACCTGATTGACTTAAAAGGGAAATTTTCCAATAAAACCTTTCTAATGAGGTAATTCATAGCACCTTAATGTTTGCCGTAGCGTTACTTAATAACATTGAAATATGTGAACAGGGAAAAAGTAAGATTTTTTATTTGAGACAAAACTTTCTTACTTTGGCACAAATACTTTAAACTTTTATCAAAATTGAAAGTTAGTAATAATTTCTTTGTGTTCGTCATGTCATTTGGCTGTTAAATTTGTTTTGTTATTACATGCCTAAAAGCATCGGGACATATTTAAAGGGTCCCTGAAAAAATTTAAAAGTCCTGAAAAATAATTGAAATGTCAATTGTATCAATGAGTTATCGTGAAAATTTAGCGTTTGATTTTGACAGTAGGTGGTATTAACATAATGAAGATACCCATATGCGTGTTTCCATATTCGTCATCTTTCTTTACTATCTGCGACTAAGGTTAAGCGTTCTGTATTAACTTTTTTCATGACTGACGAGAGCTTACTCAATATATGAATACATTAAACTAAATTACTCTTAAGATGATTTTCTATTTTATATTTGAAATTGCATTTTCCCATTCACCTTCTTTCTCACTATCTCTTCTTTTTCAAAATATTTTACATTTTCTTTATAGCCCCAAATTAAAAAACTTCACACAAAATGTTAAATCCTTTTTTACGGTTAAATATTCAATTTTTTAATAAATTCGACTGAATTGAATTTTCTTTAAAAAATGGCTAAAACGGATGACTTTTTAAAAGGCTGTCAAAGTATTTGTTTGTGCAGTATATCGTCGGCTTAACATTATAAAGTAACAAACCATTTTATCATGACTGTGACAATGTAACAAACCATTATATCAGGAGTTATGTTTGTTACATTGTAGCCGTCGCAGCCATGATAATTTTCCTTAACTTTTGGGGGCGTTTTTTAATTGGCAACAACCATTTTTAGGGCTGTAAAACATATACATAAGGCAGTGGAACCAATAAAAATGTCAGTAATACAAAAGTGAATTTTAAATAGTATTTCTGCAGAATAGATTTACTTGTAAGTAATAATAGCTTAGACGCGTAAGAATATTGTTTGTGGGTATTCCAAAAATGAATTTAGCTAAAGATAAATAACTTATCGGAACGTACCTGCTATACATAAGATTGGCTTATCATGTTTATCTTGTCTTGTTTGAGTTGGCTGTACGCAAACGGGTGTCTCGTAAACTGGTCTCTGTAAACTAATCTTCGAGCATAAGTAAACTGGTCTTCCCGAAAAACCAATTGGTCTTCCCGTAAAAGTAAACTGGTCTTCCCGCAAAACCAATTGGTCTTCCCGCAAAACCAACTGGTCTTCCCGCAAAACCAACTGGTCTTCCCGAAAAAGTAAACTGGTCTTATGAGTCTAACTATATGCAAAAAAAATCACAAGTCATATAAACTGCTACGTGTTTATTAGTCCTTTTATATGCATCAAAAACGAAATAGTAATTAATAGTCAAGTAATTTGAATTAATTGTAAGCGAATTATACAAAACCACTGATTTAAAATATTGCAAATCGCTCAACGACGATTTTTTCTTTTGGCTCATTATTCTTTTTTGAAGAGTCAAGTATGCCAATGCGTAGCAATAGCGTTTGATAGGTATAGTTTTGTAAGTGCCAAGAGTGCTTTTAATTTGAGCATCTAAATTAATTTATCTAACCTTCTTCATTTCCATCTGAATGTATCAATTAATTGCATTGCAAGTTTTTTAAAAACCTCCAAAAAGTTGGATCCTTAGATATAAATCTGACATTCAATGAGAAATGACATCCCTCTGCACTGTTAATAGTGCAAGGAATTCCTTTTAAAGCCCTCGTAAGTTGTATGTTGTATTCCGTACGGGTGAAGATTATGAGATAAGAATATGTTGGCACAAATTAGTTCTGTATAATGGTTTAACATATCATATTTTACATCCTATCTATAGACGACATGGCTTACATTAAGATCAGTTTACTTTTTCGGGAGGACCAGTTTACTTTTGCAAGAGGACCAGTTTGTTTTTCGGGAGGACTAGTTTACTTATGCCCAAAAGACCAGTTTACCAAGACCAACTTACATACGAACATGCAAACAGGGGCGGCCCAAGCATTATCGTAGGGCCGCATGCAAGTTTGGGATTATATTTTAGTATTAAACATACTACGCCAAAAGTATCAGCTATATAACAAATATTAAAATTTTAAAACATTTTAGAAATCGTAAATATGACAAACAGTCAGGTACCTACCTTAAAATTTGGTCTTATTAATATACTGGGGATGCCATGATCACCTTACCTGTAGTAACAAAGAAGTAAAAACTATTGATTACCTTATAGTTCAAAATAAGGTTTCCTAAAGCAGACCTTTTTCTTGTGATTATCAGAAATAAATTCTAAAATATCTTTCACATAGAACTGGAGAATAAATTTTTAAAAATAACCCTTTTTTGTTTTTTACATGAAAGTTTACCTATAAACCACATTCTTAACACCATTCTTCTACTACGTCAACAAATGAACGATGCCGTAAATAAGATTAATATCATTCAATCAACAGTTACAATTACGGACTCAAATATCCAAAGACTTGAACATAAAATAATAGAATTATATACAAAAACTGGTGATTCTGAGAAAAAGATGCAAAGTTTGGGCTCTAAAATGGAAAGATTAGAAATCATGACGAGTAGTGGTATCCAAAAACAGATTGAAACAATAATGGACCCCAAAATGGCAGAAATAGATACCAAGACGAATAATATTCAAGAAAAGATAGAAAGAATGAACCCCAAAATAGCAGAAATAGTTAACAAGACGAATAATATTCAGGAAAAGATAGAAATAATGAACCCAAAAATGGCAGAAATAGATACCAAGACGAATAATATTCAAGAAAAGATAGAAATAATGAACCCCAAAATGGCAGAAATAGATACCAAGACGAATAATATTCAAGAAAAGATAGAAAAAATGAACCCCAAAATGGCAGAAATAATTAACAAGACGAATAATATTCAAGAAAATATAGAAATAATGAACCCCAAAATGGCAGAAATAGATACCAAGACGAATAAGATTCAAGAAAACATGGAAAGAATGAACCCAAAAATGGCAGAAATAGATACCAAGACGAATAATATTCAAGAAAAGATAGAAATAATGAACCCCAAAATGGCAGAAATAGATACCAAGACGAATAATATTCAAGAAAAGATAGAAATAATGAACCCCCAAATAGCCGAAATAGATACCAAGACGAATAATATTCAAGAAAAGATAGAAATAATGAACCCCAAAATGGCAGAAATAGATACCAAGACGAATAAGATTCAAGAAAACATGGAAAGAATGAACCCAAAAATGGCAGAAATAGATACCAAGACGAATAATATTCAAGAAAAGATAGAAATAATGAACCCCAAAATGGCAGAAATAGATACCAAGACGAATAATATTCAAGAAAAGATAGAAATAATGAACCCCAAAATAGCCGAAATAGATACCAAGACGAATAATATTCAAGAAAAGATAGAAATAATGAACCCCAAAATGGCAGAAATAGATACCAAGACGAATAAGATTCAAGAAAACATGGAAAGAATGAACCCAAAAATGGCAGAAATAGATACCAAGACGAATAATATTCAAGAAAAGATAGAAAAAATGAACCCCAAAATGGCAGAAATAATTAACAAGACGAATAATATTCAAGAAAAGATAGAAATAATGAACCCCAAAATGGCAGAAATAGATACCAAGACGAATAATATTCAAGAAAAGATAGAAATAATGAACCCCAAAATCGCAGAAATAATTAACAAGACGAATAATATTCAAGAAAAGATAGAAATAATGAACCCCAAAATGGCAGAAATAGATACCAAGACGAATAAGATTCAAGAAAACATGGAAAGAATGAACCCAAAAATGGCAGAAATAGATACCAAGACGAATAATATTCAAGAAAAGATAGAAAAAATGAACCCCAAAATGGCAGAAATAGATACCAAGACGAATAATATTCAAGAAAAGATAGAAATAATGAACCCCAAAATGGCAGAAATAATTAACAAGACGAATAATATTCAAGAAAAGATAGAAAAAATGAACCCCAAAATGGCAGAAATAGATACCAAGACGAATAATATTCAAGAAAAGATAGAAATAATGAACCCCAAAATAGCCGAAATAGATACCAAGACGAATAATATTCAAGAAAAGATAGAAATAATGAACCCCAAAATGGCAGAAATAGATACCAAGACGAATAAGATTCAAGAAAACATGGAAAGAATGAACCCAAAAATGGCAGAAATAGATACCAAGACGAATAATATTCAAGAAAAGATAGAAAAAATGAACCCCAAAATGGCAGAAATAATTAACAAGACGAATAATATTCAAGAAAAGATAGAAATAATGAACCCCAAAATGGCAGAAATAGATACCAAGACGAATAATATTCAAGAAAAGATAGAAATAATGAACCCCAAAATAGCAGAAATAGATAACAAGACGAATAATATTCAAGAAAACGTGGAAAGAATGAACCCTAAAATGGCAGAAATAGATACCAAGACGAATAGTATTCAAGAAAACATGGAACTAGTTCACCTGAAATTAGTATTTACTAACTCTTTAGCAAGTATTTCCATAGAAAAGTTGATAAAAATGGAATCCGTACTAAAGAATTGGGATGAAAATCTAGGGAACACTTCTGAAATATTAAAGACATGTATGAACACCACTATGGAAGAAAATTTAAGAAAATTAAAAACAGATTTCGGCAACGTTTTGATAAACATGGGAGTGAAAAATTTATCTGATACTATTGGTGTCGTTGACAAATGCATCGAAAGTTGGGCGCCACAAATTACAAGCATAAAATCACAAACCGAAGAAATTAAAACCACGGTGACTACTATACAATACAAATCACAAACAGCAAGTACAATGTATTACCAAGTACGTATCCAGTTGGAAGGTGGGAGGGGTTCAGCGCCCCCTCCCTAATTCTAAAAAAAACTGTGTCAAATGTTTTCCCATAAACGGCCAAAAATTGCAAAAATCCAATTTTTGTTAAATTATGGTTGCGCCTTACTTGACTAAAGTTCTGGATACGTGCCTGTATATTACTATTAATGTTTCGTTATTAATAAAGGATTTTTTTATGCATTACATTTGAATAACCTGATATCGTTGCCAAACTCCCTTGAAAATGAATTAGAAATGTATAAAGCAGCTGGAAGGCCTGTTACCAATTCTTCAAATTCAGCGAATTCATTCCCACTGTTAGTGCAGGTTTGTTATTATATTTTAGTTTTCATAACTAATAATAACGTAATACATAATAATGTATACATGTTGATGAATTTTTTTGTGTTATATCAGATATCACCCTAGCTCAATTACTCTATATATGTGAATTTTTTAGATATTAGAGAATTCGATTATTGTCTCTTAGGTATTTTACTTTTTTCAGTGAAGAAACAGTCACAAATAATAATTTAAAATATTTTAGATTGAAACGAGTCTGAAAACTTATCTAAATTTTCAGTCAATCTTATTTCAATCAAATGTCTTTTTTGTGCTTATACTAATAGTTGACAATCTATAATTTTTGTATAGTAGGACCGGAAAAAATAGATAGTAAATGGCGGTAAAACAATTGAAAGCATCTGAAAGACATTTATTTCACACCTATAAATTTTAATATGCCTGACCTAGACTTTAAATCGCTGCAGTTAACGATTTTATTTAAAAAATTAGAAATGTTATAAGGGAAATTTAAAAAATGGCATTTGCAAAATTGGAGTTGATAATTTCTATTGTGGTTTCACCTTTCCAAAATGATGTTTTTAACACAATTTATTTCGATTATATTATATTTTTTGATTTAATCCGATTTGCAAATTAACGAAATTTGACTTTTTCTTTCGTTAAATGTTACTGCTCCGATGCTAATTAATCCAAATTTATCAATTATACAAGCTTTACTTTTCAGAGCAAAAATATTTAAAGGTTAAAAACAAATAATTGTAATTTTAGTACTCGTTTTTATTATCAAATTAGACAGTGTTTGTTTTTAGCTTTGTCAATCTGGTGATATTTTCAATTTTGGAGACCTTGAACTAAATCTAAGCATAATTGTTGAATGTTATTATACTTGTGTGTAAATTGATTATTTCTCGTAATTTGTTTTGTATAATAATATGTTTTGTATTTTGTATGATAGTATAGTATCAAAAACACTGTTGACAAATGCAATTCGAAGTGCACTCAGAACTTGGTAAGATCTGAATATTTTCTCATTCACATCTAATGAAAATTTATATTTTGGTTTCAATTTAGCTATTTTCAATATTTTCAAAGGCGCATTTATCTGGTAAGTTGACATTAAATTAAATAATTTAGAGAAATAACAATAGAATTATGGTATCCATATCGATATTTCATTCGAACATTTAAAGCCACCGAATTCTTTGTACTGGTTAAAGATTAGTCAATGAAATTAAGTTCTTTTCAGTTTTTTAAAGTGTAAATTAAAAATTATTCACTATCATTGTTATTACTATGGTATCCTGTGAAGCTACATAAGATAACAAAAACTATATAGATTGAATTCAAACTTCTGCAATTTAGAGCATTAAATTCGAATCTATGACAGTTTTAGTATTAAAAAAGCTATTTAAGCAAGTATATATCGATCATAAATAATTTATACCATTTTAGGGTTTTCTCCAGTAAACTATCGATATACCAAAACTTCGACTACGAAAACTAAGTTGTTCACATATGTTTTGTAAAACTTCGATAATTAATAGGTTGGGTAGAGCCTGTCTATAACATGTGTAATAGCTCAAAACAAAATGAGTCACATTACATTCTGCAGTTGCATTAATAAACTTCTAATCTTGTGTGTTTAATGATTTAATATTATATTTTTTTCTAGTTTTGACTTCCAATGAACTTCACCGAGTATTGCATAATAATAAAAGTGGAGTCTGTCAGATATATCCCTACGAAGATAGAAGAAAATCGGTAAATGCCTACTGCGATATGGAAACTGCTGGTGGAGGCTGGACGGTGTTCCAACGAAGAGGAATACCCGGGGACTTGACGGAGACTGAGCGATCAGACTTGTTCAATAAAACGTGGGATGAATACAAAAACGGATTTGGTGACCCGAATAACGACTATTGGCTGGGTGAGTTGATCAAAATGGTAATTTTTAATTAAAAAGGGTAGAGTATATAAGATATGGACCAGATTGTATGGACAAAGAACTAGATCCGTTTTTGAAATGTAACATGACTATATCGAGGAATTGTAAAATTAGATATGTGACGGATAATGACAGGTTCGAAAGAATTTGATTTGGTTATTGTAACAAAAAACCTCTATGGGACTAATCTTTGAAATGACATAATAACAAGAAAAAATTCATGGTAACATTTGTAGACCGTGTACTGCATGACATTTTTCTTTTGCAGGGGTTTTGAAGAAATGCTGACTGTCGTAAAAATATATTTTATTATAAAACTCCCAATGAAGGCTTTTCGCTATTTCATTCCCAACTTCGTATTATTATAGAACTCTAGATTATTTCCCAACCTACTCGAAAATCCTAGTATGACGTTACATCTACAATACCGCCGTGTTAGGAGAATAGAATATAATTGCCAAGTATAAAGGAATGCAAATATTTTGGCTTCCAGCAAATATCAATCACTATACGTTGTATGACCACTGAAAATAAAAATCTAAATTTTGAAATGCAATTTGTAAGTTCAATCAAATATTAACTTTTATTTAATGTTTAAATTTATGTTGTATTTTTGTTTTAATTTAATTCTTGTGGATGGTTGAACGGTGGCCAAATTCCATTGCAAATAGCTAGTCATTTGGTTTTAATGGATTATGTCGTAGCTTAAAAGCTGTTCGGCCCATTCGGCAGATAAACCATCTAAGAGTCAGCGTACAAGCGCAAATACAAAATAGCTTTTACCACTTCCTAGTTACTAATGACATTTTACCATAATTACATCCACTAAAAATTGAAGGTATAGAAAGTATATAATTTGTAAAAAAGGCAATAACAGTTCTATTATTTCAAATTGGCAATTGGGCTACGATTTGATATAAAATTTAACCCTAAAATATAAAATAACATATTGGCTGGTGACTTTGGTTAGAAATTAGTTTTTCAGCTGGATTTAGGTACATTCAATTACAAGATACACTTCATTAAATGGTACAATGGTGCCATTATTTAAATATTTTAAATAATTAATTTTAAATAAATAAGCACATTCTTACTAATTAAATGAAAGTGCTTTGGTTGTACTAAATGAACAATGTCGTTTAAATGACACAGTTTCACTGATTTTACTGAACAAACAAATAAAATTAATAATTCGATGTAGAAGAAAATAGAACATTAAATCTTCTTTTAATGCGTCTTAGGTTTACTTGCATTAAATTGTTATTTATGGAATGGATTGACGTTTTTTCCAAAAAGCAAATTTTTATTACGATGAAAAAAACCCTATAAAATGGTAATTTTTGTACACTCGCCACAGTATTTCGAAAATTTATGTCTTAAATAAATGAAAATCAAGCTTAAAATCGATAGTTCGTGCGGTACTAGCAAGACTAGCATACATATCAGTATTTGCGATTTCGATCAACGAATCGAAAAGATAAACGAACGAATCGATATAGGAATTGTCCAAAAAAACATGTATCAAAATTCCAAACAATTGTCAGGAAAAATATTTTTTTACTTTACTTATTAAAATATTCCATTTCATCATAGTTTCGGATTTTCCCATTTCCCACCTCATTTTGATAGCCACTTGGGAAAAGTGGGAAAAGTGGGAAATATGGGAAAAGTGGGAAATTTCTGGGAAATGAAAAAAAGTCACGTGAAATGATTTGATTGGCTGTGGCACCCTAGGGTGGCTATTCTCATCTAACACAAATTACCAGCTAAAAACAAGTAGATATTTTTGCATTACTGATTGAACAACTCAGTAGATAATAAATAATATCATTGTCAGTGCCATATTCTTAGGTCAATGCCAAACTTTGATTGATTTTTGTGACTTTTCTTTAAAATCACATAAATTATGATTAACCGAACCTAGTTATTAGATTGTATAGAGTTGTAGGGCACTTAACGTTGACAAGTGAGTACTATAAACACAATCAGTAATTGCAATTAATAATTAGTATCAAAAATCGGGATAAATTTAGGGTACGGGGGATTTGTTGCTTCGTTGGCTTCTGAAGCTGAAGGCTACAAATATATATTAATAGAAGTATATATCAATTTGGTAACACTGCAGGCAACAAGGCTGAAGGCAACGACGATTGTATTTATTTCGTTATTCTAGAAGTAAAAAAGAAATATTTGTATCACTTTTCTATTTATTACAGAATTTTTGGTTTATCCGAGAATAGAAATATTATTGCTTGTAAACAAGCAAGGATGACTTGAGTCTCATATGATACTGACTAAATGCAGTCTCACATGAGACTGCTTCGGTGCACTATTTATACCTTCTGTGTACTAATGTTTCATTTCCCAGTCATTTTTTTCATTTCCCATTTTCCCACCCAGTAAGCCATTTTGATTCCCACTTTTCCCATGGGAAAAGTGGGAAGATCCCACTTTTTGATTTCCCACCCGAAACCTTGCATTTCATCCTGTCAGTCAAAACTCAAAACATGATTGCAGTTATGACAAGATACTTAATGATTTTATCTTGTGATTTTTGCAAAAGTATTCTAATCATTTAATTTAAGGTTCAGGTATTTTCAAAATACGGGGAAATTCATTAAAAAAGGTCAAGTAAAGGTTACGGGGAAGTATCTATGGCTACGTTTTAAAAGTACATAGAGGCATAGAAATTTACTCTATGACAATACTTAAAAATACTTTTTTGGAAACTTGTAACTCCTCCGAGGATACTGCTCCTAGAAAGACAAGATTGGACTCTAAAATTCCAGAAAAGGTTTAACCAAGTACGTTGGAAAATTTTACCTATGTATGGTTGCGAGATATTGCCTCTTTTTCCACAAAAATATTTATATCTCAAAATCGGAAGTAAAAATGTTGAATATTCCAACGTACTTGGTCACAACAACCTTTTCTGGAATTTTAGAGTCCAATCTTGTCTTTCTACGAGCAGTTATTTTCGGAGGAGTTACAAGTTTCCAAAAAAAAGTTTAGAGCTAATTTGATAGTCGATTTTAAGTCACGTGACTTGGTAACCGGGACTCTTAATATTATCTAAATGGAAATGCTTTGTAAAAAAATTACCAATAAAGTTAAAGTGCTTTGTAACCAGTGGTATTACTTTAATTTACTTAATTGGGAAAAGTACAAAAATGAATATTTATGTTTCATGTGTTTGGTGAAGTAAACAACTTTGTAGTTATGGAAAAACAGACAAAAGGAGTAAAAGCATTTTGAAAAAGAAATATTTAAACATATGAAACTTTGCCACTTTTAATTTTAATTGCAGTATAGTATAGAAAGAAGTACAATTAGAAAATATCAACAGAGAATCCAGTGCAAATATTTAAAACGGGCATTATCATTGCTTGCAAAGCCGGAATATGTCATGGGAATGTACAAAAGATTTTGTCACAAAAAAGGAAAGGGAAAAATTGTTGACAAACGGGGACGGGGATGTCGAAATTGGTGGTGTCTGCTATGCTTCTTTTGGATGCTGATTTATTTGCAAGTCTTACCTGCCCTAAGCAACTATGAGCAGTGTTGTACAGTGGTTAAAACCACTAGTGGTCATAATGGTCATAATGGTCAAAATGGCCCGGTCAAAAAAAACTAAAAAGTGGTCAAAATGGTCAAAATGGACAAAATGCCTGTTTGGGGTTAATTGAGACCCCAAGGTAGCTTTTACTGCAACAGTAAACAACAAATACAACTTTCTAAAGATTGCAGTTAAAAATGATTAGAGAGTGTCATTCTGTAGTCTGATGTTAGTAGAATAGTGTTTCATTGGTTTTAGGCCATATTTCATTCTCTAAATATTTTAAATTTCATTTGCTAGCCTAAGTAACTGTATACTGATATTTTGACCATTTTAGCCATTTTGACCATTTTGACCATTTTGACCAGTGGCCCGGTCAAAATGCAAAAAAGTGGTCAACAGTACAACACTGACTATGAGTTTGTTGGAGATATTTGCTTCTATTTCTGTTCATTTACTGCCCGCATAGTTTTTCTATTTCTTTCTATTTTCTGTCTGCATAATTTTATCGGTTTTCATATAAGTCAAAATACTCCTGAAAACCGATATGGAAATATTGAAATTTAGGTTAGGATGATGTTACAAACCTTTGATAAAGATATATACCATAAAAGAGAATTCTGAAAAAAAATATTCAAAACGATTAAAGGGAGCACGGGAAACATACATTGTACTTTATTTCTAAATTCCAGTTCCATGCAGAAATTTTATTTTATTAATAAAATAAAACACTGGGCACTAAACTAAAATGGGGCTCATTGAAATCTGGAAGTAAACAGGAAATTCCCGTGATACATTTAAAGAGCTCTGTTTAAACAATTCAATTTTTTGCAAAAAATTGATTTTCTTTATTAATTGTTACCGTGTTGTCTTTTCCGTTAGTTTCAATTTCCAATTTAGAATAATATTGATATATAATCTAATAGTTTAAATTAATTTTAGCTACATATAATTATTTTAATCGTAAATATTACTCGATCTGTCGCTGTTTGACCTTTTTGCTGTTGACCTGATTATTCAATGATACTATTTTTTGTACTACTTTTACACAATTTTTTATTAACACAATAACTTATTCTACGAATTAACAAACTTTGACCTAGTAATTAAAAATTAGTGACATATTAGAAAGGATATTTGAAATTAATGATGTATCGTAAATATTTTAATGAACAACAAGATTGTAAGAAAATAAGAAGTAAGTGCCGGGTGGTTTAACATTATGAAGCAACGTTAACACCTGAAACATTGGACTAAATGCCACCCGCCTGTATCCGGAACTATTTTTTTAGTTCCATTTATATATTAACTGTCATTTCTGGAGAAAACATTTACCATTCTGGCAGTTAGAATGAAAAATAATTAAAATAAAATTATGGAATTGAATTGGTGTACATATAATATTTGGTCCAATTTAGTCATTTTTCTGTGATATCAGAAGAACTCTAGATATTTATTTTATTCAATTGATTTTTGAGCAATTTGTACCTCATTACAGCCACACATCTGAATGGAAAGCTCTATCAAGTCCACTATGCCACCTTCAGAGTGGCTTCAGAGGCACATAAATTCAGGTTGATTGTCTGTGGCTACGTCGAAGGCAACTCCAGTCAGTCCCTTAATCATATCTACATTCCCTAATCAATACACTTTCACAAATACGTCCACTTTAATTAATCTATGAATTCATTTCAGCGTTGCAAGATAGATTGAGTCACCACAACGGAGACAGTTTTTCTACAATCGACAGAGACAATGATGGAAAGGATGGAGTAAGTTGCTCAGTGCATTTCAAGGCCAATGGATTTTGGTTCAAAAGCTGCTTTCAAGTAAGAGATAATGCCTAAATAGTTGCATTTCAGAAAGGGATTTATTTGAGACGCTGCCACAGGCTGTCGATTGCATTGTAGGTGGATGTCGGGTGCTGTAAGGTGATGGGATTTCTTTCACAGGCAGGAGAAATGAATGATTGGAGAGAATAGTGTATGGTTCTAGTTGGAAAATATCATTATTAATTGATTGCTCTGAATTTTGAATCAAATCTTAAAAGTAGGCTGTAGAGGGCAGAAAGTGCTAGGCTAAAATTTTATTAGTAGTGTTTTGCGTAATTTGGTGAATCCCATGTGAGTGAGACAATTAGATGAAAATGAAAAAGTTTTTGATTTGATTTAAAATTATTAACTACCCCTTACCCGTGGTATGGTTTTATTGCAATGTATGCTTAAGTATCAGCACCTAAACTTTAGTCGTAAATGTTATAATTGGCAAAGGCATCGAAAAAATTTAAATTTCCACAGTAACAAGCTCCTCCCACTTTCTAATTTCCACACTTTAGCTCCGCCCCCAAGCCACGCCCCCTTCGGGGGCGTGGATTCGGGGCGGGGCTAACCCAGATTTCCAGTGCAACATAATTTTTTTTAATTCCAATTTTTCCCGAAATTCCAGTTTTCCCGAAATTTTTCAGTTTCTTCCCAAAATTCCAGTATTCCCGAAATTTTCCAGTTTTTCCCTAATTTTTTATTTTCATCAAAATTTTCCAGTTTATTTCCAAATTTCCAGTCTGTCCCTAAATTCCATTTTTGCCCAATTTTCCAGCGTTACCCTAAACTTCTACTTTCACCAAGTTTTTCCAGTTTTTTCCCAAATTCCCTTTTTGCAAATTGCCAGTTTTTTTCCCAATTCCCAGTTTTCTTTCAAATTTCCAGCTTTTTCCTAAATTTATATTTTCATTCAAATTTCCAGTTTTTTGAAAGCTTTTCAGTTTCTCCGAAATTTTCAGGTTCCTCCGATTTTCCTGCTTTCCTCAAATTTCCAGTTTTTTAGAAATTTTTATTCTTACTCCAAATTATAATTTTTTCCGAAATTTCAAATTTTGTCGCATATTTTCAGTTTCCCCCTAAATTTCCAGTTTTTCCCTAAATTTCCATTTTCACCCAAATTTCCATTTGTACCCCCCCAAATTTCTAGTATTTTGCCAAATTTCCATTTCTACCCCAAATTTCCAGTTTTTCCCTAAATTTATAATTTCTATCGAATTTCCAGTTTTTTCCTACATTTATAATTTCTTTCGAATTTTCAGTTTTTTCCTAAATTTATAATTTCTATCGAATTTCCAGTTTTATTAAATTTTCCGGTTTTTTAGCAAATTATCAAGTTCCTTCAAATTTTCATTTTCCCCAAATTTCCAGTTTTGTCGCATATAATTAGTTTCCTCCTAAATTTCCAGTTTTTCCCTAAATTTCCAGTTTTGTCGAATATTTTCAGTTTCCCCTAAATTTTCAGTTTTTCCTAAAGCTTCCATTTTTCACCCAAATTTTTAGTCTTTTCCAGGGTTGCGGTATTCGGATAGCGAGGTGTGGACAAATTTGATAAAATGGTTTTTGTCCACTGGAAAAAATGATTTTTTCCGGATAAAATTAATTTCATCCGGACAAAATGGTTATGGCTAGTGGACGAAATGGTTTTATCCAGTGGACCGATTTCATCCTGACAAAACGCAAACCCTGGTATTTTCCCAAATTATATTTGTACCCCAAGTTTCCAGTTCTTTCCTAAATTTATAATTTCTATCGAATTTCTAGTTTTTTTTAAATTCTCCAGGCTTTCCCAAATTATCAAAATCCCTTAAAATTTCCAGTTTTCCTCAAATTTTCCTTTTTAATCCAAATTTTCAGTTTTGTCGCATTTTTTCAGTTTCTCTCCAAATTTCAATTGTTCTCCTAATTTCCAATTTTCTCCAAATATGTAATTTTTTCCCAAATTTTTACTCGACTCATACGTCATACTCATCTTTGATGTGTTTCATACAAAAAACCCATTTCCATTCAATTAAAAAAATTTTAAACGGGCAAAAAAAAATTTTCATGCCCCCTGCGGGGGCATGATACCATTTTCCCCTGGCCCAACTTTCCGATTTCCAGTTTTTAAATTTTCAATTTCCACACTCTAATTTCCACACTAAGCCCCGCCCCCGAAGGGGGCGGGGCTTAGTGTGGGAGGAGCAAGGTCTGATTTCCACAGCAACCACGTTGCAAGGTTGCAAGAGATTTTCGATGCCGTAAAATATTAAGAAAAACACAATTAGTGAATGGAAAATGAAACCAAAGTTTTTTTTGTTATATTTCAACTAAAGATGAAACGTAAAAAATGTCACATTTTGGAGTTGGACATTTTAATAAGATTTGAAAAAGAAAGTAAGTGCTTTTTAAATCACTTCATTGATTTGTATTAAAATTGTACAACGTCGTGCAATAGTTATTTCGACTTATCTGTCATTATATTTCGGTTTGCAATGGTTTATTTAAAAAGAAGAAGGATATGTATAGTAAACAAGTGATTTATTCATTTTAATAAAATGCTCTTTAATTAGATCAATTTTCTTTTTAATCGGGTTAATTGAAACATTTCATTTATTTCAATATTAAAAATGGCTAATTTATTAAAATATGAAAGGTTTGCTGATTTATGATGATTTCTTATTAAAACGTCATCCTGCAATGCTAACCAAAATAAGAAAATAAAGTTGAACAATTAATATTGTTAAGATTTGGATATTTTAACAACAAAATTTAATAAATTAATTGTAGGTCAACCTTAATGGAATGTATCCAAGTAATCTCAACCCCGAAACAATGTTAATTGGCAAATGGAATTCAGTGGGAATATATTGGTATGGGCAAAAATTTAAGAGAACCGAGATGAAGATTCGTGCTTCATGTTGAAGAGATGTTGAGTTAAGAAGAATTCTGTCTCCTTGGGGATTGGTGTGGAGGAGATTGAGATTTGGGGTTAAAAGAATGAAATAAAAATCAAATATTAAAGTTTTCATCTTTAAATATCCAATAATTTCATCTCCTTTTCCATAAACAACATAATAAGTAGAAACTGTCGAAAATGCATGTCTCTAAACCAAACAAACCATTTTATTATCATGGCTGCGACAATGTAACAAACCTTTGGTTTGTTACATTGTCGCGGTCATGATAAAATGGTTTGTTACTTTGTCTCAGCCATGATAAAATGGTTTGTTACTTTGTAGCAGTCATGATGAAATGGCTTGTTACGTTGTAATATTAGGCAGACGATACCACCACTCTGGAAGTAACAAAAAGTAATAAAAATATATAAACGATTTCGTCCACATTTAATTCCAATGGAACAGAGCATGTATTATCTTATCAAGTAATGGTTAGTGGTTATTAACTAAAGAAAAATAATTATACAACTTAATTTTTTTTCGTATCCTGAAAAGTGAAAATCCTTTGGTATATGTAATTTTTCTTGAATATTAAAGTGACAAAAATATTATATTGTAACTTTACTATTTATGACACTGATAATAATAGAATTATAATTTATTGCGCTTTGTGGAAAAGTGAAAATCTCAATGCATTTATTCATTCTATTTTAGTATTTCACGACAATATTTAAATTTGGAACCCTACCGGGAAACAAGATAAGTGACTCAACTTTTAGTTAAATGCTTAATTATAAAGTAAAACATTTGCGCGTCGTACTATTAGTCGATAGTGCATAACATAGTCCCAATATAAGCCTGGAAAAGCTTTAAGTATGTACGTCTTGTGTTTGTGCTTCTTTTACTTGGAAATATATAGTTTATTCGTAATATTTTAATCTACAAACAAATTTTTTATTTTTCTTAAAATATAGAAAACTAGAAAAGGATTCGTTGAAATACAATAAATATAATTCTTTAAGCTTTTACTATTAACATTACAAAATAAAAATTTTGCCTTTCATTTAATTTACATGACAGTTAATATCGCTGCGGTTATTATTGTGCATTTACACAAATACACACACAATGTTACTTCTGTACACTTTTAAGTATTAGTGTTATGCTTTGTACATATTCCAAATCTGTCGGTCATCACTTGTATTACACGTCATGGTATTGGCTTGGGATAATCTAGAATGAGACTTTTAATTTTAATCATACAATGAGTTAAGATGTATTTATCTTTTCATTGACGTACCCTTGACTGGATAGACATTTTCCAGATCCTAGATTTACAATCTGCCAAGGATTAATATGTTTCCCAATTTGTCTTCGGGTCCATAACTGATGCGCATTCGCCTACTACAAATTAGCAAGGATTTTAGCAAGTGCTAAAACGTAACCAGCGTCACAAAAAATAACGTAATTCAATAAATCCTATAATCACTTTTACAGAATAGCAATTATTTTTGTAATACGTGATGTTATCTAGTGATTATTGATTATGAAAATATTAGGATTAGATTAATGGCTTTGAAATGGGAAATATTATGTCAAAGTTTGGAATTGAGTCAACATTTTCATTTTGTCCCGGATTTATTGAATAAATCAAAAATCGTGACTATTTCTCTGTTACCTTCCTACCAATTAAAAGTCGTTCTTGATTGTTAAAAAGTTACATACCATTAAAGCTATCTTGCTTCTGGCCAAATCTTCACTTAGACTTTTTATTTGCCCTCCATCCTGTTTCCATGACATTAATGTACTTCCAAAACCTGATAGAACATCATCTAAAATATAAAACACGCCAAAAATTAACCAACCTTTGAATAATTTCTACATGAGTACTACATTTAGTAATAAGGGTGGATAATTTCTTACTCCATTGAATTGTCCATTTTTGATGATCTTCTCCAGTCCAATTTGATGTAACCACATCACTTCCTTCGGCGTTTAAACCTTCAACTTGTAGGTACTGATAAAAGAAATATCACTTCTATATAGTATTTAGATATTGTTAGTAATAGCTCTTTTTTGACTTACATAATTATCTCGAACGTTTTTAATTCGATAGCCTCCAGTGTTTGGGCAATACATATTGTTAATTTTTAGCCAGTCTGAATCGCTCATTCCAACTCTTTGTCCAATTACAGCTCCTTTTTCTCTCGGCGTCATAGTGTCCTTCCCATTTGAGGAAAATGACATCCGACTGTAATGCATGATACTGTCATAGTCATAAGGGACGTTAAAAGACGACACAACTGATTCACTTTGTTTTTTAAAGTTGTGCTGACTTCCTATAATAGGAAATAAAATATTACAATCGAGTAATCAAAGAATGTTCTTCAATTTCGTAAACCTGGTACTCATTTTACCTCTTCTGATATTTTCCCAATTAATAATAATATAATCATCTCTGTCCGATCGCCCTTGTTCGTGGTAAAAACCAATTGCATGAATAACTTCGTGAATGTGAGTACCAAGTCGGGCACATTTAGGACCCAGTGACAAGTATTGACGACCGCCTGTCCGTCCGACAGATGAGGAACAGCCTCTGCCTTGCCAAACGTGGACGTAGTTTGTCTCGGTGGTTCTTTCCTTGAAACGAATGCATGTCCGACCAGCAATGTGGTTCAGGGCTTGGAGAAACGTTGTCCTAAAATCTGATGCTATATTTCAAAAATGCAAATATTTATTTTATATTGGAATTCTAATGCGACAAAACGGTTTTTAATTATTTAGTTTTAAAATGCATTTAAACATTATTTCTTACGAAATGAAGAATTAAATTCGTAAATAAGTGTTCTATTTGGCCAACGGTATATAGTGTCAATACGACCTGACCGCTTGTTAATTCTATGAGGAGGTTCCAATATTTCACATTCAAAATCTTCTTCATTTTGTTCAGGATCCATTAACTTCACTGTAAAATCAAACAAAATAATCATCATTAGAAGTAAGTAAATTACAAAGCAAATATCAGGGAACAAAGAAGATTTTTTATGTTTGGCATTTTTTTCTCCTTTTTTATGAAAACATTTGGCGCTAATATATTAAAGCAATCCTTTTTGATATTGCTTTTTAAAACAAAACATCGTATTCTTATTCCTATTAACTTCTAATTAGTTATGGTAGATTTGGATTTGTAGCGTTTATATATTGATATTTGTGGTTCTATAGTTTGTTATTTTGGTAGTAGTAGGCAGCTACTAAATAGCTGTTCAGGATATAAGTATTTTATTGCTTCTTGTTATTTAAAAATGTAAAAGTCCTTTTTGCCTTTGAAACTGTTGGGTTCAGCTGATGTAGATGAACAGAATATTCTTGGATATTATTGAAAATAAACAAATTTTGACCTTCAATTTGGTCCATTAGTTTATATTTTATCATCTCGTTACTGCCATTTGTACTGACTGCTTGCTCTTCTACCGGAGTATCCTAGTTATAAAATGATTGATTATTTTTGCCAAATTATATAATTATTATAGTTAGGTCAGGTTTGGTCACGACATATAATGTAGAATGTCGTCATTTGAGTCTGAAATTGTATGTCAAAATTTGGTACCACATCTTACCAGATAATTATGTATGGAGGGAATCCCATCGTCAATTGCTAAGGGCACAATTAAAAAAATGATTATCATTTGTTATCTGAATATGATTTGAGAATGTTTTAATTAGGTTAATTATTGGTTCATTTTAGTAAAGTTTTTAGACAAAGTTTACTCTCTTAACTATTAATTTAAGTTCATTTTCTAATTTAACTATCAGTACTATGTATAGCAACTAATTTCGTTCTATTTTACAAATATTTAGCCTAATTTTAAATCCATGATTCGATCAAATTGCTCTGAGGGAACTAAGTACAATAACTATCAGTTGTATTTATTACTATATTACAGATATTGTTGCTATATCGATGAAACTGAATTTCATGCTACTGTTTCCGTTCGAATTCGATCGTTCAATTGTCATGGTCGAAACAATTCAATGGTTAGTTTGGCTCAATTGAACTAAACTAACCTATTTTTTAATTTTAACTGTTTCATCTCTCGTAGAAACTATTACGTAATGTAACATACCTGACGTTATAACAATCAAGACTGATGTCAGGATCAGGAGCAATAAAATGAACAACTGTGGCTTACAAACCATAATTAATCCAACGAATCTGCGAGTACTGATACAATTTCTGATGTCGATATAATTTACTGTAGTTTTGAGAGAACTGATGTCTATTCATTGTCCGCTATTGTTATTTATAGCCATTTCATTTATTTGTGATCTTTTATTTGGGAAGTATGACAATATAGAATTGTAGGTTCTCTATTTCCTATTTAGTGGAACTAATTCTGATATTTAAATTTTATAGACTCTTTCCTTATTTAGAAATTCACAATATGACTCAAATTGTCCTTTGATATTTCGTTATGCAAATATTGAAACTGTTGACTGTGAATTTAATTAAGGTATGAGTCATTGGTTTGAATCATTTCACATTTTACATATTAATAAAATGTTTATTCCGTCTAACTATTATTTCCTCATTATTGGATAACATTTTATGCCGTATATTTCTCGAAAGCCATGCAAATATTACAAAATGTGCAAACGTTTTAAAGATTCAATTATTATACAGAGAACTATTTCATTTTAAGTTCTTGTCAGCAGCACTTCGCTTTTATACGGGAAAATGCGCTAAAAGAACACAATTACGTAATACAGTTAAATATCTTTTGTGCTATTTAAAATTAATTTAAACGATAATAAACAAAATATATGGAGGCATTGGACAATTAGATAAATAGTAGTAAATTTATTGACATTTTTGTAATGAATTAAAAATGTAGTATTAGTAGCATTTATCATTTGCATTAATCCCTTTATATTTACTATAATTTACACAAATTGCAATATCTCTAAAAACTTGTAATCCAAATGAGAATACGGCCGTGATTATCGTTGTTTTCCCTTTCATATTGCAAATATTTAGGCTAACGCATTAACGCGTATTTGTACATTTTATAGTAATCGCAAAGTAAGTAGTAACTTGAAATGGGTTACGTAAATAAATTACTAGCCATTGTGTTCATTTAATTAAATACTTGGTTAACATGTGTCATTAAGGCCTTATATAAATGTGTGCCGGCAAGGCAGTCATTCAAAATTCTATTGGTGGTCATTTAATAAAACAATCAAGAGCTAAGACTCTTGGCCTAAGAGTAGACGTTTGAGTTTATCAAGCTAAGCAAAAGAATATTGTATGCTAGCTGAAATCAGGGCAAGCAAAATTGAGAAAATCTGAGATTCAATTGAATAACAAGTATAATATCAATAAATGTAGGACAAGAATTTATTTGTATCATTATTAATAAATTCCCAAGTTTTGTTTTGTCATGTTTAGTTATTTATATTTAAACTAGTTCACTTTCAATAATTTCAATTGTTTTTGAAAAGCAAATGTACGTTCAAAAAAATGTCTTAAATTTATTACAATGGATATAACTATTTTATTTATTTTGTTGGTAAAATTTTGGTAGGTATTGTGTTGAATGGCATATATAGATACATTAAAAGCAAAAGCCATTTTATTTAAACTGTTGATGCCTTGAGGACTTACAATATTAAACGAAATCATTACCGTTGGAAATATTTTGCTATTTTGAGAAAAATATTATTTTTGTTGGGTTTCGGGGGGAGGGCTTCAGCTCTTCATAGCCCCTGCATCCCTCGCAATACATCTTTGATAAAAGGCCACATCCGATCCTGGTTTGGCCCACCCCTAACTTAGATTAAGTTAGATTATGATAAGCTGGGTTAGGGTGGGGTATTTTAGCCAATATTTTCAATTATTAGGTCCCTAACTACAACATTTAACTAATTATACAATGCAAAACGTCTAACAGCTAGTATCTTGTCATTTAATTTTTTATTTATACAATAATAATTTAAAGAAAAATTACAATAATATCTGAAAAGTTCAAAAAGGAAAATAAATACTTGTATAAGCAACCAATGGTCCTGAACGATTTATTCATCGTTTTCAAAGTTATAATTTTCACTAAGTACATTTCAATTCCCGTCCTCTGAAAGAAATTATTTACAACTTAATTATAAATGTTTCATTGAAATTGTATGTAAGTAGTGAAAATTCTTGTAAATACCCATCAAACGTTATTTCATTCTCTGCTCCTGTACCAGTTTGGTAGGTGGATTTCTGTTGCAGCTAATATTTGAGTGAAAGTTGTGAATCGGTGAAAAAGCATTGCAACAAACTGCGCACCCAATAATGAAGCCATGAAAATCATAAAAAGTAAATCAAATGGCTGCAATTGCCAACCATCCCCCAGTGGCCATTTTATGTAGATCTTTTCCTTTTCAAGCTGAAGCAAAAATATGAACGTCACAAACATGGCATTCAAAACAATGAACCAAAATGCCACCTTATTACGTAATTGTGTTAATTGTTTTGCCACTTCTTTCTGAAATATTAATGAAAAAGTAGTTAATTTTTCAACTTCCACAAATACTTTAACTTAAGATCTTCATTGGTACTCGCCTCTTTTTTGTCGTCTGGGGTAATTGGTTTTAAATATTTACTGATACATTCTTCCCAGAAAACCTTTTCTGCTTCTTCCAATTCAAAAGTTTGAAATTTTGATTCATCATAATCTGACAAAACTGAATTTATCATTATTAGTTATAATTATTATTAAGACTAACTAGCCCATTTATTAACAGATGTGCTTTAATGATTCAATATTAATATACATTGACAAAACAAACTGCTTACCTTTGTCAAATTCTTTAGTGCTAGGAGTCGTAGCAGATGATGTCCCAGCAACACAATTATTGGAGGTGGAAGATTCCGTTTCCTTTTCGTGATGTCTTAAAATACATTCGAAAAAATTATATAAAGTAATACTTCATTGTACCATGACTTTTTATCAAATACCAATACCTGTTTCTGGTTTCATTCAATATTTCATAAATTCTTGTAATATCTTCATTTAGTCTGGTGTTCTTGTAAAATATTTTAGAAAAGTCTATGCAAAATATTGAATTTTGATTTTCCTGTGCAGGAGTTCCTTTAGCAGCTAATTTCTAGTATCAATGATGGTTATAGTTATAATCGTGAAAAAAGTTCTAAGTAACCTTATACACCTTAAATTACATGAGAAGATTTATGCAAATATACTCACCTCTTTGGTTTCCATCTTTTTCTCCCTTGTACCCCATCCAACGTTATTCATGTTAAACAAAGAATATAAAGGCAACAGCATATACATGGTAGGGATTGTGATGTAGTAAATACCTCCATGTTTAAGGCAGCCGAATTCTTTAGGGTGCATTAATGCAGAAATCACAAATATTGTCGGGGTATAGTAAGATTAAGTCATAGAGATATGTAAACCGCCGACAAATATGTAAACGCGGGGCTGCCGTGAGCCAGCCAATGGCTGCACTAGTGAGTGAAGCCATTGGATGACTCTCGGCAGACTTGTGAAAAGAGTCGGGAGAACGAAGTGGGAAGCAGAGGAGAGAAGGTGCGAGTCTAGAGCCAATAAAGAGGTTGTGGGACAGAGAAACGAGGTCTTGGCTTGGGTTGAGTTATTGGCATCTTGGCATTATTGGCATCTTCGGGACGTGACTGACACTGACCTGACCGAAAGAAGAACATTCGGAGAATACCTCTCCTGGTTGACCCGTGGCTTTACCTAGCGAGCGCATCACCCACAGAGGAGTCTTTTCCGTACGACAAGCTGCAGGATCGAAGATTGGGACAAGGATATATTCGGATGTACTTTTTTCGGGTAAGTGAAGTGTCAACATTTCAAAAACATCATTTTTATTATGGGAGCATAAATAATTTATGTGAAATTGGATGGGGAATACGAAAATTGTTGTCTGTGAGGGATCTGGGTAATGTGCATTGTGATAGGTACATGTTGCATGTGTCGTTCATCGCCATAAAAGTAAATTTTGTTTTTTGGGCTTAATTGAAATTTTTGAATGATGGGACTAATTTCCTGATATAAAGTATCGTATGGGCTACCTGGGGAAATTATTATCAAAATTATGGGAATAACACTTTTTGTAAAATCGGCAAAAAATGATGACCGTCCGTCATCATAAAGGATAATTTTTGTTTTTGAACTTAAAATAATTTTGATTTTCTTGGGGATAATTTTCTGAGATTTCCTATCTTATGGGCTATACAAAAATATTTATATCATAAATATGCGGAAATCAGTTCTCGTTTTATCGACAAAAAACTGAAGACACAAAACCGACCTACACACATAACCACAGTGCACATTCCAATGCATAATCTGGGGAATGGTAAAAATAATTTATTGACTTCGTCATAATTATTATAGTAATATTTAAAGGCATTTGTGAATTTATGGGCGTTTGTCATAAAAATTTATTTTCCAAGGGGTGAAATTCATAATCAAAATGTTGAAATGGTGAATTGTATTAGGGAGCTAGTGGAATTGCGTTCGGTATACAACATACGCTGCGCACAGCGAGTCAAAGCTAAATTTTCTTTAATTACATTTTTGTTTGAAAAGTCAATCTCTGCAATTGACTAGGAAATTTTTTCATTTTTTCTTTGGTTGAATAAATAGCTGCGCGGTCATTTTATGTACATGAAAATTTTTGTCTTTTGGTACTGCACTGAGTCCTCGAGTGGCATGCAGTGAGTACATTCGATTTCGATCGATATAATTGAGTTTCAGCAAAACAATAACAGCAATATGAACGTAAAATGTTTCCATTTAACCCGTTATGTGTTCTAGATCACGCATTTAGAAATAATTGCTATATATACGTTTTACCTAACGTATTGCCGTGCAATTTTGAAACGTTTAAGATTTGCCGTGTCATTGAAACGCATTTTAACGGTCGTCATTGGGGAAACCATCAGACTATTCGTTTTCTAACTTTCTATATTCTGTCTGTACGAAACGGATTTAAATTTTTCTTGGTATCCGAGCAGACAGCTAAAGAAAATTCTGAGCATTTTTCAAAAGTCTTACGGGATTATTACTAATTATGTTTTCAGTACTGTTGTGTGAATACAAAGTACATTTCTAAAACTAAGTGCTGCTCAAATTTTTCTTATTTTCTTGATTCGCCCCATGTGAAAATAAAACATAGTAGACCTATCAGTCTATTATATGGTGGTAGATACGGGACGTTGTCTTACTCTCATAAGCTAAGCGTTGCTTTATGTTAATTCGTGGCGACAGTTGGGCATTGAACTTATCTGCCATATCGCGCGTTTGACTTTGTTAAAAGTCGAGTAAAAAAGAGAGATGAATCCCTAATTAGCTAAAAAAGACGCCAATGAATATAAATTAAGTTGAATGACTGGGCATATGTTGATTTGATTGTAGTTGAGTGTAAAAAAGTCTAAGTTATGAATATTTTGGGAACTTATCTAATAATTTAAATAATTTGTAAAAAGAGAAGTGAACGGAGGTCACTAAGGATAAGCATAAAACATTGTGAATGTGTATTAATCCTAATTTGTTTTCTCTGAGATAACCTTTGTTTGACAATGAGTGCCGTGGGTGACGGAGATAATGACGGAGAGTGGGATTTTGATGCTGGCAATGCAAACCGTGGTGATGGTAATGAGCGGAGGAATGAGGAGCAAGCTCAAGGAATTGGAGGACAAGCTCATGACGCTCATAATGAAGGAGTGGAGGACGAAGTTACACTGTTGCGACGACAACTCGCTGAATTACAGGCTCGGTTTGATCTTCTTAATACTGGAAACGCAGGTACTGTACGTTCCAATGTTAACAATGCCAGATCCGATAGCCAGAATATGGTAGTAAATCCTAACCTTTTCGCGCACCATCAGGCCATTCAACAATTGCGGCACTATGATGGAAAGTCTGATGCGGAGGAATTTCTTTTGAAATTTGAGACTGATTTGGATTTTATTGGTTTGACAAAGCAATGGGCTATCCATAACTTTGATCGAGTTTTGGAGGGCGATGCTAAAAATTGGTGGACGGCAGAATATCCATCAATCAGCAACCAATTAAAGGAGATTAATCCTGACTTTGAGGATGTCTGGTTTGAAATTAAATTTAAATTCTTAAAGTTTTTTGATCACTCCTCCCAAAAGACTTACTATCGTATACAAAATAAAGCGCTTGTATACAATATTGGCGATGACCCACAGAAGTATGTGGCTAGTAAGCTAGAAATATTGCGCAATATTGAGCCGACTATGTCGATTCAAAGAAAAATCGAGCAGTTGACCAAGACTTTACCATTTGATATTCAGACTAACTTAATAGGTCAAGACTTTAAATCAACTGGTGAATTTCTTGATAAATTGCGTAAAATTGCCGAAATATACGCAATGAATAAGACGAGTACTAGCACCCGGAGTTCAAATTCACGTAGTACATATGTACCAGGACCCGTGAATTCGAGCTTTAGAGAATCTGGTGGGCGGTCCCAACGCTTTAATAATGTTCGTGATGTTCGTTCAAGTTCAGTCCCTAATAGTAATAATAATTCGGGAAATAATCAAAATGAACAAACTGGGAGAAATCCCAATCAAGGCAATTACTATCGGGGAAGTGAACAAAGTGGGAGAAATCCCAATCAAGGCAATTATTATCGGGGAAATAATAGAGGGAACTATTATAGACCACAAAATAATCGTGGAAATACGGGAGAAAGTCCTGTTACATGCTATCGTTGTGGAGAGACTGGTCACGTGTCATATTATTGTCCTAATCCCTTGAATAATGGGACAGTAGGAAATAATTCCGCACCAGTGCCACAAAATAATAATGCTGGAGGTCAGCAGAGCTCTAATCAAGTTCCTCCTCCCCAACCTTTAAACCAAAACTCTGTACAGCGTCAGTAAAGAGTCTGACAATTGTTGGTAATGGATCTGGTTTTGGTGAAACATTGAATAATAATAAAAATTTGGGAAATAATGTGGGAAATTATAATTCAATTGTATGTGATAGTAATGTGCAATATTTAAGGGGGTTAAATGAGAGGAATATAATAGGTAATAATGATAATAATGTTAATTTGGGAAATGGAAATGTTAGTAATGAGATGAATGAGTGCAATAATGTGAGTATGTGCGTTAATAGTGGGACTGTGGATGAGAATGTGGCTATCCACAATAGAAATTTAATTTTTACTAATTCTAAGATGGATAGGAGTGATGTGCATATTTCAGGAAAGGGATCTTATGCATCGGTAGTGAAAGAGGGAGTTGTTGGTAGTCCATATGTACCATCGGGGGGACATGATGGAAAGGCTCAACATTATATTCGGAAAAATTTATTTAAAAATTGGCAGTTGAGAGAAAAGAATTTGGAATTGCATTCGGAGAGTAGATGTGGGAAAGCATTAAGTAAAATTATCGGGTTTGAAAGTAAGGAGCCTAGGATGGAGAGTGAAATTAGTTCTGACAGTGCGTATTTGAATCTTTTGACCTCCACTTCAGAAGGTCAATCAACGGAATCAAATACTAGCAATGTCAAGGAGGTTGTTGATGAGAAAGTGATGATTGGGAACAAAGAAAAAGTTGTTAATGTGAGGAAAAAGCGTGGAAGTAAGGGAAAGAGTTTAAAAAATAAAGTTGATTTTGATGTTAAGTTGAGGAATAGATTTAGAGTGTTGAGTGATACTAGCCCGGATGCTAGTGATGAAAATGATAGTGAGTATGAAAGGAAATGGGAGGATTGTGAAGTCACGTTGAGTGACATTAATAAAAGTTTAAGAAGGAAGAAGAATTGTCGGAAAGTGGCTCAACCATACCATACTAGTGTAACCGAGGATAGTATTGACGAGACTTCAGAGACTACGGTTTACACTGAAACTCCATATGGCATGTTTCCAGCTAGGCATCGCATGCAAAATGAAAGATGGAAGCGACAGCTCAACTTGAAAATTAATGGCAAGTTTACGGAGGTATTGGTGGATACGGGGGCTACTATTTCGGGAATTAGCTATAAATTTTATAGAGACATGATGGGAAATCCTAGCGGAGAACAATATGTACACAGGGTTAGTGACATACAACCATTTACTATTGGACTATCGATAGAGGAAGCAGGAGAGTACGTAGTAAGACAAAAAATTGAAATGTTCTTGGAGATAGATGGATATAAGATATTATGGTGTTTCTATATTGTACCTGGTTTATCTAGTAATGTAGTTTTGGGAAGAGATTGGTTATTAGCATACGGCGTTAAACTGAATTATTTTAAAGGTCCTAATTTGTTTACGTACGGTGTGGACATAGCTAACGAATCACGAAGATATTTGAATGGGATACCAATATCTGAGTTTACAGATTGGGCGACAGTTCTATTACCTAATGTAAAGGCGTGTAAGGACGCAGTACCAGCAGAGAAGGGAGACCCTCGGGTTAAAAACGATGTTAAGTCATCATGCCTGACGGAATCTTTTTGCCCAGTTGCCAAGGAAATAGGCGTAAAGCCTGAAGTAGGCAAAGGCAGTACTGAAAAAGAAGCCCGGCCACAATTGGGTATTAACGTACCACGGCCGCGGGGCCAAACCAACGAAAGTCCTATCACGACTACTTCTGATACTGATGCCGCTTGGGCAAGTGGACCTACTACTTGTACTTCGTTGCCAGGGTTTACGACTTCTGAAAAGTCAGATGAACTGAAATCGCACCAATCACCAGACAATCAAATCAGACTGAATCGTAATGTTATCGTTCCACCGAATAACGCTAAGAAAGTACATTTTTTCATAGATGAAGATGTTGACGCCAGTATTATGATAACACCTCGAGTACAACTACAATACACGAAACACATACAAGTAGGCAATGCTATAGTCGACGTTAAGAGAGGCAAAGGTTGTACATTCATGATAAATCCAACTAACAGGCCTATATTATTACGAAAGCGAGTTCTTATTGGTTCGTATGACTTTTTAACACCTAACATGATAGTGTGTAATGCAGATGAGGTTGAAACTACCATTAAGTCAGAAAAAGCAGAGTCTGTAAAAAAGTCTACTACTAATACTAAGGAACAGAAAGTACGTATGGAGCATTTAGGTGCCATGGACATAGAAGCAGAAGATTTTTTGGGTAAAATATCTCTAGGTAAAGACTTGACTGATGAAGAACGTGAACAAGTTAATGATTTGTTGTATCGATATCGTGACGTATTTACGAAAAACGCATTAGACTTGGGTAGATGTAATATGGTGACACATAACATAGACGTACAAGGTGCACAGCCGGTAGCACAGAAGCCCTATAGATGTTCGTTTGCTGAAAGGCAAGAGATTTCTAAACAGGTTTCTGAATTATTAGCTAAGGGGATAATAGTACCTTCGGATTCACCATGGTCTTCTCCGGTCGTTTTAGTCAAAAAGTCTGACGGGACTTTACGCTTTTGCGTTGATTTTCGAGCTGTGAATGCGCTCACTAAAAAGAGTAGTTATCCTTTGCCTAGATTAGACGATGCACTTGATCGTTTTGCATTTTCCAAATATTTGAGCACTATGGATTGCGAGTCGGCATACTACCAGGTACCAATGGATGAAGAGTCTAAAGACAAAACAGCTTTTGTTTGTCCAGACGGCCTATTCCAGTGGAATTTTATGCCTTTTGGTTTATGCAATGCACCAGCTACTTTTCAGAGATTGATAGATGCAGTGCTGGGAGGTCTTAAATGGACCATCGCATTGGCATATCTTGATGATATTATCGTTTATAGTAAGGATTTTCACGCGCATCTTGAGCATTTAGAGACTATATTCGAATGTCTAAAGAAAGCCGGACTTAAGCTAAAACCAGCTAAGTGTAATTTTGCGGACAATAAAATTAAGTTTTTAGGTCATATTATCTCTGCTGAGGGAATATCAGCCGATCCTAACAAATGTCGCGCTGTAAATGAATTTCCTAGACCTAAGACAGTACGTGACATCTTATCCTTCGTTAATTTTTGTGGATATTATCGCAGATTTATTAAGGGCTTCTCGAACATAGCGAGACCATTAACTGCGCTGACGTGTAAAAACGTACCTTTTATTTGGGGTGAGGAGCAAGAGCAAGCATTCATACAACTTAAGCAAGCCTTGGTTTCTCCACCAATAATGGCACATCCACAGGATGACGCTCCTACGAGAATCTGTACTGACGCTAGTTATACTGGCCTAGGTGCAACTCTTGAGCAACAGGAGGTAAATCATTCCATAGAACAGCAGGGTAAAGATGGGCAATGGAAAGTGGTAGCATATATCTCAAGAACTTTGAAACCGCATGAAAAGAAGTATAGTGTGTCAGAAATTGAATGTCTGGGCATTTTGTATGCAGTGGAGGCATTCCGACCATATATTCATGGTAGACCGTTCACTATTGTGACAGATCATTGTTCGTTGTGCTATTTGTTAAAACTTAAAGACCCACAGGGAAGATTAGCAAGATGGGCTCTAAGGTTATCGCCTTATTATTTTGACATCCAATATGTGTCAGGGAAAAGTCACGGACACGTGGATGCATTATCCCGGTATCCACTCGCATTAAGTAATTGTACTTCAATTACAGATCCTTTGAATTTCGGGGATAATTTATGCGGCATGGATAAACGCTCTGAGTGGGAGTCTAGACAGAAAGCAGATCCTATGTTGAAAGACATAATTAGCGATCTAATACATGCAAAGTGGCAAGAGGACTATGAAATTGATCCTAAACATGATAGCTATACTCTAATTGATGGATTATTGTATAAGGCAGGTGATACGGAAGATGAAAATCTTTGGCGTTTGGTAGTTCCTCAGGGATTAAGGAAAGAAGTTCTTACGGAAGTGCATGAGAATAACGCTATGCACTTAGGATTTTTCAAAACTTGGTGTTTAATCAAATCGCGTTATTATTGGCGAAAAATGTATTCGCATACACGTCAATTTGTATTGGGTTGTCAACTCTGTCAACAATACAACAGGAGGGTCGGAGCAGCCCCAGGGCCGGCTCAGCCTATTCCAACTCCTGACATGCCATATGATCGCGTAGGAATTGATTTGATCGGTCCATTTCCAAGTACTCCTTTTCCTAGACGAAACCAATATGCGCTAGTAATTATGGATCATTTAACTCGGTTTGTCGATATTTTTCCAGTTAAAAGTACAGAAACTAAGCATATCGTTAAAGTTCTGACGGAGGGAATGATATATTCATCACATCATTCTTGTCCAAAAGAAATTTTGACCGATTGTGGTCCTAACTTCATGTCTAAAGACTTCCGGGAATTTTGTGACAAATATCACATCAATTTGATTCATTCTTCACCTTACAATCCTCAGACTAACGGAATAGTCGAGCGTTCTAATGCGGTCATAAAAAACATCTTGGCTAAGCATGTGAACGAAACAATGAACGACTGGGATAAGTATTTGAATAGAGTCGCCTACGCAATGAATAATACAGTCCATAGAGTAAATCAATATTCGCCATATTATTTACTTCACGGTAGAGAACCTAGATTGCCTTGTGATGCAATTACTCCTACTATTTCGGAAAGAGTAGGTGATGAAGAGCCTAACATTATTATGACAAGAGCGCGTCGTGCTCAACAGGTCGCTAAGGACCGAACGGATAGGTTTCAGAACATAGAGAAACGACGTTGGGACGCGAAACATAAACCGAGACATTATAATACCGGAGATTTTGTTTGGCTAGCTAATTTTGCGCGTATTCCAGGAAAAGTTTCCAAGTGGTTGGTACACTGGAAAGGTCCATACTGCGTTGTAAAACAGACGGGCCCTATCAGTTACTTAATTGCTGATGAGCGCAAATTTGGTCATACTAGAGTGGAAAATGTCAGACATTTGAAGCCTTATTACGGGGAATTTACGTCGGACGAAGCTTCCGAATGCGACTTTTATGATGAAGTCGAACTTCCACCTGAACTTGTTTCAACTTTGTCTGATAAACCTTCTACTGACTGCAGTAATCCTATTTCTATTCAGGATGATGGTCTAGAGTTCAGTGAGCATAATAACTCAAGAGACGATCCTGGTAATGTCAGTGACGCAACGGTTTACACGGAAATTGCTCGTTTGCTAACTACGGAGGACTTAGAATGTCCAGGAGAAATTTCTAACATAGCGCATGCATCGGGTAATAACGTAGAATCTGTTAATATAAGTGTACAGAGTAATATTGGCACAAGAACGACTGATAGTCATAGCCAAGTAGAGGAAAGAGTCATTAATGACAGTAGAAATCGTATGAGTGGTGAAAATGTGAGTGTGAATGTGACGGGTAGTGTAGAAAGTATTTTTGGGTCGAGAGATGTCTCATTTATTGATTTTGGTACAGGGGGTAATGTTAATACTTCAGAGAGAAATTCTGATATTTTTGGGGAAAGTTCTAATGTTTCTAATAACGTTTCTTTAAATATTTCTGGGGATAATTCAGTTTTGGGGAATAGTAGTAATGCTAGCAATTTTTTTGATCTAAGTACTGCTAATAGCGCTGAGAGTGTTGCGCAAAGTCCGGATTATTTTGGTACTCCAGTGGCGAGTCCAGGTGATAATCCACAGGAGACTGAAGGTACGGAGGAAACGGGGACGGTAGAGACGGAGGAGAGCTCTGTTCGACGTAGTGTTAGAACAACTATTCCAATTGATCGTTTTGGGTGTCCAGTACCGTCTTCCATGATAAATAGCAGAGGTCAACTGAAAAGGCTGTGTAAAGTCGCCAGCGCGGTTCAAATGCTGTGTGGCATGTATTAATTTGTATATTTTTTCTGATTTTTGTGTACAGAATGGCAGGAAATAGCCAAAACGTTGAGTTGGTGCGACGGGATCCTCAGGAAGAGTCTTGGGTTGATGAGGAGGAGGCCAATCGCTTCAATTTCCGAAGTTTCGCCGTCAGTATTCCTACGGTCGGATATCTGGATGTAGAGGGAGATACGAGGACGTTTCAACCAGATACAAGTCGTAATTCGGTGTGGTCTCAGTGGCGAGATCCTGTTCGACAAGGCCCAAATGACGGGGGCAGTCGCAACGGCCCGCGGGGAGGCGCCAGAGCTCCCGGGCGAAGAAGCAGCCAAGGGCAAGGACAGCAAAGACGAAGTGATCGTCGTGGAGATTCAGCACGTCGCAACAACGGCCACGGCAATAGATTTGGGAGTGGCGAGAACAGGGAGCAACATCGGGATCGAGGAGTCTCGAGATCCATCTCAAAAATATATACCAACAAAGTTGGCACGAAGATCTGTTACGCGTGTGGTTCCTGCTCTCATCTCTTTGCAAAATGTGAACGACTTCACGAAATTCTGTTGGATCGTGAACAGAAAGCTCAAGCTATGTGTGTTCGGTGCGGCAGATACTTAGGATATCCAGGAAAACTCTGTCGACAATGTTTGGTGCACTATACGCATTTATATTGACATTTTTTGCTGTAATGTGTTGACTATTAGTGCTACGATATTGTTGGTGTGGAGGCATACTTTTGGTGAATTGGGTTGAATTGAATTAATTGTACGGGAATGAATTTATGAATTTATGCTATCATTTGATTATATTTTGTGTTCAATAATTTCTAAAGGTGTAATCATTATCTAGGGGACATAATGTATTTCTGTGTAGTTATTACCATTGTATTAATTAATTGGTATGGATAATATTTTTGCTATAATGTTAGTATTTGTTTTTGGGACATGGTGTTTATGTATCAACTTAGAATGTAGTTATTATTGGCTCTTAACCTTGTAATTTTGACGTATCTTTTCTACCCGGGGGAGTTTACGTCTGGGGACCAGCCGTCTTTGTTGGCGTGGTGTCGGGGTATAGTAAGATTAAGTCATAGAGATATGTAAACCGCCGACAAATATGTAAACGCGGGGCTGCCGTGAGCCAGCCAATGGCTGCACTAGTGAGTGAAGCCATTGGATGACTCTCGGCAGACTTGTGAAAAGAGTCGGGAGAACGAAGTGGGAAGCAGAGGAGAGAAGGTGCGAGTCTAGAGCCAATAAAGAGGTTGTGGGACAGAGAAACGAGGTCTTGGCTTGGGTTGAGTTATTGGCATCTTGGCATTATTGGCATCTTCGGGACGTGACTGACACTGACCTGACCGAAAGAAGAACATTCGGAGAATACCTCTCCTGGTTGACCCGTGGCTTTACCTAGCGAGCGCATCACCCACAGAGGAGTCTTTTCCGTACGACAATATAGAAGCCACAAATTCAATTGATAACGAAGTAGGGGAAAGATATCCTTCTCCTGAGAATTGTAATAATATTGCTACCAACACTACAACTATTGAAATGGAGTACACGGCTGATAGCAATCCAGCGACGAAAAGCTGAATATAAAATATTTAAATCTGTATATTGCAATAAAATGAATCTATTACAATCTGTATAAAAATACGATTACGATAAAAATGATGATATAACAATTATTTTCCGTCTACTCTACTTGTAATCCATAAATACATTAAAAAACCGTATCGTCTTTTGCCGAATTGAGCATTGCCCGAAAGCAAACGGTAGCTGCCTTGACTCATAAAACATTGATAGTTAAATTACACATTAAAAAATCAATAGTTCAAAAGTAGTAAGTCAACAACGCGTACCAACCAAAAGTCAATAACCAGGGTCGTCATAAAATCTTGTATAAAATTGAATTTAATTTAAAAAAACTACAATTTGTGTTAAAATACTAATATTCATTCTTACTTACAATAAAATATAAGGTACTCAAATTTGAATTTTCAAAAAAATTATCATACCAAAACCATCCACCAGATTCGGTATATCGTACGGACTGTTTTGTGAATTTGGACTAGTGAAATGTCAAAAACTTCGAGATTTAAAATGATTAAACTAACCACAAGTAACTGTCTCATTTAATAATTGTATAGAGGCGTAGTATAGTAGATAATTTCAAATTCAGACTTACTTGGGTTCGTTCTTTGCAATAGTAGCAAACAAAGATAAATATCAAAATTGGTATCATGTTGCATATAAAGCTTGTCAGTTCTCGTGTTTCACATGCAGCTGAACATGCTCCAACTAACACCAGAAAAATTGTCCCGGGACCGAGAATGGTACCAACCAACAGGATATACTACAACAGATTGGATTCAAACTATTTATAGCAAATTGCATTTTACCAATTAATGTGAAAGGGTTGTTTAATATTGGCTGTACCTGATAACATATGTACGGATTCGAAATGCTGGTATTCGTTTTTACAATTTTTTTGTAATTTGTAATTACATCCATGATGTTGACCATAGTGGAAGGATACCATCTCCGTCTCTGATTAAAGAATTCGTAAAACCCTTCCGGGGCTTGTGTTTTTGCATCACTGGCAGCCGTATATTCCACACGGTAGCCTTCTTTCAAAAGTAATGTACAAAGCCATCTGTCCTCACCTTGATCGTATTGAATGTAGTGCAAAGGTTCTTGGCTTCTAGTAGTGTACGTGGCTAACACATTATCATGCAATAAAGCCGAGCCTCGAAATAAGGAGAAACATCCAGGAGCACAAAGTACGCAACCAATAATATGCTCCGTAGCTTTTTGCAACCAATGCCCTACAAATTAGTAGGTAATAATTTATTAAGTTAACTTTGTTCTTATTTTCCTATAATGATCCTTAACCACATTTTTTGGGCTTTGGTTGAAAAAATGTTTTGAAAGTTTTTAATCCCCACGATTTGAAGGCCTTAAATTTGGACATTTGCTGTAGCATTTGGTTTCTATTAGAAGTAGTCAAAATAATAAAATATACCCTTACGCAAAAATCTTATAAGTTCTACAATAGATCTTATAAGATTGTCGTACGACTGGCCATGTTCATTATTTCTAATATGAATCTTGTATTGATATTACATTCAACTTGTAAGTTCATCGTATTTTAATCTTACATCCTGAAAATATGTAAGTTTGCAATCTACAAAACCATTTCTCGCAATCCACTAAATTTAATTCCCATGGTAACATAAATAATTGTTTGGAAATTTCATGTTTTCGTCATAATTTTGTCCCGCGAACAGAAAGGAATTTCCACGTCAAAGGAAAGGACCAAGTCAAGAAACGAACTTTGGAATTTAAAATTGCGACTGCTTACTGACAGAAATGCTATTTTCTATTTCGTTTGTGTTCACGGAACAAAAATTAAATTATGACAAAAACATGAAATTCCCAAACAAATATTTATGTTACCATGGGAATTGAATTTAGTGGATTGCGAGAAATGGTTTAGGAGATATTCATCCTGCAAAAAATGTCTTTCATGATTCATATAAGCAAATGCTAAAATTCTTGCTAGAAATATACAAAATGCTTACAATTTTCATACAAGTGACTTGTAAGATCTTATAAGTTACTTGTAAGAAACTTATGTGGAATTGGCCTCCATTATCACACAATTTCTTACAAGATATCTATGGCGACTTTTCCGTAGGGGTAGTACAGTAGAACAAACATTACAGATGATATGTATAATTGGCAAATATATTTATGACATGTAAATGTATACATGAAATGGGCAAAAAGCAGTAAATTCTGAAGTCTGAAATTCGCACACAAATATGAACACAGCTTTCAATGGCTAGATTTGCCAAATGCATTAAAGACCAGAATATATTGCACTGAAGTGCCTACACCTTTCTTACTGTTAAAAACGACGTAATTTTGCTAAAGGTATTTTAATGGGATCTTTTACAGCATATTATTATTATAGATCAAGAAATGTATTGCATATTATTGTCAGCTTTTCAATTCCGTAGTAAATAATTATATGTAAAACTACTGCAAAAAACATGGTATTGGATCCTTTCGTGTTATGTATGCCATATTGGCATCCACTACAGTAAAAATCAAAATAATGAATAATATTCCATTTATTGAAAAATAAAAAATATACCTATTGCATATTCAAACTTTTGGTACCATATCATTGGCCCTATAAAAGTAAATAGTGTTTGTTAGTGTAAAAGTTGCAAAGCCTCAAGAAACATTAATTGTTAATTGTTTAATTTCAGATTCAGACCTGTACCAGTCGGATGAATCCTTCCACAAGCTGCTCCCAATTTGTCGTTATTTGTCAAAAGTGTCAGAAGGTGCTCTACAGCTTTAGGATAGAAGTCAATGTCTCCATCGAGGGCCAGTAAAAATGTATTTTTTTGCACTGATTGAAAATCCTCTCCTGTAGTGTTAAGCGGTTTGTAACACAACAAATAGTACCTAAAATTTATATAAACATTGACTATGCTGTCCAATATTGCAACATTAGAAAAGTGAAAGTAAAGAATATTACACCTTACATGTACATTATTTGCGACCATCTTTTTTTGTTTTTAATTAATCTTTTGTCCTTAAAGTGTACAGTTAAAGTAGTTTTTTCTGGTAAAATCCATACTATTCTTCCACCATATGGAGTTAAAGTTTTTAATGGCGGATTTAGCTTTAGATGCTCAACTGTACTAATAAATGTTTTTGCATAGTCATTCAGCAAAATCTGTCGACCCGTATCTTTTGTATCAATTTGCTCGTAGGCATCATCAAAAAATATTTGAGCTATAAATCAGAGACTTAAGATAATTAAATTTGTAAATGTAGAAAATTGTATCAATAAAATGTAAAAACCCAATACGAATGGGGCCCCCTACAGTTAGCTTAAATCGATCGAAAGAGGTGTTCAAAAAGTTCAACGAGGTAAGTTTATGAAACAATTATACGTTATCATATCTATACAATCATATCGATATTTGACCCCAAGTATCTCCATATAAAAGTTGCAGTCTATTCTCTAGGGATCCAAATCGTACACGATTTTTGTCATGCACTTTGAGACTGTTTGTTGAACTTTTCATTCTTTTCACTCAAGTGAGTATATACAAATGCATAAAAGGTAGAAATTAATACCGGGAGGATTACAATTAGGACCATAATCATTTAAGCACAATTGTAACTTGTAACATACTTTCATAAATATAGTCGTCATAATTAACATCTGCATTGTTGTTTCTCTGGATACGCAGAGAGCCCTGACGGCTATCCATTCTTAAAATACTGTTCAACATCATCTGCATTTCTTCCTGTAATATGATAAATTGCAATATGATTATTTTGCACACAAAACACGTGGTTATTTTTATAATGTCACTTACACGTAATATTTATGAAATATAATAATGTCGTAGATTGCATGGTTCGGGGTTGGATTAAAGTTATGTAGATTTGACATAAACTTTTAAACATGTCTCTATATAGTAAGATATTAATCACCTTGTTTTCATGCCACATGGTAGCACAAGCTATAACAGTGGGTATCTGTATTTGCGGTGATTCCTGAATACGTTGGTAGGCCACATTAGACGGTCGTTGTTCACCACGTCCAACTGCTCTGTCATTTCTACTACATGTTTTCTCCTTCCTACTATTCATTAACAGAGACTGGTCAATAATCAAGGCGTTGTAATATGGTGTCATAAAAATTCGCTCAGTCCTAGCGCAGCGTTCTGATTTAGCACTCCAGATGTGAATTGTGATCCATATTTGAGAAAGAAACCAAAAGCTCCCATAAATGATATGCTGCAAATATTAAGTACCGAAAATTAGCAAAGAATTTAAAAATGTCCCATGTAATTGAGAAAAGCCTTTATGACAAAAGTTATGCCATATTCAGAAAAAATCACTTGGGCAGTGGATCAAATCTAATTCAATTGAATATGCAAAAATTCGTATTCATTAAATATACTATATGTAAAAATACCGCAAAAACATGGTATTTCATCCGTTCGTGTTATGTACTACCAGTTCAATGTGTCTTTTCCACCTGCTGATAATGAAAAGCAAAGAGACTGGGCACGAACAAAGGAGGCCACCTACATAGCATCCTCTTTCATCAGCGTTTTGAATAAATCTAATAGAATACGATTTTTTTCTAAACAATTGTGGTATTTAGTATACCATACCTTACGAATGATATAAAAGTGTTATATTGCCTTCCTACCAAGGGGCAATAGTCCTCGGACTGGCTAGTATTAACATTTTGCCATAAATTTGTGCCTACTTATGTATATAATTTAACAATCACACTTACTTTGCTCATTACATCTTGTGGGCACGTCCAGAATAATTTTCCAAAAGCTTCATCGTCCACGACACACTGATTATCAGACTCAACACAATAATATCCCATAATCAACATGGCCGTTGGTACAATCATTAGAAGTGGCAATAAAAA
This sequence comes from Tomocerus qinae, assembly GCA_020055645.1. NCBI lineage: Eukaryota > Metazoa > Arthropoda > Collembola > Entomobryomorpha > Tomoceridae > Tomocerus > Tomocerus qinae. The sequence continues at coordinate 16,644,558 of CM034546.1, read as the reverse complement.
TATGAAGTTTGGGAGACGGATTTTGCACCCATACCTAGCTAGTAATTTTATAAGGTTTAACTTTTTTAATCATCTGAACTGCAGTCATAACTAAAAAGCGATAGACAATTATTATGGAAATAAATTTTGCTGTTATATTAATTAATAAATCATAATCTGTATAATTGTATTTAGCGTAAATGATAACCAAGCAAATATTTTCCACAATACAGTCTACGGCTATTATGACCGTAGTGTAAATTGTTTTAAATATCAAAATATTGTGCAAAAAATATGATGTGTACGTTACCAAATGTGTAGCATAAAAATGTGGTTACAATTTGAACAGATGTCACAATAAGGACTGAACGTGGAGAATTATTCTATATAGTCAACAATTAATTGTAATGAATTATATTATATATGGACCAGGAAAAAAGATACTATTATTTCGAAGAAACTATGACAACAAAGGATATCTCAGAAACAATATTTATGGGTCAATGTTTTTGTTGAACAATTTCCATTGTTCAAAAACAAATTACCAATCGCATTGCGTGATTAAATAAACCAATCAGTGGCCTCTCAGTTTGTTTCGGAAATCTCTTTGTTGTCATAGTTTCTTTGTAGATAATATACATATTTACACCTATAAATTAATAAATTGCTAAAAATCATACCTGTTCTCTAACGGAGTTTATATCAAATGCATCAGCAAAGTTTGTAAACAAGGACTGTAGTGAATGACATGCATCATCTTCCTCATTGATCAAAAAACAAAGGACCATAGTGCAAGTGAAAACAATAACCTTAAAAAAGCTGACAACTATGTACGTTGAAGCCCTTGTTTTCTTTAACTCTTCGATTTGTACGACATTATCTAAGGATTAAGAGTGAAAATAGTTTATTCTTCAAGGCGGACATTTGTGGAGCTTTTCAGTTTAAAGAAATTATAAACATTTACATATGCGTAAGGTTTGAGTTAAATCTTTGTAGGTTTTAAATTGTAATGAAAACAAAATGTATTGTTTCGTGCACTGGTTGATGTGTTGGATGGATGAGAGATAGTATGAATGTGAGTGTGTTCAATAATGAAAATCCACTGCAGTTTTTAAGACTGCGTGGTGAGTAGTTGAAAACCAAAATGGACGTTGGTAACTGACTAACGGCCAAATTGATGATGCTGAATCGGTTATTCCAGGAAATGACTGGTCACGAAGAAATGGCTTATTTATACTAATTTATTATTGGCAATGTGCGACTAATAAATAAATCAACTGAAATGCACTGAATTCCTAATTATAAACTAATTTTATTAAAGGAAGAACAGCACAAAATGAAAATGACCAAGAGCGTGGTCGAGAGTGTATCTGCAGGCAAGACAGAAAAGTAAGTCTGCTCGCAGCAAGAGGAACAATGCAACTTAAACTTGAAATGATTGAACGCGTGAAAGCTTGATAGCTAACGGTTAATTACAATAGTAATGTGCCTACAGATGGCAGATACCTTAACTTACGTTTTAGAGTAGTAGACTCATTCTACGTACTGAACATGTATTCTTACCAATATATTGAACATTCCAAGTAACCCAGTAATTTTCCCACCAGCCAAAAGATGTAAGTAGTGCTGCAATGGGTACAAGCCATAATTTCCAATTTCCCGAAAAAATCACAGGCCAAGCAATTATACTTATTTGAATAAAAATTGCAACAACATCTCCAACTATTTTAAAAATTCCCATTCGAGTCAAATTGTTCCAAGTATTCCTTGAAAGAATTCCTATTACAATAAACAACCACGTAAAAATTAAAAACTTCTAATGAATTACACAAAGGTTAAAAGTATGTATTTATTTAATTACAATCAAAATCGGCGCAAGGGATTTTATATTCTACAACCTAGCCACTTTAAACAAGGTATAACTGATCCTTTGGCTACCTAGTAATTTTTTGTTGTGACACCCAATTTATTTTCTACCCTGTCGATTTAAACGAAAATCGACGTTTTTACTGCCTCGCCTCGAAGTTACTACTTTAAAAATACTGCATAACAAAATTATTATTTACTTCCTAACTAATTTTTTACAGTCCACTAAAATTTATAAATTATAAATCAAATGTTAGTCCTCCCACCCGAACCGAATTCGAATCTAAATTATGTTATATGTATGTATGAATATTTTACAATGTATGTATTTTACAATCCGTGAGAAAAAAATTATTAAATTTTAAAAATAGATTTTTTATAACTAACAAAAATTGCATTTTAAGTATACCTGGTAGTCCTGCTAATAAGGCAGGAATAAAGCACAGAGCTCCAGTAATCATCGACGCTTGAACAACATCCAAAATAGGCAGCACGGCATAAACTAACAAACCTGTCCCGATGGTATGCACTGTCTTTTAAAAATACATCCAATGAATCATTTATTTTCAAAATCGAAATACCAATAAACTCCTTCAAAGTAAAACTTACTTCAAAAAACAAGGTGATGAAAAATTGGCATAATGTAGGTAAATATCTTTCCTTTTTGAAAATAAATTGATTCAGAGATCGTAGAAATACTAAGATTTCAGCTCCAGAGAATGCAAAAAGAATAGCCCAATACCATGATATCAGCTCCAGACATTGGTCTTTGTTAGCATTATCTTTGCAAAACGGTTTGAAATAAAACAAATATTAATAAAAGTTTCCAATGCAGCACAAATTAAGTCTAAATTCCCCGGTATCTAATATTTGTGATTTTCATCATTACCTACTCATAATCATAATAATTTACTTGTATTGTTCGAAGTTATATATTAGCAAATGAACACATTTGCTAACTCGCCAACCACAACCGCGAAATGCCGCTTATTTCATAAAATAAGATCTTTTCGTGCTACATTTACGTTTGCGACATCATTAGTGCACTTGGTACTCTGAAGACTAATAATTACTATTTCCTATGTATTACTGTTGTCGATACTCGAACAAAAAAGGATTAAAATTGCAGGAGAAGTAGAATAACAGGGAATATTCTCGCCTTTACCCTTTTCTTTACTCGAGACATGCGTGCGTATACTTATATGTATACGCCAGGCATCAGAAAATTTGATTTCACTACAGAGCTATTCGGGGATTTCCAAACTATGGCCCCACCCCCAAAACTCAGCCATTTCGGCGGAGTTCCATTCTATTGGCTAACACCCTTTTGCTATGCTCATTTCGGAGCAGAGCTTGAGGCAAGCTGGGATATGTACGACTTCAACAGCGTCAACTAGGTTTCAAGTTCCTAGAAATTTGTAATGTCTGTGTACAAAATGTAAATGTCGAGTCTAACGTCGAGACTGTTATTCCTTATCTCGTTATATTTAGACAATGGTGTGGCAACTTATAGCTAGAGGTACATAAATGTACACTTACCTAGTAGGTAAACTTTGGTAACATTGCAAGGAGGAATAATGGAAAATTTTATCTGTGATGCCATTAGTAATGTGACACACTTTGACAGTAATCCACCTCCAAACACGACGCAGAATTATATTGCGCACATAACCACCTGTATTAATTAATGTTGTATAATTACTCACCATATCATAATTACGCCGTTGGTAACCAGTAAAATTAGTTATATTTGAGACACTTACTTTTATAACCACCATTAAATATTCAGGTTTGTTGTTGTAGTGGTTGTCAAATTTTGAAACCTCTTTAACCATGTCCCAAGTTTGACTTTCTAAAAAAGTTATGTTTAGGATTAAACCGGTTTCTAGAAAGCGCAATAACCACATGGCAGTTAGCATGAGCTAAAGAAGATTTGAATGCCTAGAGAGATGTAGTGGATTTTGACATATTAGTCATATTAGTCGGTATTTATAATGAACCTTTTATAACGTGGTTCCGGTAAGTCATAACCAAACAATGCGACACGTCACGATCCCACAATACTATGTTATTACAAGTGAATATTCCAACACGGCAGTAGCAATCTAACAATGCAATGCGAATCAAATCACACAAAAGAGGAATCTACCTGTATAAATTGCTGGACTGCACTGGATTGGGAACACAATGATTCATCAAAAAACCCATTAAAAGCGATGCACATTATTCATTACAAAATTGAGGCAGGATCGCAGCCAGAAAAAGTTTAGGACGGGCCAGGTAAATTAAATTTCGATACTCATACCCTTTTCCAAATTCATTTTAATTTTTAGGATTTGAAATAAAATTTTCTCTTTTAAGTTTATGGAAAATTTGAATAGTAATGCTTGGGTAGATTTTTAAATATAATTGATTTTAATGATGTAGAATAAGCACTAAGGGGAATACTATCAAAAAATTGTGTTTTAAATGATTATGTGATATGCACAATTTTTATCGCTGTATTTTCATTGGTATTGAAAGCTGGTAAAGTATCACAACTTCGTGAGTTGAAGTCAGCAGACATCTAGTTAAATATAATTCTTTGGCAAGGGTACAGGGATTGGAGAAGCGTTACACTTTCCATTTCTCGGTTCCAATTTTAAATATTTCTTCTCGTGAAATAAATAGCCCAATAAATGGAGTGAGATTCGCTTTCATCTGTTCCCCCATGAATGGGAACAACTCGGACTGTTTTGCTGTTTGTTACTCAAATACCCGGGTTGGGGGCTTCCTTGGCGCGGTCTATTTGAACGCACGTAAAAATTTTGCTGTCCTAAATTTTTCAATTAAAAACCTAAGAATTTGAAATATAAAGCATACTTTCTAATCAAATACTCGTGCAAAAAGTTACAGTAATTCCTTCTTGACCTTGTCAAACTCAAAAACTTAAAAATAATTTCTTTAAAAAACCTCAAAAATTGGGATTCAAAGTCAGCACCATACCAAACACTAATCTAAACCACGAAGAAAACATGTCTACTATCGGTGACCTTGACGACTTTCTTATTCCAAAGACATCAGAAAATGGAAAAGCTCTCACAGTTGCCACCCTACTGGAGAAACTAAATACAAGTTTGGAGTTAATCTACAAAGTCTGCAAGGAAAATGTCGTATTTTTATCTGACCAGGAGAAACGAATATCAAAGTTAGAAAAGCAACTGGACGATCAAAAAATGAACAAAAAGCAGAGGTTGAAGACCTTAAAATCGACATCAATAATATCAAAACACAAGTAGAAAATTTTCAAATGGAAATTGAAACGCAAGTGCGGTCAAAAAAATATAATCATATATGGCCTCGAATATAAAGAAGAAGACGAAAAGTTTCCCCCCAAAAGACGTCAGGTAGTCGAAGGTTTCTTCTCAACCACCCTCAAACAACCTACAGCAGTCGTCACGTGTCACAGAATTGGAAAATCAAATGCAGGTAACCCTGCCCCAATGCTGGTGGAACTAACCTCGTCCGACAGTAAGTACAGAGTTTTTTCGGGGTGCAAAAATATACCTAAAGAATCAAATATATCTATTAAGGAGGATCTGCCCATTAAAATCCGTGAAGCCAGAAAACTGTTAATGCCTAAATTCAAAGAAGCCAGGGAAAACGGCAAACGGGCAACCTTTCGACTGGATAAACTCTTCATTGATGGAAGGGAATATGTAGAATAGGAATTCGGCCGGCCAACAACACAATATCCTTCCTGCCTCTTAAATACGAATAGGAAGAAAATATTTACAAAATTTCAAACTCAAAAACATCTAGACGAGATGGACACCCATCGAAAATCATCATCGAATAATACAAATTTCATTAAATCTCAAATTTGGAATATAAAAGGAGCTAAAACTCTGAATAAAATGGAAAAAAAGGAAAAAGAAGAATTGTTAAAAAATGATCTCATAGGTTTTTGCGAAACGTGGGACACTAGTGGCAAGAATCATGTTTTGGAAAACTCAGCTGATCACTTCTCTCAAATTCACTCACCAGCCATAAAATGCAGACAAAGGGGAAGGGCCAGTGGAGGAATTTCAATACTGTACAGAAAAGAGACTTTCACGATAGCTAGCATTATTTCAAATACTTCAATGTGGATTTTTGTTCATTTTAATTTCAGAAATGGAGAGGGATCTGTAATTTTTGGAACCGTATACATTAACCAGAAAACGAATTTTGATTACGCAGCTGAAACTTTGGAAGAACTTCTATCTGATTTGGAAGAAAATTTCCCCAGTGTTCCTGTTATCATCGGTGGAGATTTCAACGCAAGAATTGGTGACCTTGGTTCAGTTGATGAAGATCTCGTCCTTTACGGTCAAGTTAACACTAAGCGATCTACTTGTGACACCTACAAAGATAAACGAGGAAAGAGACTAGTACTTTGGAAGAAAAATCTTATATAATACTAAATGGGAGAACTTTTGCGGATACACCAGGACAGCAAACATACATTGGGCCAAATGGTGTAAGTTTAATTGACCTCTTTGTAATAAATTATTCAGCACTAAACATGATCGACAACATGGAAGTTTTAAATGACTATTCTTCAGACCATAGACAAGTACAACTAACACTAAATATCCCTGGTGTGAAGTCAGCAAAAACAAAACTAGAACATGCTCATAGTAAAACTACAAGACTTAAATGGGATAGCTCAAAAATCGCCTTGTTTCAGGAGAAGTTGCCACCAGCAAATTATACTGAAGAAGACTCGACAGAAGAACTTTACAATAACATGGCCCAAGCAATTACGCATGCAGCTGAGATGTCAGGAATGCAAATTACAGCTCGGATAAATCCGTATTCCAAATTAAACCCTTGGGAAGATAAAGATTGTGTGAAATCAAAACGACAGCGAAACAAACTACTAAACAACTGTAAGAAATTCCCCCATTTACAGAACTGGAAGGCTTACCATGTTCAGAAACAAGTCACAAAAAAATTGTTGAAAGAAAAAGAATCTGAATATTTTGGGAATATCCAGACTAGATTAGAAAATGACAAAAGCGGAACAGAATTCTGGAAGATTTATAGATCTGTCAAAAAAATCCCGACACTTTTGAGTGACATCCCAGCTAGTAAGTGGGAAGAATTTTATGAGTCAAAGATGCCAGCCAGAGAACCCTCGATTGCGCTACTTTTGCAAGACGGTGCCAGTCACGACTTTACAAAACAAATAACCCCGCAAGAACTAATGGATTCAATCAGAAACTCAGGAAATAATAAAAGTCTTGGAACAGAGAAGATCACTAATGAATTTATGAAAGGATTACCAGAAGAATGGATTAAATATTTCCTGCATTTGTTAAACAAGATTATGGAAACCGAAAAAATGCCGAAAAAGTGGTCTGAAATAGAAATTGTAAATCTTTTCAAAAAAGGAGATAAGGGGAATATGGAAAACTATAGAGGAATTTCCCTCCTAAATGTAATGCTAAAAATCTACACAAGTATACTACACACTAGGTTGACGGAATGGGCAGAAGCTAACGATATTCTTCCCGAATGCCAAGCCGGTTTTAGGAAAGCATAGGATGCGCCGACCATATTTTCTCGCTGAGTAGTATAATTAACCTAAGACTCCGAAGAAAAAGAAAATTGTACGCCGTGTTTATTGATTACGCCAGATGTTTCGATTCGCTTGGCCATAACCTACTATGGCAGAAGCTCTACGACCTTGGCGTTAGCAGCAAATTACTGCGTATTTTATCTGACCTATATAGCTCAGCGCAAATGAAGATACGGACACGACAAGGACTTTCTAAAAGTGTAAATTTCACTCAGGGTACCTCCCAGGGGGAAATTTTGTCGCCCCTCCTCTTCAGCCTATTTATAAGCGGCATTGAAGAATTTTTTAACAAAAATAAAGCACGGGGCGTTAGCATAACTCATAAAACTCACATACATATACTTGCCTACGCCGACGATTTCTGTTTGATTGCAGACTCCCCAGCCAGTCTTCGTTCAAAATTGAAACTTTTGGAAATATATTGTACCAATCTAAATTTAAACGTGAATACGGAAAAAACAAAAATAATGATCTTCAACAAAGGGGGACGAATTATCAAAACTGACAGCTTCTACTACAAAGGGAAAGAATTGGAAATTGTAAGGACGTACGCCTACCTCGGAATCGTTTTTACTATTAACGGTAATTTCAAAAAAGCAGCTGAAATCCTTAAGGCACAGGCGATCTTGAAGACGACAAAAATATTTGAAATCATTGGAAAAGCAAAATTCAAGAAGTGGTGGTCGAAAACAAAACTTCTAGACTCTTGTGTACTTCCCACGGTTATGTATGGCAGTGAAGTATGGGGACTCTCTCAACAGGACGAGATCGAAAAGGTACAAGTCAATTTCCTGAAACGCCTACTGAGACTACCAAATGGGACCCCAGGATACATGGTCAGGTAAAAATGTAACAGAACTTCATGCATGTCTATATTAGTAAAACGAATATTATTGTTTTGGATAAAAATATTGGACATGGAATGTGATAGATGGCCAAAACTTATTTATGAAAAGTTAAAAATGTTAGCAATTAATAATAAGTCGGAAGTTAATTGGGTTAGCAGTCTAAAAAGTTAACTTGAAAAATTTGGATTCGGGAACGCCTGGGAAGCCCAGTCTTCAGCTATTGTGACTGAAAATATGACTAAAATACTGGAAACTGTAAATTCTGACTGTCGAGAGAATGATATCCAAAGGGTCACAGATTCCAGCTACAGCACTTTCTACTCAAAAATAAGATGCGAATCCGGACGGGAAAAATATTTAAATATGAATATCTCTATGGATAAAGTTAGAATAATAAGCCAAATTAGAATGAGTGGTAATTATTTTTTCCGTCTATTCTCTTTCGCAAACAAATACTCTTTTGACCCTAAAGTAAGTTGCTCAATTTGTAATTTTGATTCTGGTAGTAATTTTGATGACTTGTATCACTTCTTAGTGAAATGTAAAGTGTTCGAACCCTTAAGAAGGTATTATATACCTCATATTACGGATTGTAACGAAGATACATATTACAATTGTTTAAAATTTTAAAATGAGTTAATGGTTCACCAATTTTACAATTATGTTATTCAAGCACTAAGGTTAAGAGCGTGGACACTAAATGAGTAATATATAATTTCGTAGAAAAAGTTGTGAATTGTTATTGTAAGTTTATAAACATACTGTATACCAAACTTAAATATTTGTTGTCATGAAATTAATTCGTACGTATTTAATGGATATTGTGTTGTGGGCTGCGGCCTAAATTTTGAGGCACAATAAACTATCTATCTACCCGGGTTGGGGTTTTTAATATCAAACTGCCAAAACCCTGGGTTTTGGATTCAAAAACGCAAAAAGGCGGTTTTCAGGTTGCATTTTTTGGTATCAAGTTGTAAGAATATTAGGTCTGGGAGTTGGAGCCTTTCACAATACTAGGTTAAACCTAGCACGGACAGTGTTCTAGAAAAATGTAGAAATATTCTCTACGGCTGCGTAATAACACATTAAAAAATCTTTACAAAGCCAAATCAGTATGGGCTGTTTAGTCATTACAAAAACGGTACCGACATACATCAACGCACACTTATAATAAATAGGAGATATCGTTGGGGTTTACAAAAATGTAAATGTTATGCATATCTACGATAATTTGATAACTCCGTTAACGAATTTTCCTAATACCAAAATCTTACCTTGAGCAACCAGGAGATCGTTCGTTATCATTTTCGGAACACGAAGTTTCTGAATCCATATCTTTCTGTTCGAAACAAGTACACATATTTAACCCGTTCCTTACTACGGTTACCATATGATAACAGTCAAGGACAACTGATTCAAATATTTTTATCTTGTAGACAAGATTTTATAAAATGCATGCCGCCACTTATTAATCATCACTAATGCATGTCCTTCCACATTTTACAAAAAAGCATCAAATTTTGCACTTTCTTCGATTTTTTATGAAATTTCGAATTTATGCATTCGAATCATATCTGCAAAACTAAGGAATATTTTTTTCAAAAATTAATAGACACGAAATGGGAAATAATTTTACCCTTGTTAGTGTTTAGAATGAGTTTTCAGTATCCATAATTATCGACAATAGACTAAATTACCAAATTCATAAAACGCTTTGAGCGCTGTGTCGCTGCAAGCGTCAGTGTTACCATTTGGATACTCTAGGATGATATGATGTCAGTTAGTGCAGCAAGCTGTGTGTGACAGTTAGTCTCAAACCACCTCTATATCTCAGTATACTTAAGCATGACCCCCAATGCTCCATCGAATCTTTACTGGAGGTCACGGTTCTAACCGCCCCACCCCCTAGATGGTGGGTGGGGAGGTTGGGGCTAACTGAGATTCCACTGGATTTGGATATATATCGACCCATTGAACAAATCCCTACCCACCTTTACTCTCTCCAACCCCCGTTTAGGCTGAATTTAGGCATCGATGACGTTGCCCTAATTGCCCCCTCCCCCTTTGCTCCAAGTTTGACTACTTGTTTCATTACCTTAATTTTTCCCCGTTATTCCAAGGGCTTCTATATTAATCTAATGTGCCTATCTAATTTATTGAATTCGTTGCCGCCGTCGCCCCAGGCTTAGTAAATGTAAATAGAAGTGTATGTGCGCTATATTGAGGGCAAAGGAGGCAACAAATTCAATTGATTAGAAGGCACATTAGAAACACTTGAGACAACGAAGGAAATAAATTAAGGTAATAGGTTAAGTGGCCAAACTTGAGGCCAAGGGGGAGGGGGCAACGTCGGAAACAGACGCAACGGGACAATTGGGGTAACGAGATCCTGCTGCCTAAATCTAGTCCCCCGTCTTTAGAATTATCCGAGTACCCCTTGGAAAGGAAGTCGAAAGGGATGGGTTAGGTTTTACGGGACTAAGCATTAAGCAGACTATGGATACGCTATCATTAGTTGACGTCGCTAGTTTTACCAAGCTTACAAATGTTCAGATGAGTATTACGTTGCACAGGCGGTGGATAATAAAAGATGACGATGTTAACAAAAATCCTGACATGTGCAAGAAGTGTGACGTCGCTTGTCTGCTTTCCTGGCACGTATCCAGAAATTTAAAGGGGGGGCGAAAACAAAAATAATGAGACATATTCGCGCAATGCACGAACATTTTTTGCAATTTTTGGCTTTTTCCTGGGCAAAATCTTCTCTTTTTCTTAGATGTAGGTCTTGGTGGGTGGGGTGGGCGCTGCGCCCACCCCACCCCCTACTGGATGCGTGCTTGCTGATTTTTATAAATGTCGACAAAATGTCATATTTAAGTCGATATTTGAACATGCAGTCGCCATGAATTACATTTATTCCACATTTTGCGTATTATTTATTTTTGACCCTACAAGTTCCTAGCGTTTCCATATGGTAACGGGCATTATCTCGGGAGCTTTGCAGATTTCAATAATATGATCAATGTAAAAAATGTTTCTGTAGCCCAAAGTAGTGTGATACTGAAATATCAAATCCGAGCCTCAAAAAAAATAATTCCGTAACGGATGGGTTAAGCCATTTTATACCATGTAAATTAACATATTGTTATTATTAATGATAAAAAATTTACCAATAAATTACTTGACCCGCGCTTTGACGACCTAAAAATTTACGTATTTCCAAGGTTGCGATAATTATAGTTAACGCATTTGATATGTAGGTCATAAACTGGCAAATATCGTCGCCATTCTGGTTCAAGGTTTACTAAGAGCGATTTGTCCACAGTGCAGTACTAATACCAATAAGAAATATAAATAGGCATATGTAATGAAAGCATAGGTAATTTAATATTAAGGAGAAATAGCACAAGGTATGCACATTTTGCATATATTTACTATAAAAACATTAAGACAGAAAACAATCAAATGTTAACAATCCCATGATTGTCGATAAATATCGCATCCTTAGGTACATAAAACGGTTGAAGTAAGACATGGGGTGCACATTTTAAAAATTGCGCCATGAAATGCCTGTGGCATACTGGGACCCGCTTTTAAAGAACCTAACCTAGGGAACAAAAAAGGTACTCCTTTTATACAAAAAAGGTAAAAAGTACTCCTTTTTTACAAAAAAGGTAAAAAGTATACTACTTTTTCTAAAAAAGCAGTCCTTTTAACCTTTTTTACCTTATTTACATGTAAAGTGGAAGTAAATGGGGCAAGTTGTTACATCAAAAAAGGTAAAAAGGCAATAAAGGACTGCTTTTTTAAAATCGTACTCCTACCTTTTTTATAAAAAAGGTAAAAGGCAAAAACGGTCCTTTTTTGTTCAATGACCTAACCTAACCTAATTACTACAATAACTTTATAGGTATTTATGTAATTACTGCTGTATTTCAATCCTGATGAGTTATGTAATTACAAAAGTACTATTTGGTGACCAAATAACTTTGACGACAAGATTGAAGAATAACAAAACCGATAAGAAAATATAATAGACGAGCTCGCATTTCAGTGAGCACGAACAAAAGTGCTTACTTTAGCACAAATGTCATATTGTTCGTGCTCACTGAAAGCGCGAACTCATCTATTATATTTTCTTATTGGTTTTATCATTCTTCAATCTTATCGTTCAAAGTTATTTGGTCACCATTGTATATTTTATGTTATAGCCTATAACTATTATGTAGCTAGATATTTTATTGAAGGCAAATGCAAAAACCTTCATCATGATGGAACTAACATAGTAAAAGCATTCATATAAGCAAAGTAATTGAATTTAATCAAACTAAATATTTTAAATTACTCAGAAATATTTTAAATTACTCAAAAATATTTTAAATTACTCAAAATATTTTAAATTACTCAAAACTGGTTTAAATTACTCCTATTTTAAATTACCCAAAGATATTTAAAATTATTCACAACTATTTTAAATTAGTCGAAAATATTTGAATAAAAACAACTATTGGAATGAATATTCCTTAGAAATATTATATTTCTACTACTTGTGTACAACTTAACTATTGATGGAATATCTTTTTAAATTGAATTTTCTGTTTCAGTTCGCAATTTTGAAAAACCCAATTTACATTTTAAAAACATAATATACCTTTAATATATATATTGCAAAATAGTCATAGTCTTTGAAATATTGGAATATCCAAATAATGAATCGTAATAATATTAAATAAAAGTAACTTTACCTGTTACAACGAAATGTGCAAAGTGGTACAACCGCTTGGGTGCAAACGTTTGCTATATATATAATGTCGGAAATACACAAAGATGAGATAACATAAAAGATTAGGCGCGATGACCCACTTTTATATGGCAAATGTCAATAAAAGATTTGCATGCTTACAGTAGTTACTTTTGACATATTAGTTAATATATATAATGAACCTTTTATAACTTGGTTCCGGTAAGTCCTAACCGAACAATGCGTCACGTCACAATACTATATAACAAGTGGATATTCCCACACGTCAGTAGCAATCTAACAATGCAATGCGAATCAAATCACACAAAAGAGGAACCTACCTGTATAAATTGCTGGACTGCACTGGATTGGGAACACAATGATTCATCAAAAAACCCATTAAAGCGATGCACATTATTCATTACAAAATTGAGGCAGGATCGCAGCAAGGAAATGTTTGGACCGGGCCTGGTAAATTAAAATTCGATACATACACCCTTTTCCAAATTCATTTTAATTTTTAGGACTTGAATTAAAAGTTTCTCTTTCAATTTTGCGGAAAATTTTCAAAGTAATGCTTGGGTAGATTTTTAAATATCATTGATTGTGTAGATGTAGAATAAGCAATATTATGTGATTATCAAAAAGATGTGTTTTAAATGATAATATTTTGCGTAGTTTTTGTCGCTGTATTTTTTATTTGTATATTTCAGTTCGCAATTTTGATAAAACCATTTGCATTTCAAAAACAGTATTATTATTATTATTATACCTTATTACTCTATATTTTGAATATTCAAATAAAGAATCCTAATAAGCATAATTAATTTGATCTGTTACAATGTTAGCTATCAAACGGAAGAACTGCTTGGGTGTAGACGTTTGCTGTACGTATAATGCCGGAAATATACAAAGATAAGACAACATAAATGACTCCCTTTTATGTAGCAAATGTCAATATAAACGGTAAACTGCGAATTAAGCAAAAAACAAATGACAATAAATCTTAACGCCAAAAGTAATAAGGGGAAATAAATGACATATTTCCTGCGATCCACAAGTACCTTACCTATCTGCATTAAAACTTTCAATGTGGTGCGAACATTTTCCCGGCTAACGGTTTTGTGGGACCATAATAGAAGTCATTTTGTCCCTAAAAAGAAGTAATTTTGTCCCAAGTAAAATGGGCCATAGAAAAACTATATATGGTACTACGAAGAAGTACGAAAGGCCATAGAACGAGTACTAAATTCCATGACAGTTAAACGCTTTATTTCGACAAAAACCAAATCAAAATTTATATTATAGTTGACAATCGGTACCAATGAGTCCAGAAATAAGCAAGTATGTCACAATTTGTGGAAAAAATTCACGATTTAATTTAGCCCGAGGTTTGAATAGTAATGCTAGTCTTCATAAGCTTTCGACTTAATTGCAACACGCATATTATTGGTTTTTTGTGAAAGTGTCTGAACTTATGCATAGCATCAATATAAATGATATATTTACGTACGTATCTTTTGTGGAAAATATGACATTGACAATCTACATCTTTACATAATAAAGCTGTTTATGCGTATAACATATGTCTCTACATATCAATCTATGCCATGGATGATGCAGGTTTTCAGTTGCAATTCACATTTCATAAAAGGAGGAAGTCCAATATGAGTGAACATTAGCTTTGTGTCTAAAATTAAACATTAATGCCTAATCAATCAATTTGAAATTCAGCATTAGTAATGAGGCCTAATAATATAAATAAGTGAATATTTGACTCATTTGTAATTGTTGTAATATAGTAAATACATAGCCATTTTTACGGGTTTTAAGTTTTGTGTTCTAATTTTGATTCGGAATCTGTGACAGAATTGCACATTCGTTGGGAAGTTGTTTTAAACAGACAAGTCCTTACAGTAAATACTTTACAAATAAAATGAATTATCCTTCAATTCGACTTCATTTGAATATTCATTACCATGTTATATTTATCTCGTACAATCACATAGTACAGAAAATCGTATTTTCCGTCGTTTTTTAAGTATAGGATTAGCACGCTTCTGCTGAAATGCTTTTTCCATTTATAAGTGTTTATTTCTTCAACTTATTTATGGTGATATAATTATGGAACAATGTATTCGTTGTATGTGCGATGGAAAAGAAGACTTCTTCTATTGCCTCTGCTGTATCTCTCTTATTCTTGTACCCTGGCCCAAAATACTTTATTTTATAGACAAAATGTCTTTTTCTATGACGCCTTTTACCCCACCCCATTTTCCACAGTTTATATGCATGTCATAATTTGTTGAAGTCTGGTTAGAAATGTGGATAAATTGCATGGATGACCGTTTTTACTGCTATATGTAATCAGAAGATATCGATAATGGTCCCAATAAAACGTCAAGCCAATACGTTTGCCATTTGAGTGAATCCATCTATAGACAACCACTCGGCTCCCAGCGTTTTGCTTGCGCGCCTTGCACTGCAAGCTATATACTGGCTGGAAACGTTCCAGGGTTTCCATACGCGGCAGTGCAACCACCACGTACCATGCTGATATTTATGTGACATCAATGAGTTTAGCCAATTATGTATGTCTTCTATGTAGTCATTTATATCAGTAACATATAGCCATATATGACAAAATATGGCCATATATACACATATATACCCAATATAAAGCTATATATTCCTAATATATAACTATATAAGCCCAATGCATACATATATATGCCCAATATATACCTAAATATGCAGAATACATACCCTATGTATGACCATTCATATATACCTATATGTACCTATATATTCCCAATATATAGCTATATATGCCCATTATATAGCTATATTTGCCCAGTATATACCTATATATGCCCAATATATACCCATATATGACTAATATATACCCATATTTGACCAATATATACCTAATATATACCTCACATATACCCAATATATAGCTATATATGCCCAATATATACCTATATATGCCCAATATATACCTATATGTTCCTATATATGCCCAATATATACCTATATGTCCCTATATATGCCCAATATATAGCTATATATGCCCATTATATAGCTATATGTAATGTGCTATTATATAGCTATATATGCCCATTATATAGCTTTATATGCCCATTACTATAGCTATATATGGCCATTATATAGCTATATATGCCCATTATATAGCTTTGATATGCCCATTATATAGCTATATATGCCCAATATATACCTATTTATGCCCTACATATACCTATATATGCCCTACATATACCTATATATGCCTCTACATATACCTATATATGCCCAGTATATACCTATATATGCCCACTATATACATATACGCCCACATAATATATATTGATATATGCCCTATATATAGTCATAAATTTCTAATATATAGCCATATATGTCTGATTATATTAACAAATATGGCCAATATAGGGGCATATACGCCTAATATATAAGCCTGTATCACTAATATATAACAATATATGTCTAATATACGCATCTGTTAATTATCTAAACATTTTAATATAAGTAGTTGGGTTGAAAAACTATTTAATATTTTAATTAACCAGTTTCATTTTTATGCCTGTTTATGAAATCCTGGACTAATTTTGGTTCAAAAATAGTCACTTTTTGCCAAACTTTGAACGACAATATCTCCGGGGTCCCAACAATTGCCCACGGCGGAATAAATTGCATCTGTTTCGTCAGATTCCCGTTATTCTGATCTCAAGTCAAACTTCTCCATGGGCAATTGTGGGACACGCTTGTTATTCTCCAATTGAAAAAATTTGGAAATTTTGATCTATTTCGAAAAACGCAGCGAACAATGAGAAATAAAATTTGTTTCTATACTAATCTACAATACCCATTTGTATTTTTAAAAAATATTTCTTACTGATACCTTGCACTGTTACTGAGATATAATCATCTCATTATTTAGTCACACATGATTTTCTGTAATTTCTGTTTACTTTTACCCCCCTTGGAAGGGGTTTAGAGATTTTTAGAAAATGTTTGAACCACTTATTCTGGTAGTTTTTGACATTTCTGATTTTTTGAGACTATATTTATGGTAATCTAAGATGTCGATTTTATTCATTGGTTGTCCATAGATGGATTCACTCATTTCAACCAAGTACTAAACAAGTGGAAAAGTTCTCCGGGAAAAGACTCTGGTCCTTCATGTAGAAATGACAAAAAACATTTTGTTGAGCATCCAATGCGCAATGGTTTGTTTGCTTTTACTATTGGGCAAAATGATTTGAATCGCTATAGAAAGAAATTGGAGTTTTTGACCACCAATATGAACCAACAATTCTTGTTGCTGACTTACATGAAATAAATTTTTTAAGCTCATGTAACTCATGTAGAACGAAACATGAACTTTTTTGAATGAATGGCCACATTGTGATCTAGGAAAAAAACTTTCACGCGGATAGCCAATTTTATATATAAATGGGCTTTGAAAAAGTGATTATAAAATTTTGAGTATAAATTGATCTTACTTCTTTCTCAGCCCTATTTGATAAATTGATATAAAGAAATTTTGCATAAAAATTTTACAATACAATACAAGAATGTTTTTATTAATAATTGGGTTATTTAGCAAACCAAATGAAGACTGTAGTGTAGGATATGAATGAGATAAGATAAGCGGCTCACTTGCGTGGAAATAGATATAACTAAAACCATTTCTACTAACTAAGAAACGTGGCTTTGCTTGATAAGGACGCGTAAAAGTATTAAAAAGGTATGTAGAGTGTACAATACAACAATAATTAGGTTGTGTAGCAAATCAAAGAGTGAATGAAGGAAATAATTGAGATAAGATAACTAGCGACTAACTTGCGTGGAAATAGGTATATTAGAATTGAAACCTCGTCTACGGAATAAGAAACATAGCCGTAGCTTTGTATGGTAAATACACGTAAAACAAATATTACAGTAAAATATTAAATGGGCCACATATACACACATTTAAGTGACAACGGATTCAATGATAACTAATAACAAATGCCATCAAAACCAGTTTGACTAATACTCAAAATATTTACTCTGCTTTAAATTGGGTTAACCTAACATCAATACATTCATAATCTAAACATATTCCTGTATACCTATAATCTATTAACGCCAGGTCTCCATCATTGTGTAATAAATTTTAATTTTAATAATTTTTAGGCATATTCAGTTTGTGTTGTCTTAGCTTCAAATATAGGGCTTTTTAAGAATGTAATAAAATTGTAATTTATTAAGTATAAAGTATAACTTATAAGCTTTGAAGTATGATCTGCATGTGATGCGCAGGTGATTTATAAACAAGATAATATTTCAAATATCTTATTTATACAAACAATCAACTAGAAATTTAAATTATTTTTTACAGATGAGTGGTTAAGTGTAAAATGTTATAAATGTCAACTTTAGCAAGTATAATATAAATATTTAGGAAACCACATAACTGAATTGCATGAAAGTGTATCTGAGTGAAACCTTTTCCAATAATATGAGAATATATTATTATTATTATTTGTGGTCGTATCTGTTGACTGTAATAAATAAGATAAAACATAATTTTATTATTAGACGAGTATCATTTTTAGATAATATTTTTGTTACATATTTTGCTCGGTGAACGCATTATAGTAATATACTCCGAAGGGAAGCAGCATTGATTGAGAATGGAAGGATTGTGCGATTATGAACGTACAGTCGACAAACAAATACTGCGAATGAAATTAATTTTATTTCGTCATTTCAAGCTTTACTATCTTTACATATTATTATGTATATTAAAGGTATACCCAAATAATCGATTTGTAGACTTCTTATCGGTTATTTTAGTTTCAACTTGCCAATGGACTCATTTGTCTAATAACGTCTGCATCGCTGTGATCGTACTTGTAATGTAATTACATGAACTAAAAAATACTAGAGCCGGACAAGTGTGGCTACGAATTATTCATTTGTTTTGCTTGAGAATTTTGAGACCTTGATGGAAAAACTTGAAACAACATTGATTAAATTTAATGGTTGTGTATAATACGTCATGACTCGGCCAGTTAGCTTCGACAATTTAAAATCTTAAGAGCAGTGAAAAGGTATTCACAGATTAAGGAATATAAATTCAGTTCGTACAATTGGTAAATTATAAAATGACTCGTTATTTGCTGCTTCTTTTCCACTTGATTGAATCATCGTTTGGTTGGAAACTGAAAAATGTCTTGAATCTTGAAAAGATTGTTACATTGATATAATTTTACAGCCAAAATCTTTGAATAGTCCATTTGTGAAAGAGCCATCGGTAAAGGAATGACAAGAAATCAACACTCCATTCACATTTACAAAACTTAAATTCAACGAAGAAGAAAAGTACTGCAACTTAGAATTATTAAATTCACTACAGGCAGATTTATTAGAAATTAATAGGTGCAAGAGAGATTTTAATAAAAATGATACATTGAAGCTGGCACTTCCAAGACTGTTTGGTCGTTTTGTTTTTGTGGTGCATATTGCATTCAATTTGGATCCAATCGATAAACTGGGGGCAATATTGATTTATCATATAAGTCATGGTGAAGTCAAGCAAGGAGATGTAGGGAATTGGCTAATTGATAGATACAACTTGGCTGAATATCCTTTTATTTACATGATGGTTACCAAAAAAATTTAGTGTTTACAAAGTCATGTACAAATGTTGATTATTACTGATATTTTCGATGTCTGTCTTGGTTTGTTCTGTCTTTATCGAATGAAGATATTCTGTGAATTTAATTTGGCCACAAGATTATCCAAGTGATTTAGATGAAAAATTGTTTGCTGTGTTCCCAATCTGTTCCCACAGACATTGCCTAGATAAGTCGTTGCGTTATGAAATGACAAAAAATGTAGTTGAGAAACATAGACTTCTAAACCAATTTGTGGATACAATCAGAAGTCCATTCGGTTACTTAATATATAATATTACGCAATATATGCAGGTTCCCTAGGCTGTCCTACCACAAATACATACAGTACTGCATTTTAGTAGGAAAATCAAATATCTCCGGGGAAAAGTTTCGGAAAAATTTATCTTATTTTTTTAAAAGCCTCAAAAAACTTAAAACATAAATGCCGTCTTTAGTTTTTGTACATATCGTATCCTTTCTCTCGTTGGCAACTTCCTACTACATTGTTACAAAAACAAATTTAT
The DNA here is from genome assembly GCA_020055645.1 of Tomocerus qinae. NCBI lineage: Eukaryota > Metazoa > Arthropoda > Collembola > Entomobryomorpha > Tomoceridae > Tomocerus > Tomocerus qinae. The sequence continues at coordinate 16,624,309 of CM034546.1, read as the reverse complement.
GACTTGACCAACTGGGTGCAAATAGTTTATTCAGAAGAATCATTTTCAAACACCCTACTTCCATAAATTGGAAGTAGTTATTAACGTAGCAAGTACCTAATCAAAAATGATAACAACCTTTGTGCGTATAGATTTAATATAAGTGTGTATGGTTGAGTGAATCAATAAAAACAAATCGTACGTAGTTCTTAATTATCCAATTGATTACAGTAATTTAAAGGACCACAAATTCAGTTCAGTTCACCTTCTCATATGTTGCATGTCATCATCCACAAAATAAAAAATTTAATAATTAGTATGTCCATGTAAAACAGTGAATATTTTCTGCAACAATTTACTTCGTTAGAATTTTCAAGATCGTACGTCTACTCTTAGTAATAAAGGCTCAGGTAACATAAAAATTTTATTTTGTTAAATTAAAAATTTTGTGGATGGAGCTTTTAAAATTTCAGTTTTTGAGACACTTTGAAGTTAGATATAAAATATCGAATTTCAATCTTACTGAGTTGTTGTCTGTATTGTATGTAAAAGCCTCAGCAACACTAAAAAATTGGATTTAGATTTGAATAATTCCCATTAAAAGTCGTCCTGCAGAATGCTCTGCAGTCTTTGCACTGCAAACTCGAACTGCAGAAAATACTGGGCCAAAATATCGACTTTAATTTAGTGGCAGCAAATTATCTTGTTAGGGAGTTATGCAGCATGCAACTAAGCTTTGCAGCATAATCTCCGCATCTAGGAAAATGAACATTTGCCTACTGCTAACTGCAGTTAGTTCACTGCAGAATATTGGCCCAAAAACATCTGGAGTAAAACAATTGCAGATGGGTTCTTCTGCAGTGAGGAGACTCGCATTAAAAAGAACAATGCAAAAATTATAGCACTTCCTTTTATCTTATGCTTTATTGCAGCTTCCTCTCTGCAGCTAATCACTCGTCTCACTTTTTGTTTAGGTGCCTAGGCTAGGTTTCGAACTTACGGTCTCATTTATGTATGTGTATTTATATGTTACGGCCAGGATTGCATTGCCACTTCAATATTTCTGTCTCTTCCTAGCTACTCCTAGAAATAATGGCCTACAAATGCACCCATGGATCTGAAAATGTTGTGATTATATGTTTGTTCAGGTTCAGACTTCTTTATAGTAAGTAAAGTATAGTCAAATTTGTAACTCATGCAAGCAGTTGCTCTGTTCAGCAAGTAATTTAGTTAGTCTATACAGGCTATTGTTACGTTTTCACAGTTTCAAGTTCACTTTTCAAGTTAATCCAATATAATTTTAATTACATCATAGAGTTGGAGTATACAGTGTGCATAAGTTTGCGATGATGCTAAAAGTATTAGTCCGTATTTTCTTATCACATGTCTGTAGTTCAAAGTTCAGTGTTGAAATAAATATTTGCCCTGGGAATGATATTGAGAGAATGCAAACTAAACTTTGCATTCTCAGTGGCAAATGCTCCCATCAGTCAGATTTGACTAAATCTGCCTAAATCCTTGAATGTGTCGCCACTACTATCTCCTCATTTTTCTAGGAAATTGTCCTGCCACTGCCACTATTACTATTACTGCTACCTAATCTATCCTGAACTTTATCTATCTATGCTAATCATTATCTAATTTCTTCCGTGAACTTGCCTGAACTTTACCTTTAGACATTCACTTACCTCTTGACTCGGGCCCGGGACTTACATCTCTGACGGTGCAGTCCGCACCGAGAGATTTCTAAGAAAAACGCCCCCTTTCCTTACTTATTTAATTCGTACTTATTCTTCTGCCATTAAAAATTACTCCTATTTACGCTTCAAAAATTATTCTTTACCTACTTAATCTGACGCTAAATTCAGTCGCTATTCCCAAAATAAAAATATACCCATGTCCCTATTTACACTATACCATTATTCTCCCCACTCTGTACATTTAACACCAAAACCCAGCAAATAATTTATTCTCCTGACAAGACATGCTGACATGACAGAATGCAATTGAACATTGCATCTCTACTGTAGCCTCCCAGAATCCAGCAAGCAACACAGCTAATTTGCTTATCTCTGTTCCTTGCTGGACAAAGTTCATTCCCATTCCCTTCACCGGCCAGGTACTGCTGTGCATGCCTAATGCATGCACGATATGCCTATAGATATACCTATACCAATTATGACAAGCATAAGAAAATCCCTGATTTTCTTATGCTTCTCCGATAAGAAGCTGACATCTTGTCGGGACTCTCTTTTCTGCTGTCAACGGACACACAGCTTTTTCTGCCCCAGTGGCTTTATTCTTGTCCATTTAACGGAAATCAACATTTCGACTAAAATAGTCAAGTTTCTACGGACGCTAATTGTACAGTCGTTCCATTAAAAATAAAATAAAGTATATTCCAGCATTATTAAACCCTAGTGTCATTATTCTCCTTTGACATCATTCTGAGGACGTGTACCGAAGACAATACACATCATTCTGACAAGACTCAAACGGACCCGTGCCCCGGACACTCCAAATTGCGTAATCTCGGTAACACATATCGGATACAACAAAAAAATTCATTCAAATACGTATACATATTATAAAGGTACCATTTATGATTCGCGTGTGAAATAGTGGCTAACTATTATACTTACCTGTAACACAATACAATCATTTCGCAATTTTCTGCGTGATATTTTCCATTTAAGAGTCACAGAGATTTTTGTCAGTCACTGAGCTTTGTGTTTTTGTGTATATGATCAGAAAGCAATATTATTAGCAAAATTTTTCTTTTGTGTGCAAACAAAATTCTATTTTTGCAGAAGAGGCGTATTTCACATGCACGTATCAGTATAAGATAGCCGTATGTATTTACCTTTTTGCTGACAATCTAAATTTCACGTTTTTCATTTTTCGGTATCAGCTGACATTCAAGTATATTATACAACATTGTAGTTGTCATTTTCAGCAATAATCTGGTCAGTAACACTCAGTGTGATTACTTACGCACAATTCAGATCAGTCGTAAATGTGTTGCTTACTACCGTTTGCATTTTCAATCGCAAAATATTCACCAAATTATTTGTTTATTTCTCGTTGTGATCTCTGAGAAAATAAAATACAGGCAGTCACACAGATTAATTTCATTTTGTCGCTAAATACGAGTAACGCATAGCGAATTACGGCCGACATTATGCCATGTAATGTACTCATGTCAAATTAGGCATTCTAATCGTGTTTGTTTTCAGATCTGCCCAAGAATTTTATTTACGCTTGTTTACCGAATTACTAGTCACCCAGTAAAATTTTCGTTTTTGTCATTCATGAATTAAAATCAAATTTTTCAGTATTTCAATTCCTACGAGTGTCCGCTTAGGAAATAAGGCAACAAGCCAAGTAAAGTACTCCTATCTGTAGCTACATTGTATTTTCCATTCCCCATCCGTTTCGTAGTACTTATTTATGTACCAAAGGAATCACTTATTATTTTCCGTTGAATTTTTTCGTTTCCTTTGTTCGAGTGCTTTTTGCTTTGACACTCTTATCTTTTCTTTGGGTCAAAGAACGGTCAACTCAATCCCTTACGCAGTATATTAAATACGAGCAAGTAATTGTAAAAAGCTGAATTACTTTAATAACGCTAATGATTATGATTTGCTTATGCCTGTAGTTTTACCTGCGTGCAATTTTTTGACACTCGTCGTGCTATTAGTATCTAATTTGCCTGCCTTGCTACCGAGTTGGTATTTTTGACGACTCTACTTCAAACTTCAATTAATATAGTATACAAATAGTATCTATATTAAGGTACGTATGTTTTTAAGTATATTATGCACGTCTTGGCTCACCTTACCATCGCTTGACGCAATTTTACGGCCGCATTTGAATACACAGCCATTTGCATAATACGATTAAACCAAATCCATGCATATACCTCTACGTACGTCCGAGTTGTCTTTACTCTGCAGCATATAATATACTAATACTATCTTAGCCTGTTTATATTGATACTAGCCTGTTCCATAATTAGTAAGTAGCGAACCTTAACTTCAGGTCTTACAAATCTGGAATCTTGAACTCAACTCTCAACATCTTCAACTCTTAAATTCCTACTAATTATCTTATTTCATTATATTCATAATAAAGTCAACTATCCAGCCTTTAGACAATTATTCTATTATTGTATCACGATCTGCTGTTGTTTATCGACTTGTAGTTAGAAATCTCCCAACTGCGGACGAAACATTTACAGTCGCAAAGGCAACCGTCGTGTTCACGAATAAGGAAAACCTACATCCTAGTGTGGCAAACGCTGAACTGGCTGTTGAGATTAGAGTTAGAGTCATTTAATTATAGCTTAGGTTTAGTTATTCAATATTTCTTCAGTTCATTAATTTCTATAGTTTAATTTTCATTTTCTTTTCACCATGGCTGAACGCATTGCAGAATTAGAAGCTGAATTAGCCCGCGCTTTAGCTCAGAACGCAGATAATGATGTAGAGTTACAGCGCTTACGTGCCCAAGCAGCCGCTATTCCTGCCCAAGCCGCAAATGCTATTCCTAATGCTAATGCAGCAATACCATTGGCCAATTTAAACCCAGCCAATCCTGTAGGAGCCGTTCGCTGGTTGCATCATGAAGGATTAAATCAACTTCGTCACTATGATGGCACAACTAATGTCGCCGAGTATTTGCAAAGACTCCAAATGGATTTAGATAACATGGGCCTTAACTCACAATGGATTCTCATAAATATTGATCGCTTGCTTGAGAAAGACGCCAGATCTTGGTGGTCTGCTAATTGGTCTAGTGTTAGTGCGCGCATAACTGCTGCAAATGCTGATCACGATCAAATCTGGGATGACGTAAAAGCTTCAATCATTCAGTTTTTCGATCATTCTAGCCAGAAAGCAATCTATCGCGCTAAGAACAAGGCAATTAGATTTAAGTTAGGTGATGATCCACAAGCCTACGTTACTAGCAAGTTGGAAATTCTGACTAGCATAAATCCAAACATGTCAGACGAAGAACGAGTTAGGCAATTGTCCCAAGGTCTTCCATCTAACTTACAAATGAATATGGCAATGGTTACAGTTCCAACTCCATTAGAATTTTTGAACACTCTACGCAAATTGTCTGAAACTTATGCGTCCCAAGTAGCACGCACTCGTTCAGTTAGTTCACAAGACTCAGCCGCAGCCCCTTCTGGCAATTCTAATCGTACTAGTACCTATATGGATAAAACTCAACCATTCGAAAATTATTTGCGCGGTGGAGAAAATCCAGTTAGATGCACGTTTTGCAATAAACTCAACCACACTTGGGAGAAGTGTTATCCACGACTTAGAGGTGCGCTTCCATACGACCAGAATAGTCGTCCATACGCATTTTGCAATCGTCCTGGACATTGTTGGTCTGAATGTAGACAGTGTTTAGCTGCAGAGTCCCAAAATAATTCTGGGCCCCAAAGTTCTAATTGGCGTCAAGGCTCGCCAGTTTTCCGCCCTCAGTATCGCCAAGGCAATTCAGGCTATCGTCCCAATAATTCTTACCGTCCGCGGGCGCCTTATTATAACCAGCCTTACCAAAACCAACCAAATGCGCAAACAAATTCCCAATTGCCACAAAACCAACAACAACCTTCTGCTGTTGCGCAAATTACTCCAGTTACGCAGTCGGAAAACTTCAAGCGCTGACGAAGCTTCCCATGAGTGAATCAAATGTAAATAGTTCTTCTTTAAACAATAATAATAATTTAGTTTCTACTGATAATTCATCTCTTTCCAATATGTTAGATAACAATAGTAATTCCATTAATGTTAATTTAGTTCCTTCTATTAATCCCAGCTCCTATGCTGATGTAGTTAAGAATTCTTCTTCAACGATGCGTAGCCCTATGTTAGCATCTAAAAATAATGACCCAATAGCTACAATTGCTAAAATTAAGTTGCAGTCGGCACCAGTGCCTGCACCTTTAAAACCCACTAAACCTTTACCCAATCATTTAGCCAACTATAATTGGAAACATGCTATCATTAGAGCAGACCAATCATTTAACAGCATCAAGGCTAATTTTCAAAGTAACGTTTCTAAACCCAATCATGCAGCTTCAGAAAGCGGAGCAACATACAATTCTGAGTCTAATTCATTTAGTTCCGAGGCAACTCCAGTAACTCAAGCTGAGCGTGGAATTTACCCAGTACGTTATCGAGCACGAGGTAGAAGGCATGTTCTTAGAGGATGCGAAGTTTTTGTTGAATCGACCAACTCTTACGGACACTGGCGCTACAATTTCAGCCGTTAGTCCCCAAACTTTACAAAAACTCATCAGATGCGCTCGTCCTGACACTTTTCATAGAATTTCAAATATCGAACCATTTAGAGTTAAGTTGTCAGTTGGTAAATTCAGATCTATTCCCGTAACTCAGCAAGTAGAAATGTTCATCTCTGTTGATGAAAACAAGGAAATTCTCTGGAGATTCTTCATAGTCCCTTGATTAAATATTTGTATGGTTCTAGGAGTAGATTGGCTTCGTGCATACAAAGTTCACTTAGATTACGAAAATGGCAAGTTTTATTATGGCATCAACATGAACTTAGACGCTCCTAGAAAGCACTTGAAGTTAGCAGAAACAAAGCCTATTCCAATTCCAGTCTCATCTGTTCAGTCTACTAATCCCGCCGATTCTCTTTTAGGCGAAGAATTCGATAAGTCAGACTCAGAATCAACCTCCTCTAGTAGTAGCTCTCTCCCAGCCGAGTTGTCAGCCGCTATCCCTGAGTCCAACAATAAGCAACATTGTAAATTAAGACTAATCAATTCAGCAGTTCTTCCTCCAAACACTGCAGTTAGAATTGAAGTTTATGCAAAGAGTCCTTCTTCTAATGATGTTCTCGTCATTCCTGACAAACGTCTACGATTTTACAAATCTGTCACAGTAGGAAACTCCATAGTTCATCTAGAAAATGGCAAAGGATTTACTTATATTTGCAATTTCTCCTCTCGCATAGTAAAATTAAAACCTGATGCAAGCAAAGGAAATTGCGAAAGTTTCACTCCTGATCAAATCGTAGGAGACTTAGATAAAGCTGAGGAACATATGATTTCTAATCGTTCAACCATTTCTTCTGAAACCAAAAGCGATTTAACAGCTGATCAATTGCTTCAATCTTTATCTCCAGAAAGTCAATTCTTTGCAAACAAAGTCACATTAGGAAATAATCTCAATGATGAACAAAAGTACAAATTATACGAACTATTAATGAGTTATCCCGAAGTTTTTAAACAGCATCCAAACGACATAGGTTGCACTCATCTCATTACTCATAAAATTGAAACGCATGACAACATTCCCATTAAGCAAAGACCATATCGCTATTCATTTGCCGAACGCGTTGAAATTAATAAACAAGTCAACGAAATGTTAGAAAAAGGAGTCATTGAGCATTCCAATTCTCCATGGTCTAGTCCAGTAGTCCTTGTCCCAAAACAAGATAAAACTACTCGCTTTTGCATTGACTATCGTGCTCTAAATGCTAAAACTGTTGTAGATCGCTACCCATTACTCCGTAATGATGATGCATTGGATGGCTGATGCCTATAATCAGATTCCAATGGATCCTAGTTCTGTTTTAAAGACCGCCTTCATTACAGGAGACGGACTATACCATTTCACGAGAATGGGTTTCGGATTATGTGGAGCTTCTCAAACATTTCAAAGATTAATGGACGCCGTGTTAGGTGGTTTAAAATGGACTGTAGCACTTGCGTACTTAGACGATATTATTATTCATAGCCGTGATTTTGAGTCCCATCTTGACCATTTAGAAGCAGTTTTCATCGCTATTGCTAACGCCGGTCTCAAACTTAAACCAGAGAAATGTAAGTTCGGTTGCGATAAACTTAAGTTCCTAGGTCACATAGTTTCAAAAGATGGAATATCTCCTGATCCAGATAAGTGCAAGGCCGTTAAAGAATTCCCAGTCCCAAAAACTGTTAGAGACATTCGCTCATTTGTGCATTTATGTGGCTATTATCGAAGATTCATTCCCCTGTACTCTAACTTATGTAAGCCTCTAAACAAGCTAACTCATAAAAACGCGAAATTTGAATGGAAAGAAGAGCATCAAACTGCATTCGAAAAGCTCAAAGACATTTTATGTTCACCAATGGTCATGGCATATCCAAGAGATAACGTTCCAACACGTGTCTACACTGATGCATCTAAGTTAGGACTAGGTGCTACATTAGAACAAAAACAGACCGATGGCACATGGAAAGTAGTAGCTTACGCATCAAGAAGTTTAAAGAAGGCTGAGGAAAATTATCCCGCACCTCATCTTGAGTGTTTAGGAATAGTCTAAGCAATAGAAACTTTCCGTCCCTACATCCATGGACGCTTCTTCACAATTGTAACTGATCACTGTTCACTTTGTGCTTTAATGAAGAATAAAGATCCAACAGGTAGACTTCAAAGTTTCGCTTTACGATTAATGCCATACAAATTTGACATCGAGTATAAGTTTGGAGCTAAGCATAGGAACGTCGATTCCCTGTCGCGAAATCCAGTCGATAAGCCCAATGAAGATGATAAAGAACCACTCGATTTCACTGAAAATCTTCTAGCTCTATCCATCGACCAAGATGAGATTCTTCTAAACTTGCAGCTCTCCAAAGAGCAGATCCAAAGCTTCTTCCTATTATTGAAGCTATTGAAAATCATGACAATAATCCCGATGAGTATCCACTTGACCCACGTTATGCTTCATTTCCAATTCACGATCAAATCCTCATTAGATCTAGTTTCGATGAACAAGCTAACGATTGGCTATTAGTGGTTCCTTCACGTCTACGAAAACGTATATTGACTACTGTCCATGAGGATGACATTGGTCACTTAGGTTTTCTTAAAACATGGAAAATTATTCAAGCACGCTACTATTGGCCCAAAATGTATCGTCAAACGAAGCGCTTCATTCTTGGTTGCCAACTTTGCCAGTTTCATAATCGGCCCACTGTAGCTACTCGTGGTCCTCTTCAGCCAGACCCACCACCTCTTAAACCTTTTGATAGGATAGGTCTCGACTTCATTGGTCCCTTTCCTACTACGAAACGAACATTAAATAAATACGCTTTAATCATTGTTGATCATTTGACCCGTTATGTCGAAATTGTCCCAACTAAGACGTGTGAAGCTAAATGCGCGATCAAAGCTCTTGAGCATGCTGTAATCTACAATCATTCAATTCCTAGCAAAATCGTTTGCGATCAGGGCACACATTTCAGTTCAAAGTCTTTTAAAGATTATTGTGATAAGTATCACATTGAGATATCTTTTGCATCTGCCCACAATCACACCACGTGCGGTGTTGTAGAACGACACAACGATACAATCAAGCGCATAGTTAAGAAATTTGTTAATGCTAAACACAACGATTGGGATCAATACATGCATAAAGCTAAGTTCTTTATTAACATTACTTACCACACGGAAACAGGCTTCAGCCCTGCGCGTTTACTTAAAGGTTTTCTTAAAGGTTTAAAGGCTTAAAGGTTTAAGGATTAAATAGCCCTCCTGTTAGTCCAGATCAGGCAATTAATCCAAATACTCCTCCAACTGCTCCTCCTAGGCGGAAGTCAGTGAGTCGCAATGCCACTCCAATTCCTCCAATTAATTTAGAAACTTTAAGTGAGCATGAGCAAGAGGATAATGAACGTGAAGAAGAGCATGCAATACAACCTGCTCCTATCCAACCTATTCCAATAGAGCCTGATGCAGCAGACTCTGATGCTTCCAACACTTCTCGTAGAAGCGCTCGTGATATGCATGCGCCAAAAGATTTGATCACTCTGACTATGGTCACACCGTCCGCACTGCTTCCTCTTCAAAGAGGGGAACCAAGGCTTCAACCGCCCGAACTGCAGTAGTGAAATCAGTCGCTAGTTCTGTCCCTACAGCTTCTAGTTCCAGAATTCCATCTTCTGTTACTGCAGCATCTAGTTCTAAAGCCCCATCCTCTAAAGGAAAATCTAGCAAAGGTTCAAAGAAATTAGCTGGCATGCATTCTCAAGAACGTAGTAATTCGGACAGATCAATCAAATCTTCTAATTCTGATTTTATTCCTTCACCTCCACTTCATGTAATACCAACCCCTTATGGGCCTATTTACGTCAAGTTTGACAAAGACGCTACAAAATCAGCAGTTAACAGCAAATTAGTTGAGTCCCTTAAATCTAACAAATACAATTTAAAGGTCTGCCTTTTTGAAAATTCCTGAAGTTTTTGACCTTTCGAAATGGGCTCTATCATCTGATCATAAATATGAGGTAGCCAAAGAATTTGCACGTTTCGATTTTCCGATCAATGGTAAACCTATTTTGGCTGATTACTTCATTCTTAATAATCTTCCTTGCGATATGCTTTTGTCAGTAGATGTAATCTCGCGATATGATTTGCATGTCAACGCCGAGACAAACCAAGTAGAAGTAGACGCTAAATCTACGTGGTTGCGTTATGGTGGCGAATACATTCCACTCTCCAAATCCAAGGAATCCACTATAGATAATTATAGTCTAGCCCTATCCCGTAAAGCCTCCTCTGTAGCTTCTTCTGATTCAGAGTCAGACTCTAATACGGTGGCTAAAATAAATCCTGACGCTTACACTAAGTTATGGTGTCAACAATTAAAAGTCCCACTGATCGATTCTTTACAATTGTTTCAGTTTCCTTTCGGAAAAGTCCAAATGTACATCACGAATCGGGCCACATTTTCAGCAGTAAATCCAAAGTTCTTAGATAAACTTAAGAAAATGAATCACGCTTACACTATAGTTGATAAACCAGTGCCTCTGAAATATAGCTTAGCTTGGTTGGGTACGCCATCATCCGAAGACATAGTCACTGTTAAATCAGGAGCTGATTTTGCGATTCCTTTGGATAATGTTAATATCACAGCAAACTTTCTAATCGTTCCAAGGTTACCATACGATTTAGTTATTGGATCCGACGTCATAGACTTCTATAAAATTACTGTCAATCCAAAGAACGAGAAAGTCAAAGTCAATAACCCTAAACACCTATCTCAAACAAATCCGTCAATTGTTGCAGATTATAGTTCAGATTCTGACGATTAATTTCAGTCGTAAAATTGTCAATGTCCTTCCATAATGCTTCAGCTTGTTCCCATGCTTCTGCAATAGCCTACGTTACCATTTAAATTACTAGCTTATAGCGTTTTATTTGTAGATCATGGACGACAAAGAGCTTGGAGCTGGTCGTGCTCGCGAGATCCCTTCATCTCCCAAAAGAGCTCGCCTGGACTCTATTCTAGCGACCCCTATCCCTAATCCAGTCACGCGTAGTCCCAACCGCGAATTTAAATTCCGAGTTCCACTTCATATAGCCCCAATGCCCTGGAAATTATATTTCGAACGATTTCGTGCCCTCCCACCTGAAGAAGTTGAGCAAATTCTGCATTCGTGGCGAGTATTGGAAACTCCTCCCCAGGCCTAAACCTTCGTACCTAGTGCGATTAGAAAGGGAAGAGTTGAAAAAGTTTTCTCGGAGAATGTTTCATTCGGATTAATGTCGCTAATTGTCCCTCAACCTCCTTACGACCCGGAACGTCTTATGATTTGTCTCATCATTTATCTCACTTCTGGATCTCAACAACAATCCCATTCTGTAATTCCCATGATTTAAAGTGTGCATGTCAATCAATTACCATCTAATTACATGTACATTAATCATTAATTTCAATACTATTTCATTTCAATTTGCATTGTATAAAATTCATTAACATTTAGTAGTAAGCAAATTATGTCACAAACATTATTTTGTATTCATTAAGCAATTACACTCGCTTCAGTTCTACAACAATGCCTGTACTCCACTACTATCTGTCGAATTATGTACAGTCGATATTTATTTGTCCCATTAAACAAATAGTATTTGGCCATTCATAAACAACATCCATATGCACTCCCCCGGGACCTGCGCAATCAAGCGCGTAACCCCCCGATGAAAGATCCGGGGAACGTAAGGGCATGACATGACAGAATGCAATTGAAATCGCATTCTACTGTTCCCAGAATCCAGCAAGCAACACAGCTAATTTGCTTATCTCTGTTCCTTGCTGGACAGAGTTCATTCCCATTCCCTTCACCGGCCAGGTACTGCTGTGCATGCCTAATGCATGCTCGTTATACCGATACCAATTATGACAAGCATAAGAAAATTGTGATTTTCTTATGCTTCTCCGATAAGATTCTTCCTTCTTGTCGGGACTCTCTTTTCTGCTGTCAACGGACACACAGCTTTTTCTGCCCCAGTGGCTTTATTTTGTCCCTTTAACGAAAAACAAGATTTTCGACTACATTAGTCAGTTTCTACGGACGCTAATTGTACAGTCGTTCCATTAAAAATAAAATAAAGTATATTCCAGCATATTAACCCTAGTGTCATTATTCTCCTTTGACATCATTCTGAGTGACGTGTACCAGCATACACATCATTCTGACAATATATGAAAATCATATAAAATTTTGCAATGGAATTCTGTGTACTGGTTGGTCAATTTTAAAAATGCTTCCACAAATCAGAAGCGATTTTCACTGCGGTTATTATTTGAAAAAGGTCGCGAATTGATAATTTATACAGTAATAGTTACACATTTTATCCGATTTTTGTCAAAAAATTCAGCATTAAAATAAATACTGTGTACAAACGGAGAACAATTTCAAAAATGCATCCGACCTAACTTCAAGCCAATGAGTTTGTCATTCTGACCATAGGTACTACATTAAATAATCGGACAAGTAATCCAGACAAAATACAAAAAAGTGCAGATAGAGTTTCATTAAAAAATTTAAAATGTAAACAAGCTGGTATTTGACCGGATGTACAAGTCATAAAATATCAACAGATTCAATCCGTGCCATATCCCCATAGTAAAAGGCAAAAATTTTATTTTTCGGCTCATGACGTCCTTTGCATTTACCGTTTAACATGTATTCTGATAGTCATGACGTGACGTAGTTTGCAGTACTTACTACGGATTTTCATAAATAGCCATGGAATTTTAATCAAAAATTGATTATTTGCCTTTCCTTTTCTGTATTCTAGGTTCTTTGTCACAGATTGAAGTGATGGAGTGACATGATCAGGAACATTGTACTTAGTCATTTCCTTTACGAATTTCCACTGTGTCATATGTTTGTATCATTGTATCACAGTTCAGTGATACAGTGATGACTTTTTTTAAATTTAAAATTTAAAAAATTTCACGTTCCGCGCGATTTTTAGGCCATTTCGACTCATTTTCGTCAAAAATGGCAAAACTTTATGCGAATGCGAATATACAGCGTGGTCAGAAATGAACTAGGACTTTTGATTTGTCGTCTTGACGTCAAAAGTCCTAGTTCATTTCCGACCACTCTGTATATATAAAAAATATGTATAAAATGTTAGCCCCCCGAAACTCAGTTCTATGTCCGTGCTTGCTTGAGTGCAATACAGAAAATAGTAATTTATGTGTGTAAATCATATGAAAATAACAAATAGCAAAGATAGTATCCAAATTCCATGTCCTCTATTGGGAATGGGTAAATCGGAAGATTCTTGTTGGTGGCACATATTCTATTCAAAATTAGAAACTTTGTTGTACATTTTGTTGTACAAGTAACATTTTGTTACTTGGAGTATTGCACTACTGTCGAGCGTCGATTCTGTGATTGTGTGATTTTGCATTTTGCATTACATATCTAGAGTTAGTTTATGTGTTTGTACTAGAGCTATGGGTTTCGAGTTTCGGCTACCATTAGAATCATATTTTTATTCGAATTGAGAAATATTTTAAAATTTTGAATTTCAAAATAATGGGGAACACTTAATTAATGCACATAATTTTCTGTCTGCCCTGCTCTAAAGTCTAAGTGGATCGATAAAGTACATGTGTTGGTCTCTGTGTGTATGTAGAATCATAATTAAGAACCGTGTATAGATAACCTGCTGTCTCAATTGACCCGAAATTACAAATAAAAACTAAAATATTTACTGTATGCAGACAACACATTGGTTATCAATACTGTACAAATTATTTTCAAATTTCCATGTAAGAGATATCAGGTTCTTGTATATGGCCATTATATTGTAAATGTACCATGAAATTAATGATGCGTTGTTTACCTATATGCCTTCCCATTTTGTAAGTTAGTTTAGTGCAGTCAATTAACTGCAAGAATTTATCTGTACTGTCCCTGCCGATATTCTGCCAATATCTGCAGTTTCTAAACTGCAGACGGCTGTCCCGCATGTATTTGCCGGTCGAGAGTTGCAGGATGCTATTCTGCTAGCAAACTGCAGTTCCCTGCAGTTAGAAATCTGCTAAAACACAATCGGACGAATTAACTGCAGGACTCTGCAGGACGCTCCCAATGGGGTAATTAAAAGCGTGAATAGGGTTAATAGCCATAAAAACATAATTACGTCTAACTGTGATGGTTGGTTATTGACCCTAGGTGTAGTGTAACACTACTCTAATTATTGACTTCATGAACCATGTTTCAAACAATGCATCCAATTATATAATATGTGGGTTCATTAATGGTATCAGTATCATAACATAGATATCACAGCTACTGCAAATAAAATATTCTACATCGTCAAAATGATTAATTCAAATATTAGAGTCTTGACTTCCGTTATAATAATAATTGTATTTGACAAGTTTGTACCAACACATTTTGCCAGAATTCCACATTCGAGAGAGATTAATCAAAACAGCGACTTTCTTGAAGAAACCTTAGATTATACTTTAATCCGATTTAAACGCAACGCAAAGGAAAACGAATATTATCAAATGAAATTCAAGACATCTGACAAGGACTACGACATAAAGCTTGAGAAACCCCGAGAGTCAATATTCTCCCCTGATTTTTCATTCTTAGTATTCGAAAATGAAACCGAGAAAAATATAACAGTGAGGGACGACACGCCAAGTAGGGAAGATATCCACGAAGTTTCCGATCGATACTTAATTAATCATAAAGAGTCTGCTGTAATTTCGTTAACCGAAGAAAGTGGTATAAGAAAAGTGCGTGGAACAATTGGGGCTGTATCTGTAGAGTCGGAGACAAAATCAAACCACAAATTGAAGAGGGATGTGAATAACTATGTGGATAATTCAGTCCATCAAATTAGGACGCTAAGGTCCACAAAAACTAAATTGAACAAAGGAAGATTTCTGGGCAGGACATTTCCAGGGGTACCATTAAACCAGAGTGCAACAATAAAAGATTATATTGACCCACGCCCGAAAATAGCTCATGTAGCAGGTAACATTAACATTACACCTGAAATCCTCGTCATTTTGGATCACAATAAATACAAAGAATTTAATGGCACAGCGAAAGAAATGTTGGACTACGTCGGTGTTTTGTTTCATCTCGTAAATACCATTTGGGCGTCTTTATCTGGGGTAATTTTACTGCCAAGTTCAAAGTCATCGGAATTTCAGCGTTTTCGACTTTCGATGCCATGAAATCTATCACCTTTGAAAACGCTGGGACACACGATAAGCACTCTTGGGAAGGATTCGACATTAAAATTATTCTTGAAAATCTTTCCAAGTGGGTATTTGCCAACAGCGATATTTTGGCAAAACATGATATGGCAGTTTTTCTCTCTGGCAAATATGATGACACAAGATTAATTCTAGATGAACAAACGAGGACGAGTACAAATGTCTCAGGAATGGCTTACATAAGATCCGCTTGCTATATTGATACAGAAAGAAAGCAATCTTTTGGGGTATCCATAGCTAAAGACGTTAATAGATATTTCGAAGGTGCCAAAACGATCGCCCATGAGTTGGCCCATAATATGGGAGCTGCACACGACGGAGATGAAGGAGTGAATTGTGAAACGGATGAGGGGTATACTTTCATGTTTGGTAAGGACCCAATGACCCATGGTGAGCTTTTATTTGAGTTTTCGCTATGCAGTATCAAATCCATAACGGAGTACATCTCATCGAGCAATGGCCAATGTCTCCGAGAAAACCAGAATCGACGGGAACTTCCACTCTTCTTTAATGACAAGTTTATGACTATTGATGGGGAAAATATATTCAGTCATATTTGTCGGTCATTTACTATACCCATTGCCACACCCTTCGAAAGATACCATCCGTGTGAAAATCTAAAGTGTACCCACAGCAGACCTGATGGCAAAAAGGCCTTTCTTAGAGCACACTGGTTATTGACGGATGGTATGTCATGTCATTATGGCAATGAGCAGGAGAAAGGCATTTGTAAACGTGGCGCCTGTTACCATAGTAATGGTACACTCCTACCTATGCCTTTAAATTACAAACCAGCATAACAAGCAGTAAACGAGTTCATTATTAACATTATAAAATCTAATGATATTTATATTATATTATTAGTCAATAACATTTAATTTACTTTGTAATTTATAACTTAAATAATGTTTGTAACAAATATAATGCTTAGAAATAAAAATAATTTGATTCAACTTGGCTATCTGGTTATAATTATTGATATTGCTGGATTAGATACATATTTATGGTCTCAAATGCAGCTATGTTAGATGAAGATTTATAATATTGTAAATGAATAAATTCAATTGTTACAGTAATAATTATTTGAATGCCATGTTGCCATAATTTCGGATTTTGTTCAAAACAAGAAATAGTTCAAATGCTAATGACCTGTATACTGTACATTGTACTTCCTATATTTCCGAGTACTGAAAACGATATAATTGTTTTAGCTAGAACCATTAACCTACTTATTTTTTATTGTTTATAATACTCCAATTTCCTCATAATATGTTTTGCACAGTGGAAAAACTTTTGTAAGTAATGTAATAAATAAGCATTTAAGTTACCCCAAAGATGCTATTCTAATTTTTTCAAAAAGTCAGACATGTAATGTAATCTTGCCATGTTGTCTTCTTTTGAGATTTCAATGATAATATAGTAAAAATAAAATAGTATGCTATTAAAGTTGATAAACCTCATGTTGTCCTGAACTCTATCAATCGAATTCATTCTGTTAAAGTGTCCAAAAATTACCACAGCAAAATTTTCAATCGAATTGGACATTTCTTATTTCTTGTAAAGACGTAGTACGGTTGCAATGGGAAGAAACATATATCATACGCAAAAGTAAAACAAATTTCTCTTTTAAATTTTTGGCGGATTTTGTCAAAAGAAAATAAATCTTTAGGATAATTTTCTTCTCAGTCACTCTGTTTTCCCACATAAAGGCAGTACCGCATATTATTCCCAACGATAAAAATATAAAAAATATTGTTGCGATATTTGCAGGGTTACCAGGTATACTTAAATGACAAGTATTATACTTAAATTGGGCCCTATACTTAAAATACTTGCAAGTATTTTAAAATACTTAAATTATACTTAAATATACTTAAATCAGCTGAAATCGAAAACAGTGAAATAACATGGAAGTCCTCTAATATTAGAACACACTTTTTTTATCGTTCAGATACGTTTACTTCTTGAAATTTTCTCGCGCTTCGCGCGAATTTAAGTATTTTTGTCTTTAAATTCAGTTTAATAGTCTAAATTGTCTTCCAATTTCGAAATTTATTTATAACATATCAGCGGGGTATAAATAACAAACCTCTCTTCCTCAGATATGTCACTAAACCGCGCTAAAGCTAAATTACTCAAAATTCGTTAAGTCTTATTGATCAGTTTTGAAGTTGAACTTCAAAAATTTCTCGCGCTTTGCGCGAATTGGTATTTTCTGTTGATTTCTTTCTTCATATATGAAGTAATATGCAAGAATATTTATTTCAAGATACGTAATTTATTTATTTTTGCTTCTTTTTCATCATAA
Organism: Tomocerus qinae; assembly: GCA_020055645.1. Classification (NCBI taxonomy): domain Eukaryota; kingdom Metazoa; phylum Arthropoda; class Collembola; order Entomobryomorpha; family Tomoceridae; genus Tomocerus; species Tomocerus qinae. The sequence goes on along the minus strand of CM034546.1, from coordinate 16,606,452 downwards.
AACCGTAAATTTGTTAGCTGCGCTCAAATGATTGCGCCAAATGAGGCTGTATGACATTTGTAAGCATTTATTTAGACGCGCCCCAAGGGCGCGGTTTGGTAAATGGCTATTGTTGGCCAGGATACTTAAATTCTTTGAAGAAAATCTGGTAACCCTGGATATTTGAGTTGTAAAATGTCAAAGCTCTTACTGGAACCCTTGCCCAGCATGTTTTGCATTCAGTGAAATTCCATCTCTTGTAATATTCTAACCACGCATCAAAAAGTCCCGAGTGACGTAAAACAAAAAAACTTCGCCTTAGAAAGGGAGTTAGCATTGGAACATTTCCAGATGAAAATGCCGTATAAAGAGAAGTCGAGAGAAATGCATTTTCTTCTTTTCCACGATATAACTTGTGAATCGGTTGTGAACCGCCACTCTGAGGATTCCAGTAGGAGTCGTTTAGTAGTCGATGGAGGCTGAAACTCGGGAGAATAAGGGCAGAATTGTTGCAATTTGCAATCCATTCTTGAGGAGTAACTGTATAAGGAAATCCTTGTGGAAATCGAACCATTTCTCTAATTTTCATCAACATTTCTTTCGTTTCTACAGAAAGAAATTCCTTTCTGTTAAAATACAACAGATTGATCTTCATTCGAAACTCAAAATGTTGATCAAGTAGCTCTATGTCAAAGTTCTGAATGGCATTTTCTAATATTTTTTGATCTTTGATGTCATATTCAAAATCTTTTGCAAAATATTCATATCTCTGAAATTTTTCTTCGCAATATGATAAGTTGAAAGGAAATGTGTCCACGTTAAGCAAACAGTTGCGGTAATACGTTTGTAGCGTAGTAATTATTGTGATTAAAGAGACATGAAAAGGATCAAAGTCATCTCCACTTTTCGTCATCGAAAAAGCTGTTATATTAGAAAGATTTGCCATTTGTTCAATGGATTCGATTTGTTTGACTGGACGTGGCTCCACTAAATCCGTAATAACAATTCCCTTGTATCCGTTTGTAAGTACGATGAACATTAGAAATAAAGGAGTTGTGATCAGTCTGATCCAGAGTGTTTTATCTGATTTGGCTGAGAGCGAATAACTGACCTCCAATATATTTGCATAACAAATCATTAGAAATGGAATACTTTCATCTCTTTTCCAATATACTACTATATGGACGAGAGCAACTACAATAGAAACTGTAACAATCAGACCGAGCCAAGCGTAGGGTCCAAAAGGTTTAATGTATCCATAAAAGGAGAGACTCTCATCTTCCAAAACGACACATGAAATGAAATTGTAGGATTCGTCTATGGCTGGAACCATTGTAAGGTAGGGATCACTAGACAAACCAGTTTTATAACCCAACTGCATATTAAATAAAATTTTGTTATAAGCCATATGACAATCCATCCTCAAACTATTTATAGCCAATGTTGAATTTGGATATTTTTCAAAAATGATAGAAAGAATCGGAAGAGGAAGTCCAATATTGTCATTAAAAGCATTTGTGAAATAAGCATTGTAAAGTGGTGGACCGCAATACGATTTTTGGGATTGATGTTGCTCAAAGTAATCGTTTGTATCTTCATTTTCACAAATCTCTCCAGAAATTCACTTTTCTCTGCCACGATTTTTATCACTTTATCACGCAGTGACTTTTCTAGACAATGTTGTTGATGGGAGCAAATCGGGAACAGAGCAAATATGTTTAAATCAATTGAATAAACTTGCGGCCAAATTAAATTCAGAGAATAATCTTCGTTTGTTAACGACAGAAGAAACCAAGATATTTCTTGAAAATTTCGGTAATTATAACCAACATTAGCAGAATATGACTTTGCCAACAATAAAGTTTCATCTGTGACCATCATGTAAACGGAAGAATATTCTGCCATGTTGTACGTTTCACCTGTCACCACATTTGTTACATCTCTTTGGTTGCAATGACCTTTGCTTATGTGATGAATCATTGAAGTGTCCAGCTCATACGTTGGATCAAAATTGAATGTAATATGCACCACAGAAACAAAACGGGCAAACAGACGTGGGAGTGCCACTTTTAATGTATCATTTCTACTAAACTCTCTCTTGCACTTATCTCTAAATTGTCCTGGCAGTGAATTTATTAATTTTAAGTTGCACTCTTTTTCTACCTCGGTGAATTTTAATTTTGTAAATGCGAAAGGAATGTCGATGTCCTGTATGTCCTGTACTGATGGATCTTCTCTCACAGATGGACGGTTCAATAATTTGGGCTGCAAAATTATATTGATGTAACAATCTTTTTCAAGATCCATGACGTCTTTCAATTTCCACCCAGAAGAGGATTTAATGACGAAAATGACAAGCAGAAAAAATGGCGACATTTTTATCAACTTATTATTATTCCTAATAATAATGCAAAATATAAGTTATATTTTCCGTCACAAAGTTATGGAACTTAATCGATGCTATCTTTCAGACGTAATATTAGTAGAATTCGGCCTAACATTATGTCTTACGGACAATAAATACTTTCGTGAGTTTCTTAAATTTCTACGAAGGCTATAAGCTTCATAAAAACTTATGAATAATTCAAAGACTCTTCTTTAGCAACGGATTTGTATTTCTTAACCAACACGGAATCGCTGCTCCCTCAGACTTTACATTGTATAGAAGCTGGCCTGGTCATATGTATTATTTAAAGACATTGAATTCTGGAACATTGCGGTGAGTTCCTTATGTTTATTTCCACGATTGTCAGTAGTCTAAAGCAAGCCAATAAATAATTCAAACAGAAAGAAGTATTCCATACACGTCCAGATCCCGGAAGGGCAGCCAAATGCCTATTTTTACAGCTTTACCCACAACACGAAATAACCTATATTTTTACGTTTCAGATACTTGACATTTTTCAGTTTGATAGTGCTTATAAATGAATATTTAGAAGTTATATAGACTATTCCTAGCCATAGACTCTAAACATTGGTATTGCGTTTTGACAAAATATATTTCATACCATAAAAATATTACGGCTTTACTGGCTAACATGTAGCGAGAAAGAACGGTAAATTATGGTGGGTTGATATGGTAATCCTTTGTTACAAGGTATGGAAATAAATCAGACTAAAACCACTCAAAACCACTTATGGGGGACTGTATCTGACCCAAATCCGTGAGATTGGATACTCCTTTTGGCAATGGACAAAACCCCATAAGTGGTTTTAAGTGCTTTTATATCCGAATTATTTCCATACTTTGTATCAGCGATTACCATATTAACATACTTGCTAATACTATTTCTCAAACGTTAATATTGTTGAAACTTTAAAGGGATCTCATACGAAGGAGTGGTTTAGTTGTATATAAATTGAAAACAGTATCTCTTAGAAATTTGGAATCCAAATCCATCAGCAAAGTTATCTTTATGTCGATGCCAAAACTATACCATTGTATAAGGTGTAGACAATACGAGTAACCATTTAACGTTGTTTTCAAATTAGGAAGGAAGTTTCAATAAAATGAATAAAAATATTCAACAGCTGAAATGTTTCAATAGGACTGAATTGTTTTACAACAGACTCAGGGTCTAATTTTGAACAAATATTTCGTTGTTATAGAAGGAATACTTTCCACAAATATTCAAAAACCGCATAATAAATTATTTGCGCTAATTTAATTTTTCTGGCCAAGTAGGTTAAAAAGGCAAAATTCTCGCACCACTCAGAAAAATATATAACTCATTCTAAGAATTAATAGACATTTTTGGTTGTTGAACTCAAAACGATTATAAAATATTTATGTTATGAGCATCAGCACAAAAGTGTTTATGCGATAAAAATCTTAACATCTTTCTTACTTTATTCCGCCTAATTCGAATTGCCAACTAAATTAAGTACGGCTTTCTCAGTCCCTTGGTGAGTTATTTGTGAACAGCCGAAGTATGAAATCACTTGACGTGTACGGTATTCATTAGTCCACTGCTGCGGTGTGGTGGACGTTCCAAATTCCACCACACTCTTTCCTTTAACAAGCAAGTATTTATATAGTAATATTGAATGCCATGATGATAGGAAAAGATGAGATGCTATGCCGCAAGTATAGTTATAAGTAAGAATAGAGTGGACGCTTACATTGACCCTGTGCTATAACTTTTGTGGTAGAAATCCCCACGAAAGGATGTAGATATACATATAGATTGTAGACTTTATATATATAATAATGTTTACGGGTATTTCTGCCAGTAAAAGTAAGCAAACGAAACTTCCAGTCTACTTCTATCTAACGTCTTTTATTCCGCATAACTTTTCTTACTCTACTGTAAAATCAAGAATTATTCTGTGAAATCAAGGTTGTGAATTAAATTAGCAGAAAGCCCTTTTGTATATTTGGCATTCCGAAATTATTCATAACCTCAATAAAGTAAATTATCCCATGCATACACGAAATTGTTATGGAAGCAAGGTGTCGAGTGTGCCGTAAATGCCGCATGCCGTAAATGCCGTAAATAGAATTTACGGCATTTGGTATTTGGCGGCATGCCGTAAATGCCATAAATTATTTTTTACGTTTTTAGCTGTTTTTATACATAAATTGATGTGGTAAGTGAGTAAAAACACGCTAAAAGTGATTTTATACATCAATATTGTGTATTAGCATCATTATATGCCACTCCTTGTGGCTGAAAAGCTTTGAAAAGTGAAAACTCATTTTATAACTTATGACAGTTGTCATTTGTTATAAAATGATCAAAATTATATTTCTTTTTCTTCCAGTAGTTGAATATTCCTATTAAACTGCCAATGCCGTGTATTATGTATTTTACGGCATTTAGGGCTTTTACGGCATTACGGCATTTACGGCATGCGGCATCTGAAAATAATTTAAGGCATGAAGACTTTATACTCTGTATGGAAGTAATTAAATTGTACAATTTTAACTAACCTTCTAAATTATCCATTTTTACCTTTAAACCATACTATCAGAGTCAAATTTGTGTGGTATATCGTTAGTTTGTTAACTATATAGTATAGCGTAATTCCAGTTTACATAACAACCCTACTCGCATTCAAGTAGAGTTGAAAATCCTGTCTCATTCATGTTTCCGTTGAATGAGTTCTGAACCTCGATATCGATTACAGAATGTTTGAATGAATGAGATATAGTAGTCAGTAGTCATATAACGCGTTAATAATGTTGATAACAGCCTTGGTGTCCTACATACATATACCGTGTTGTATTAAATAGCAGAATCCCGCTAATTACAACCCAAAAAGCCAAACTTTTTCCATTTAAAAATTTTGGATGCCTAAATACACAAGTCAAATAATAGCATCTTGAAATAAAATTTCTTTATCAAGACAGCGGCGTTTGATTATTATAGCTTCTATCAGACACGTGTCTAGAAATTTTTTCAAAGGGGGGCGCAACCAAAAATAATGCCAAACTTTACTTTCTCTCAGATTTAGGAGGGGCACAGCGCCCCCAGTCCCCTACTGGATACATGCTTGGCTTGTGTATTCCAAATTATAACAACAAGTTTCTAGTATTTAAGTATTTCAATGAAATGGGCTTAAAATGCTTCAAACGTTGCATGGCAATTAGATTTTTCTCTGTAGTATAAAAAATGTGGGGTAAGATTATTAACTTATAATTATATCCAGGACAAATAAAAAAATATTAGCAATGTCCGAAACTCAGTTCTGTATACGTGCTTGGTGCCAAATATTGAAACAGAATGCCCTTTTGTAAATAGTGTAATATTTTAGCACATACGGTAGATAAATTCGACATGTATTAACTTAGTATTCTTATTAATCCTATGTTTAACTACCACATCTGCTTATGATTCAACATTCTTTGGCTCAGAAGATCAGTTTATTGCAAAGCATGTTCTTATTTGTATTTTGGCACTTGTTTAACTGACCAAACAGACACCAATCAGTAAATAATAGCAATGTCACAAACATTTAAATCTTCTACTTACTAAGGGCTGGGTTATAAAATTTTGTCCAGATTTTAAAATCTGACTGTAGTGCTTAAGTATTCTTTAAAACTTTTCAAATCTTTCAATTTCAATAAATAAGGTACGCGTGTTTATTTAATTATCTACTTACAACTTAATACTTTATCCGTTAAGCAAAACATTCAAAACCTTTAGGTTATAATAATATAGTAAAAAATATTGGAATCCTTTTATTGAAGAATTCTTTTACCCGCAAATGGGAAAGGATGGGAAAATATTGATCTCATAATTACAATTAAAATAATTACAATATTCACTGGCATATTAAGCTAAAACGTTTTCGACTTCCATAAATTCATATGTTAACATGCAGGCATGTATCGAGAGGGGCGGGGCTGGAACCCCCCGTATCCAACGTCAACTTGATTTAACTTGAAAGATTTAATTTTTGAATAAATTTCAGAGAAATAAGAGAAGTTTTTCTAAACCGAAATGAAACCGAAATTGAAATTCATCTTTTGCTTGATCTGCATTGTCAGTGATATCTGCACGATTTCATGCTCCAATGTGGACAGCAATATTGAGGATTCCGACCAAGCTTCAAATAGGTAATTATTATTAGTAGTTACATTTCTGTAAATTCTATCGGATTAACACATTTATTGAACATTATTTTTACAAACATAGATTTGGTTTTAAAATATAAATTCACTCGAAAAAATTTCTAATTGTAATGAGGTAATGTACATTTCCCTAAACTAAATCTTAGTAAGTGATATGTTGGTTGTAATACTTTCGTTTGTTCGTCATTTGGTTGCTGATTCGTTTTAGTTATAACTAACCGTTAACGCATTATTAAAATTTAACTCTAAATTTTCAAGATAGATGTTGTGAAAATTCATGGTTAAATCTCGACATTAGGTGGCCAGAGGCGGTGGTAGGTCCTTGGAAATTCGTGAGTGAGACATTTATTAGTTATGAGATAAGCCAAGCAGTACGCTGTTTTAGATTACTTTTATATAATACTAAAATATATGTAATAACTATACTACTCCTGGGTTAAACTTGGCAGTTTGATTAGCTGAATAATTATGCTTAAATCTTATTTAAAAAATTTAAAACAATTTGGACATTCATAAAGATTTTACGAATGTAACGTTGTTTACGATGTAAGAACTATAATGAGCAATTTAATCGTTTCTGCTTTCTATCTCAATTCTGGGAAATTATGTTTTGAAAAGTAAATTCTACCAAACTGCCAAACTACTAAATGAGATAAAAGGAACCTTAAAAATTCTAATGAGGGTTTTTAACCGACGATCTTTTCCCATTTTTTCTAGGATTGAATCTTAAAATTTCTTTCAATTTAAACTGAATCATAGACTAAGTATTCATTTTAGAAAAAGGCTTTTTTCTGCTATACGACACACAAAGTCCATTTACCAATCTGAAGGCAAATTTGAATGCCTATACTGCCAAACTATTGCGCCACGAATTGGCGCCAGTTCTCAAACTCCAATCCACCAGAGGTGGTCATGATTTAGTCATTGTCATTGGCTGTCAACTAGCCAATAGTAATGATTAAAATATGAGAGATGGCATCAAATATAACAAAGACTTTGAGCATATTAAGCTGTTTCAGGCTTAATCTTATAGTATATGAAACTGAATGTACAAATATTGAAAAACTAGAATTTTATAGTATAATAGTGAACCCAGCTAAAGGGCAAATCTAGCACTCAAGAGAAATTCAGCAGGCCACCCTTCAGAGTTATAAAAACAATTTTTAAACATCCCAATATTATGCAAACTTTGTAAATACAAAGTATATTTAAATTAAAATACTTTAACGTCTATAGTGGTGGATAAATTAGCTGCAGCGAAAAATGCAGGGAAAAATGAAAGACTCCATTTTTGAAACAAAATCCCACAAAGTTACCAAAAAGCTCCCTTTTAAATCAGAAAAATAAGATGCCCCCTGGGATTTTGGAAAAACGTGCAAATTGTATTGGTACAACTTACGAATAAATATTTTTTAAGAAAAATTAGTTACCCAGCACTGTTATTTAATTCTACAAAAAGGTGAGCCAACTGCCAAAAGAATCAAGAGTCAAGAGGGTAGTAAAAAAGTAAACCCAGCTCTACTAAAAAATACTAAGTTTGTTGATGTTGATATAGCATAACCAACAGGGCCGCAGCCAGAAAAAAATTATGGGGGGCCCGACAAATATTAGGAAATATATACTATTTTCGCGCGAAAAATTTTTGGGTTTTAAGACAAAAATTCCTTTCTTTTCTTCGGCCCCCGGGCCCCTCCTGGCTGCGGCCCTGATAACCAATTTGTATTAGAAGTTTTCAAATGCTATTTAATAAGCCACATTACGATAATTACGAAATGTCCTCTTTTCGCTAATCATTTCCATCCAATCACGACTCACCACACCATTCAACCTTCTTATGTTGATTCTATTATTGTTTTGATGTCATAATAATATGAAACGACTCATTTCGGTTGTTTAGAGGAATTGGGCTTGCGCATTTTTCTTTTTTGCTTGTAAGGAACATGCATATATTATGTATGCAGTTGATGGAAGGAGGAGGTAGTCAAAAAATGTGTTGCAGTCAGCAGTTGCGTGTTGCGTTACACATGGGGGAATGGGTTTTGCGTTACACAATATATGCAGGTTCCCTAGGCTCTCCTACCAGACATATATAGAGGCACAGATACATAGATAGGTTGGTAAGGTTTTTTCCTTCTGTGTTTATTATATAGAGATGATAAGACCGTTTGTTGCTCACAACAGAATCAAAATACCAGTTGTTGTTTTTTAATATTTTTAGCTTATCTATTAATGGTAATCACATTATTAACGCCATTCTTCAACTACGTGAAAAAATCTACGAAGCGGTGGATAAAATAAATAAGATGGAAACAACAATGGCAACTACTGATTCAAATATCCAAAGACTGGAATCCAGAATGATAGAATTTATATACAAAGTCTGCTGGTTCTGAGCAAAAGATGGAAAGTTTGTACTCCAAAATAGTAGGATTGGAATCTGCGACGCGTGGTATCCAACAAAAGATAAGCAAAATGGATTCCGAAATAGGAGAAATACATTATGAAACTAGAACTACTCAGGAAAAGGTAGAAATGACGGTACTTAAAATTGTAGAATCAGATACCAAGACGAGTAACGTCCAAGAAAATATGGAGAGACTGGATTCCCAAAATAGCAGATATAGATACCAATACGAGTGGAATCAAAGAAATGTTAGAGAAAATGAACCCTAAAATAAAAGAAATAAATACTAAAACGATTAGTTTCAAAGAAAGATTGCATAGAATGGACACGAAAATAACAGTAATAGATACTAAGACGAGTGGTATCCAAGAAACGATGACCAGAGTCGAACCTAAAGTATCGGAAATATATAATAAGACTAGCACTACTCAGGAAAAAGTGGAAACGATAGTCCTTAAAATGGTAGAATCAGATACCAAGATGAGTAAGATCCAAGAAAAGATGGACAGAATGAATCCTCAATTAGCAGACATGGATGTTAAGATGAGTGGTTTCCAAGAAAAAATGGAAAGAATGAGCACCAAAATGGCAGAAGTAGATACCAAAACGAGTGAAGCATCCAAGAAAAGATGACAGGAGTCGACCCTAAAATATCCGAAATATATACCAAGACAAGTAATACAGAAGGGAAAGTGAGAAATTTAGAAGCAGATCTAAAGAATAATTTCGAAAATTTAAAAACATTTATCGCCAGCATTAACGTCGATAACAAAAACATCTTAGCCTGGGAGCCAAAGATTACAAGCATAAAATCGGAAACTGAAGGAATGAAAACGACGGTAATAGTTAATGCAAAATAAAAACAGCAATAAATACTAATAATTGTGCCAATATTACTTTTTTGCTATTAATTCGTTTCTGCATTACAGTTAAATAAATTAATTTCTCTTCCGAATTCCCTGGAAAAACAGTTGCAAAAATATAAAGAAGCTGGAAGCCAATTAAATGATTCTCCAAATTTGCCAAACTCATATCCACTGTTATTGCAGGTTTACTACCAAATTTCTTTGTTATAGTTATTATAGAAATAATTGTAATTATATATAGAAATATGAAACAAATAAGGCACCGAGGGAAAATAGCAATTTGTACTTTGTACATTATAATAATTTCTACGGTGAGAAATTGAGAGTTCTGTCTGTAGCCTTTTATCAGAATTATGTCCTGGAAAATTCTAGTGGACTTTTTAAAAAGTTAAAACTCGAATTGCAAAAGCAAAGAATAAAGTAAGAAAAGTTTAACTGAAAATTTTAACAACTGAAGAAAATCTTGGAGATTTTTAAGTATTTTTGATACGCTATTGGCACTTTGACGCGCAATTTTTAGTCATAAGAATTTAAAATCCAAACCGTAAACTCGTGAGTGACTATAATTGATAAAAAAATTATTTTAGATTTCTTACAGTATTTTGAACAATATTGTTGAAAGACGGTATACTTTAGCGGCTGATATTTTTTGCTACATAAAAGCCCACTTGATCTTTGTTAATCAACCAAAAATGAAGTCAACAATTCTGTAGTGAATAGTGAATGCCATTTGATTTAATTCAACCACAATTATCACAATTATTTCAGCAGTATTTATGCTGAGAATCCTATTTAATTTAGCTCAACAACAACTTTCGAAATAGTATTTATGCTGTTATACGATTATTATTTAACTTATAAGTGTCTTTATTAAAATTACAAGCAATAACAAGAGTCTCGAAAGAATTTGAATGAATAATTCGAAACTCATATCTATGTCATGAATATAAAGAATCCTTACATCTATTTCATTGTCCTATTAATGCTACTGAATCTTTAAAAATAACATTATATCATTCCTTCTACTAAAAGTTTAGCCTGTGTGGTGGGCTGCCAATATGGGTATTTAAAGAATCTTTTATTTCAAATATTGTACAACGTACAAGTTAAATCTGAAGACTATTAAAAAGTAATAGGACTATATGACATGTGAGTTTCAAATTTATCTTCGGAATCTTGTTAGAATGAAGATGGAACTTTATCAGACATTTTCACCAGCTTCTTCGCTAGAGTCGGGTCTGGTCCGTTTTTTTGACCCCGGCCTATCGTCTTTACTTACTATACATATACATATTAGTGTATTTTTTAGGACAGACTATTCCTAAAATTCGGGGATTATAAATTGCTAGGCCCCCAGTACTGCCTAAGGCTTATGCATAAACATCATTTACCTTAATTATGAAAATTGCTAATACTAACCCAGATTGAAGATGGACTTGCGCATTTTTATTTCTAATTCCATTCACACAACATGGAACACAGAAAAATTAAATTTATTGGATTGAACTAGGCTGCTGGTATAGCTGTAGGCTTAGATATCAACATTTGGTTTATTTTCCAAAATGCTAATTCTAATGTAATCTAGGCGCCAAAGCCCATGCAGACCTTTATTTTGAAATATGCATACACACTTTGCTCATTTTAGCATTGCATAGAAAGTAATCTTTACTTTACATAAACTTAGAGTGGGACATATGCGTATGGAATTCTGTCGGTATTCTTGTATAGAGGTTGGTGTCTATGTATGTCCGTACCGTTTTGTAATGAGGAAGAACTGGACTACCAGAACTGATTTAATATTTTGTTTTACAATTCAACACGCTTAGGCATCAAAAATTGACCTACTAAATAATCAACACAACGATCTATGAAATTTAGGCCAATGTCGCAGTCACTAGAAATTTACTTATTTCATCATTTTTCTGGCACACTATGTGCTAGGTTTCAACTAGTATGTACATACACAGCATTAAGCATGAAGCATGAGAAAAAAAAATTCTTGTAAACTAGAGATTCAACTAGTAAGTTCAAAAATCCACACCCGTGGATAGACAATTCCATGGACAGACATGGATTTTTGATCCAGATGGTTTTTATGAAAACAAATTCATATTTGTAATAGGTTTATTGGCCCGGATACCTGAAAATTGTGAAGATTGTCTGAGAAATAAAATGATTTTTTTTGTAAAGTGGCCAAAGTTTAAATAATAATGTCTTCAAAAGAATTATCTGGTTAAAGTGCAGAAAAGTTCTGATTATGTTAGCATTAAAATTTTCTAGTTTTTAACATTTGTATTTATTTATATGATTCGATGCATAACATTTTTGTTGATTTGGGAAATTAAATTTTTCATAGCGATGGGGTATTCGTATATATAATCATAGAATTTAATATTATAAAGTTCTAAGCATTCTTTAATTAGTCAAATTTAGCCCCGAAAGTATTTATCAGTTGCATTATTTTACAAGACTGTAACTTGGTTTTATCAGCGACACGTAACATTATTAAAAAACTTTAGTACAAATTCATTAAAGTATTTTATGAACAAGAGTCAAGAGTTAAATTAACAAAATGAAATTTATTTCAATATTTTTAATCTTGCCCTTTAAAAGGAAATCAAGTAACTTTTAGGTTATTAATATGGCAAAAGTAGTTATAATATCCACCTAAATAGGGTTTAATGATATTTGATGTAGGTACTTTAATGTAGTATGTAGCGTGTGTAGATTAGAGACAGGTACGTTTAATGTTGCTAATTCCTGCATGAATGTGACTGAGTTTGTTGATTAATAAAAATAAGGAAATAAAATTTTATGGCTAGCAAGCAATCTCATAGATACTGTGATTGGAGGAAAAGTTGCATTTATTGCTTTAATAGTGGATTATAGGTATAAAGAAGTGGGTATGTGCAATTGGTAAATAGAAGATTGGAAAGGAGAGGAAGGATGAGGTTCGAACAAAGAACGTTCTGAAACAGACTGAAACTGCAGCGGGTTTTAGAGGTATAATGATTTGTTTTGTAACGCATCCTTTTGTTCATACTGGGCTTCTTTTGATGGTGTCCGGATATAAGTGCCAAAATAAAAGTGCCAATTGGCACTCTCAATGTCCATAAGTGTCAATTTCAAAAGTGCCAAAAACTTAAGTGCCAAAGCATTTAATGCCAAAATCCCAAAAATTTGCGTTGGATGATCTATGCTAAAATATTTATGCTTTTCTAGCAATTGTTGTAGTTCATAGTAAATGGAAGACTAATTAACTTTGATCAATCAAGACTACTGTAATTTGAATACGCTGATATGTAAACGCTAAGCAGATAAGCTAAAGTCCTAAAGGGAACAAATATCTTCCATTTATTTCTTTCAATTGCTCTTTATCATTTGCCTTGGCCACAGTAGTTGAAAAGAAACACCTGCACAGGTATATTCCTACATAAAAAATGTGTTGTTAAAAACTTAAGATATTGGAAACGTGTACAAGAAGATGTACTAAGAACAACAAATTCATTGGAAAGTTGGCATCATAGTTTTAATTATAGAGTGGATAAACAGCATCCATCAATTTGGATGTTGTTGTCCCATTTCCAAAGCGAACAAAGCAACTGTTGGCTCATGATCGTTTACTTTAACAGCGGAATGGCACCACCTCAAAAGAAAAAGTAAAGAGAGCTTGATGAAAAGATTTCTTTTCAGGTTACACAGTATTTCACAAAACCTAATATCGATTATTTAAAAGCATGTACACATTTTGTGGGACGGAATAATCAAGGATGAAAGGCTTAACCTTCCATTCGATTATAATTTACAGCGTAATACCCTTTGTACATAACATGACATTAACGATGACTAATAAACTTGAATTGGCATTTAATTTCATTGGCACTTTTGTTTTGGCACTTCTCAAAATCTCTGAAAGAAACAATTGGCACATTTGACCGTTGGCACATATATCCGGGAACCCTTTTGATAGCATGGACTTGAACTCTATTTGTTGTTATGTAAAATACAAGGTAGGTATGGATCGAATTTCTGTCATGCTTATGCTTAAGGGCACAGATGCAGATGCTTACTTCAGCTAGTAAGTTGGTCCGTCTCAATTGGTTGTTTAGTTAGTCGATAATTTTTTCGAAGCTTAGACACTCCATACTATTTACTACTGAGTATGCCACTAGTTGAGTCAGGTTAACAATTTTTCGCTTTTCATATCACGTTCTGTGGGTTTTGTGATAGCATAACAATAAGTTGGTCATTATAGAATTTATTTGATGGAAATGGAGTGATCGACCACATTTTTCTCCTTTATATCTTCATTCTTCATGTGCTATTGCCATACCATTATCATCAACGTAAATATTTAGCATGTTTGTTTGATGCCTTTTAATGTTCGTTATTTGTTCGAGTCGATTGAGTGAATATTTATTAGTGGGATTTTATGTGGAGTCCAAAGTTGGATTACAGGTGCGTTTGTTGTGGAACTGAGTGAGACATTCGAAAATAATTTATGTTCCGATATTTTATGACAATGGTCAGAAAAGTAAACACAAAATACTTCTTTTTCTCCGGTTTTGATTCTGTGGTCATTCACCATCATCCTCTCTTTCCAAATTCCAGTCTAGAAGATTTCACCAGCTAATTAATTCATTTCAGACCAATTTCCTAGCTTCCGCTAGATTACTCCGTGTCTCTATTGCATGTTTAATCAGTAAATAATTATATCTTGTCCACTACGATTCTGACAATGTTTCATTTGACTACAGTTTAAGGAAGTATCAAATATGATTAATTTGAAATCTGTAGTAGACAGTTGAAGGAGAATTTACTATGGTTGTTATTTATAGGTAGGAAACAGAAAAGGTGGGCGGAAAGCGGAATAAGAATACCTCTAAACTTTATTCTTAATATATCTAATAAAAATTAATATTTTGGTTTTAATTTAGCTATTTTCGAAGCCATATTTTGCTGGTAAGTTGCCGTTAAATAAAATAATTAGAGAAATGACAATATAATTATAGTATCCACATCCTTATTTCCTTATTGAATTACCCACAAATTTCATGTTGACTAACACCGCATTGTTCCTGTCAGTTACCGATTAGATTTAGTTGATTATTTATTTCTGTTACATTTCTAACGCTAAACGTTTAAATCGTTTCTAGCTTTGATTAGATTTTTTGAACTTGATTCATGCTATGAACTCAGCCGACTACAACAAAACAGTGGAGTATATGAACTATATCCCTACAAGAAAATCAAAAAGTCTGTAAATGCCTACTGCGATATGGAGTCTGCTGGAGGAGGCTGGACGGTGTTCCAACGACGAGGAATACCTGGGGACTTGACGGAGACTGAGCGATCAGACTTGTTCAACAAAACGTGGGATGGATACAAAAACGGATTCGGTGAACCAAATAATGACTATTGGCTGGGTAAGTAATAGGACAAAATGGTAATTGTTAATAAAAAATAGGTAGAATTTTTTCTCTATTGCATTCCCACCGTCGTATTATACTTAGGACACAAATTTCCAATTTGAGTCTTTGTAATAATTTCTAAATGTTTATGATGTGTAGATTATTAAATAACCTACTCGAAAATCATTTTAAGAAATTACCTCTATAATACGACCCTTTTAGGAAAATGGTGCAACATATTACAATTGCCAATATAAACGTTGTATGGCCACTGATAATTAAAATATAATTGCCGAATGCAATTCCTAAGGTCAAATAAAATGTATTTGATACAATTTGTTCACTTTATTATGAAATTGTAAATTTGGTGGAAGTGGAGCTAAATATTGCTATACGTCAAAAAACACAATTGAAATTTTTATGGCCCATTTTCTGCTTTGACTATTAAAATGAAGACACATTAACTGAGTGCTGGGTATCTCAAGAACTAATGCAATAGACAGATTCACCCCAGAATCAATAGGGATCTTCAGTGGACAATAGGCATTGTCTTTGGTAAATTTGGTCATATTGCTTTCAAAAGTTATCGTGGGTCCGGATGGACGGACTGTGCGGTTCTATAAGCTTCCTTATTCAAGCAAGCTAAATCCTTATAAAAGGTAATTTTTGTACACTAGCCACAGTTTTTCGAAAATTTATTCCAGTCTCAACTAGATGAAAATGATGCCTAAAAATCAATAGTTCGGAACTAGCTTAAATTCAACTAAATAAAAGAGTAACACAAAAATCATTTAACAGAGTTTCAAAAAATTGAATGGAAAAATAATTTTTGGACTCCTATTATACTTATTAAAATATTTCATCTTGTCTGTCTAGTCACGTCATGGTTGCAGTTATTCACAAAATCACTTAGCTTTCCTAAAACGCGAAAACATGGAATATTTCTGTTTTAGGATTTTTGCAAATGTGGTTGTGTATTTTAATTATTTAATTTCATATTCTAGATAAACATGATTTATAAAAAAGTTGTAACCGTTATTATTTCAATTCAACTGTAAAAAGTCCAAAGATAAATCTTTGTTTCTTGCGTTTGAAAAACCAAACTGAATGAGTAAAAGTATTCTAAAATGAAATATTTAAATACTTGAAATGCCACTTTTAATTCCAATTGCAGTACAGTACAAAAAAGTTGTAAATATCGATAGGGAGACCAATTCATATTGTCTGCTTGACCAAAAAAAACTGATAAAACTGCCATCATCATTACCTATAAAGCCGGAGTATCTCATAGGAATGTAGAAAGTAGTTTATCAAAAAGGAAATACAGGCAGAACATTTTAATAAACGTTCGTTTATGTCTTCTTTTATGTCTTCTCTGTTCGTGTTTTCTATGTTTCTATGGATGATGGTTTCCTTTGAATGTTTTACTTGCCTGCCCTGCACATTGAAGCAGCAACTTAAAGTTTGTTGGAGATATTTGCTTCTCTTTCTTTTTAATTTCTCCTTGCATATTTTATCGGTTTTCATACGGGGATAATATTAATAATATTAGTTCCTAATCTAATATTTTAAACAAATTTTGACCACATACAATTATTGTAACCGTTGTTAGTAGTCCGTCTATGGCTTTTTGTACTGCTGGCTGCAGACTTGATTACTTCGTTTTAACAAAATAACTTATCCTACGACTTAATTAACCTTGACCCAATTAAAGATTAATGAAATAGTGAAGATGAAATAAATATTAGTGAAATGACGTAAATATTATAATAATTACCAACTCTGCTAGAAAAAACCTGAAGTCAAAAATATAAGTGCCGGGTTGTTAATCACTATGAAAACGTCAACATCTGAAACAAATGAAGTAAATGTTAATCGCATGTATTTCAACAGTGGCGGCTCTAGGATTTGCGAGGCCCTGGGCAAAATGTTCGCGGGAGGCCCCATAATAATAATTCACAATCATGCAAATTATTATATTAATTCAAATCTACGCATTTTTTCCGTTTTTAAAGGAATTTTGCATATGAATAATTATCGTGAAAATTTTTTATGGTTTTTTGAATGTTATTGAAAACAGTACAAGTTCTTGCACAGAAGTCAGTTTCGGGAGGGACTATATATTATGTGATACTTACATCTCAATAAATTTTGTCAATTTTTGACAAAAATTAGTCAAAAATGGCCAGTACCGTATTTAGAAGTCGATTTCGGAGGGGGCAATTATATTATAGGACAATATAAATTAGGCATAATCGCGCGTAGCGCAAAAAATTTTGGCTTATTTTGTCTAAATTGAGTCAAAAATAGCCTAAAAATCACATAAAATCGCATAAAATTTTTTGGTAATTTAAAAAAAATTTTCCCTTTTTCTTGGATGTCGGGGGAGGGGGGCATTTGCCCCCAATGCCCCCCCTCTCAATACAGCCTTGAAAATGGCCTAACATCAATTTTTTTTGCTATTTTGAGAAAAATATATTTTATCTTGGATTTTAGGGTGGGGCTTCAGCCTATAAGGATTTCCACCTCAATACGTCATTTACGCAAAATAAGACCCTAAAACTCTGTTAAAGACTATGTAGGCGCTATGCGGCATTTTAGAATTTGAATATTTTATTCATTTTTTAAAAAAATTTCGTTATTTAGTTTAAAATTTAAAAAAGACTATTAGTGGAAACATAATTGTCCACATCTGCTGAATTACGCAGTTTTGGTATCACAAAATGCTACAAATTTGTGGATTGAAATGCATATATAGTAATTCTATAATAATTCTGATAGATGCTGCTTTCGTGTGACCAGTATGTTTTTACTAGATTGCACAAATGTCTACTTTCGGTATACTTTTCTTCCTTGAATTCTAAAAATTGTTCTGTAATAAAGCTGTAACAAAACGTATAACTTAAACCAAAATGCAAAACCAGTATTTCTGAAGTGAAATCAACACAGACAAGTTGAAATTTTTTTTTGTCAAAGCTCTGCGCGAGGCCCCAAAGGCGCGAGGCCCTGGGCAACTGCCCAGTCTGCCCATTGGGAAAGCCGCCTCTGTATTTCAAAGCCATTTTTAGTTCCTAAATATATATTAAGAGTCATTTCTGGAGAAAACCTTATCATTTTGGCAATTAGGATGGAAAATAATAAAAATAAAATTATTGTGGAATTGAATTAAAGATATAATAGATTTGTTACAATAGAATTTCTGTGATAATCAGAATTCTGGATATAAATTTAAGGATTTTGAAACAAATTGTATCACCCAATTAATTTTAGGTCTGGATACAATTCACGAACTGACGAAAGAGTGCAATCACGAACTGCTGATTACAGCCACAGATCTGAAGGGAACGCTCTACCAAGCCCACTATTCCACCTTCAGAGTGGCTTCAGAGGCAGATAAATTCAAGTTGACTGTCGGTGGCCACGTCTGGGAGAACTCGAGTCAGTCCCTTAATCATATCTACATTCACTAATCAATACACTTTAGCAACTACATCCACTTTAATTAATCTATCAATTCATTTCAGCGTTGAGAGATAAGTTGTGGCACCACAACGGAGCAAGTTTTTCTACAATCGATAGAGACAATGATGAATGGGGTGGAGGAAGTTGCTCAGTGGTAATCAAGGCCAATGGATTTTGGTTCAAACACTGCTTTTATGTAAGAGATAATGCCTAAATAGTTTCATTTCAGAAAGGGATTTATTGGAGACGCTGCCACAGGCTGTCGATTGCATTGTAGATGGATGTCGGGTGCTGTGAGGTAATGAGATTTCTTCCACAGGGAAAGTGGGAGAAATGAAGGATTGGGGGAAGGGAATAGTGGATGAGTCTAGTTGGAAAATATCATTATTAATTGATTGCTTTGCCTTTCTAATTAAATCTTAAAACTAGGCTTTATAGACTTAGACTACCTAAATTGCTATTCCAAAACTTTATTCAGAGTGCTTCGCGTAACATGGACATTTAACCGGAATGCAGTGAACAGAATTATTACCTACCACTTACTTACCCGTGGTATGGTTTTATTAATGTGTATAGTTTAAGTATCGTCACCTAAAATTTATCGTTAAATATTACAATTAACAAAAATGTAAAATATTAATTCTTTCTATTTGTATTTCGTAAAAGGTATCAATATATAATGTGCTGAAATAAGTGTCAGGGATATTTAGATACAAGAGATTATTTTGAAACATTTATAGTTTTTCCATTTTTTATCTGGTGATCAATTTCTGCACTTGAATTGAATTTTCGTTGCAAAGTCATTACGTGAGGAATAATAATTCGGACTTAATTTTGTATTTACTTAAGATTTAGGGATATTTTGGTTTTAAGCGGAAATACTTTTACTTTTCTTCTATTCGATACAAGTGGATCAGAGCAATGCAGATTTATAGTTATGTAAAGTCCAAAGTAATCACCTGAAATCCTGAAGATGGCTGTCTGCATAGCTTTTATTTTATAAAGCCCTGTAAATTGCATAAATGCAATGCTCACGTTTTGTTTTCCAGTTTATTACAAGGGTACTGTGAATCTGAATAAACGTCTTCATTTATTATTTTTTTTCATATTAGCCTGATGCAGACACTTAAAATATTTTGTTCAATCCAAATCCATTTTGAGACTAATATCAAAAAATGAAAATAGAAGTTGCACATTTTGCAAATATTATATTAAATGATTTGTTTGTGGAATCAAACAGTTTACCCAAAGCATAAACCAAAAAATATTTAAAATGGTTTTTGCAAACACATGAAAAATTTATCCATTTCAATTTATACTAATGGAAACGAAAATATATAGAAATCTAGTTTTCTTACTAGAAAATTTTGCAAAAAGATTTCATGAATCAAAAATGAAACCAACGTTTTCGTTATATTTCAACTCCTAAAACGTAAAAAAAGTCATAATTTACACTTGGTCATTTTAGTGAGGATTAATGATGAAAATAAGTGCTTTCTAAATCACTTAATTGATCATTTTAAAATCGTATAACGTCGTGCAAAAGATATTTCTACCGCAGACCTTTTCTATGACATTATTAATTGAGTTTTAATATTCGGCTAATAGGGAAGGAAGTTCAAGGGGAGAAACTTAAAAATAACTGAAAATCGTTAATACTTCGGTTGTATTCATCCCATAAAGTCGAGCAATAGCTCGTTTTAAGGGCTGCTAGGTTCAAAGTACACGGATACTATTAAGTACCTTCCCCTATTTAAGGATGTAGGAGAAAATTTTAAAACAATCTTGAAATCGATGTGATTTCCATTCAATCCGCGTATAAAGTTATGCAATAGTTTGTTCCAAAGCAATAACGTACTCAGGCACTATTATTCAGAGGAGTTTACTCCGATGTATGCGTTTACACTTTCTGTCTGTCTGTCTGTCTGTCTGTCTGTCTGTCTGTCTGTCTGTCCGTCCGTCCGTCCGTCCGTCCCTATACGTGATAACTTCAGAACGGTTACACCTACAATACTCAAATTTTCAGGAAACAGTCTTGGGGTAAAATGTAGGTCTGAGTTCGTATATGAGTAGGATCGGTCACATCCCCTGACTGGGGGAAAGGGTTGAAAATTTCAATTGGCGATAACTTTCGAACGGCTATACCTAAACTGCTCAAATTTTCAGAGCACAATATTGAGGTAAAATGTAGGTCTGAGTTCGTATATGAGCAGGATCGGTCACATCCCCTGACTGGGGGAAAGGGTTGAAAATTTCAATTGGCGATAACTTTGGAACGGTTATACCTAAACTGCTCAAATTTTCAGAGCACAATATTGAGGTAAAATGTAGGTCTGAGTTTGTATATGAGCAGGATCGGTCACATCCCCTGATTGGGGGAAAGGGTTGAAAATTTCAATTGGCGATAACTTTGGAACGGTTATACCTAAACTACTCAAATAAATTTCAATTGGCGATACTTTGGAACGCGAAACTCCTCTGCTGTTATACCCCGTTTTGCAACGGTTTATTTAAATTACAGTTACCATTACCAGAAAAAATGGTTCAAAAATAAAGAAATATTAAGTAATCTGCCAATATATTTCGGATTGCAATGGCTTATTTTAAAATATGAAGTATACACTGTACGGTACGGGACCGTCAAGACAACTCACACGACCAAATTTTCTGTTATTTCCCTATCCACGTTTTCTATTTCTGTCGTAGCAATAAAATAAAATACACCGTATAGTTAATACATACTAATTCATATATTAAATCCCTATGAGGGGTTCAAAAATCCTCATACGGTGTATACTAAAGAAGTGACTGAAATTCATTTCAATAGTTTAAGTAGATCAATTCTTCAATGGGAAAATAGGAATTTGTATGGCACACACATGACTTTTGTATGAGGGAGCTAAAAATAGATAGTGTGACTTTGTATGGCAGTTTATGACTTTGTATGGCGGTTTATGACTTTGTATGGAACTTCATGACTCTGTATGGTAAGTTAATTTAACATTATATGTATGTAATGTTACCTTTTTATTTGATTTTAAAATGCAATGTAAGCAATTACTACGCAAGGTCAATATCAGTTAGAATATTTACAGGAACCTAACACCTGGAATACTAACACATTTCAAACTGGCTGGGCAACTCCTACCACCTTTACCACAATCATAATATTCTGTACTGTAAGTTTTGTAATTAAATGTTTGTTTGAACTTCCAGGATAGTAAATCCTCAGAGTTAATGTCAATTTCAGTCCATGTCTGATGCACCCTTGCCTTTTTTGTTTCGTTATTCTGACAACATGCTAATTGGGAGATAACGTCAGAGCTAAGAGTATTATGACTTCCCTTTACTTTATCCACATAGCTAACTATCCATTCTTTATGCTTGGATATGCAGTTTCTACCTGGGTATTATCATTCTACTATATATATATTCTTAGACTTAAATAAATTTACCAACCTGCGGTGATATATATCGTGCATCGGTATGCTATGCATGTTTATATATAACTATCACCATACATAGTAATTATTTCCATACAAAGTCATTAGGTAAGTCATAACATACCATACAAAGTCACACTAAATGTCAAAAAATCCTCCATACAAAAGTCATGTGTGTGCCATACAAACTAATTGGCACCCTTCTTTAATTAATTAAAATATTTCATTTATTTAATTATTTAAAATGGCTAATTTATTTGAATGTAGAAGGTTTGCTCTGATTTCCTATTAAAGCGTCACTCTCTATGTTAACCCAAATAACAAAAAGGTTGAACGATTGTTGTCTTTCAGAGTTGTTTATTTTGACGAAATGGATTAATAATGATTTATAGGTCAACCTTAATGGAATGTACCCAAGTAGTAGCCATCCTGAGACAATGTCAGCTGACAGTAAGGTGGGAATATATTGGAACTTTAATAGAATCCAGAAATTGAAGAGAACCGAGATGAAGATTCGTGCTTCGTGTTGAAGAGGTATTTGAAGTTGGGAAGGATTCTGTCTATATGGGGATGTTAGTAGACGGGATTGAGACTGGAGTAGAAGGAATGAAATAAAGTGAAGCTATTAAAGTCCTAATCTTGCATTATCCTATCATTCTATTTCTTTATTCATAAAGTACACAAAGTTAGAAACTGTCAAAAATACGCATGCCTTTTCTGTCATTTCCTAGCCTTCGTCAGTCCAATTTTCAAATTATGATGTAAAATTAGTCCTTAGAAAAATATAACCCGTCAAAAAATTTGGTTTTTATTTCCTTCAAATTCATTTTAGTTGTGAGGAAAAATTTTTAATGTAAATTTTAATATTCATTTCATTGATTTTAAATATTTTATTTTAAAGAGAAACAAATTGAAATATTTCACCAAATCTTCAACATTACAGTATATTTTATTGTTCTAGATTTATTATTGACGATTCCAGCTCTAAGCATTCTTTGGAACCTTTCTTGGTTTAAAACGATTAAAACACTGTGAGAGTGATGTAGAGACCCCAGCGGTCTCCTCGGCTCAATACTTAACTAATAGCTTCACTCGTGTTGGGGTAACGGAGCGGAACAGGCGGAGACTGAGAAGTAGCTACGAGTGCAATTACACCTTCACCTAACTATCTTTATTTCTTCAATTGGTCAATTGTCTTTTATAATTGATTCTTAATAAATGTGCACATCTTCATTTACCTACATCTGCCTGTGACACTGCAAGGGGTTAGATTGCAGGATGCCCAAGATGATAGTAAGGACCAACAATAATGGGTGATACAAGGTTCAGTGACAGGTTATGAGATTGACTGAATTAGACTAAATGACTCACGCAATAATAATATGCCGTACACAAGAGAATTGGAGTAATAGAATTGATTAAGTATTTATGTTACGATAAGCAATACAAGAGAATAAGAATTACTTGAATGAGAATAACTGGAATGAATAGAAATGATAATGTAACGAATAATAATACAAGACAACAATTAAGAGAGAACAGACAGTCCTGAGAGTCCTGGGCCAACTGAAGAGTAAATGTCGTTGTGCTGTTAGAGTAGTGTGGAGGGTTGGGGGAAGCACGGGGGCCGATGTGGGCGTAAGAGAAGTATACTAGTATACGATGCTTACAAAACACGGACACTTTATTAGCAGGGACTCGTTCAGCATAGTAGGGTAAGTTGAAGTATCGGGTCAAATCACAACAACACACATAATATTAAGATATCATATTATAGTGGATCTGGTCATGTCAATTCGCATCAACGTAATAATAATAATATATAGCGTGTTACAGGTTTAAGGCAAAAGGAATAAGACGTCAGTGAGGTGCCCGAATTTCACAACATTAAAAGCTATTTTTCAAGAAATATTCTCTGACTATGCTAATGTGACAGCAATACTAGCAATTATATTCTTTTAAATAGTATTATAGGTTAGATACGCTTAGATAATAAATAAACTTGGATCAACTTAGATAAATACATAGATAATTTATACATATAAAGATTCTAGCTTATAGAGAATGAAAATACAGACCAACAAGAAACAAGTGGAATACAATTACACACATTTACTGCATAAATGATTTCTTTAAAGATGTAAAAGTTGCATACTGGCTTAACATAGAGAAATATTGATTCGCATAATACTATTATTATACTGCAACATCATAATAGTATTAGTCACAACCGGGACAAGTGACATAATGTTTACAAAAATCAAAAGTTGATCAATATGGCGAGATTTTGATTTTATTTTTTGGTGAATAAATACCGTAACCGTCGTATTTTGAACCCATAGATATGGAAATCATAGTTTTCCTGGTGGAGACTGTAGACATTTAAACTTTGCATGGAATTTATTGGCAATTCATCATAAAATCTTAAACATAACTATAGTATTATTACCTCCATACAAAATATTAATTACAAATTCAGGAAAATTAACAATAATACCATATTTCTACATACCGTCACCCATACTCATAAAGAAGTATCTGAATTAAAAATAATTCATCAAGTAAGCCATTGATACTAAAACAAAGCCAACAAACCATAATAACTTGTGAACAAATAACATTATCAAATAGTAGTGCAGTTGAAATTTGAGTTTTAGCTGGTCTGATGATCGTAAGTTTAGTAGTAAAGAAAGTGTGTGGCTCATAGTCTTCTGTAATTTTCGTCAATTTTTAATCAGATGCGTTTTGTTCCTACACAAAGAAGAATAAGATGAATATTATGTAAATATTTCAAACATAATATCTAATAGATCCATTAATCTTTTAAGATGTAAGATTCGATGTCAATTTTAAACCTTACCTATATTATTTTAAAACTTCAATGTTGAAATATGTAATGGCTTTTGTTTTAAAATTTGCAACTTCATGCCTGTCAGATGCGATGAGTAAATCCACTACATTTTCTATACAGAGACGTCTAACAATTTGGTCTCCAACAGCTTCCTTCAATCCTTTGATATTATACTTCACTGCAATTGCAAACATGACACGGAATTTTTCTAACAAAAAGTCTTGAGAAATCTCCTTGAAATCTTGAAAAATAAAAAAATGGATTGTCAATGATGATGAAATATCAATTTAGTTTCAAATAATTTAAATATTGAAGTTGTTATTGCTGAATGAGAACTAGTGGTTGATAATTTCCTAGCAATAAATGTATTTCAGCATCGCATTTATGAAACCTGACTCAAAATCTTGAATCTCTACAGCGTTATTAACGGTAATCAGTTTTCCTATACACAGTTATAGATAAAAAGGTTATAAGCTGTGTGGCAAAATGAAGTGCTCTATGTATGTTGTGAAACAGAAAGCAATATACAATGGGACCAAGGACTTTGAGGATGGCCTTTGCGGGCTGAAGCCACACCACCTTCCTGAAATCCAAGCAATTTTTTTCTCAAAATAGCAAAAAAACGCCCTCCTCGCGATTATTTCCCATTTTTCACCACTTTAACTCTTTTTTGTCAAAAATGGCGAAACTTAGCATTAATTACTTAGCACTTAAGTAATAATGATTTGGAGTAATAAAAATTACTTCAATATTTATTATTAACAAAATTAAAATGAATAGGATTTTAGTATTTTTCATGCAAGGCTGTATTGAGGGGGGGGGCATTAGGGGCAAATGGCCCCCATAAAATCCAAGAAAAGAGAAAAAATTTTCTCAAAAAACCATAAAATTTACCGCTTCGCTTGATTTTTGGACTATTTTTTACTCATTTTAGACAAAATAAGCCAAAATTTTCTGTCTAATAGATATAAGTATATGCGTCATTGCTCCCCCCGAAATCGACCTCTAAAAACGTTACTATTTTCATGTCTGCGTAGCCGCTTGTATTTATACAGGTACCATCTGTTTTACACTCTCGGTGTTGAATTTTGATCTCTAAATCTAAATACCTGTATAACCATATCCTATATAATCTATATTTATTTGGTCGCCATTACAGTATAACTAAACAACTCACACACTCACCCCAAATCAAACACCAATTCCATTTGTAACTCCAACTAAATTGGAAATTGAAATGTTTGACAGCAGATAAAGATAGGAGGCCATTGCGACATGAACGTATTAAGCGGTACTGATAGTGGCTTTTGGAGAATTCTAACTTATCCTGAATTATAATCTACCGTAGCTCATTGGGGTCACAGCGAAATTACAGTGTACCCAGCCAAGAAAAGACGAACCTTAATATTCAATATTCCAAATTATTGTTGTCTGGAAAAACTCATTTATATTATATTATATAAAATAATTAGTTCCAATATTGTCTAATAATGTGATTCATTTTGAAATTAAAAATGTCATAAACCTATAGTTTATGCAGCATTTTTGTTCTAGGTAATAACGTATTTTAAGTCCAATAGTTTAAATTGCCCATTCGTTACACATTATACACGCTACAGTTACAGTTGAGCATTTCTTATATGTAGATGCATCAATTGAGCAAATTACATCCGTTTTCTGGACAAAAATATGCCATTTAGCTCAACGTTTTGTACGACGCTAAGAAATTTTATCGATTTACTCCCCCATTTTAGCCGTTTTGATTCCCACTGAAAAAAAGGAAGTTTCCACTGAGTCAAACCTACTTAAGTCAATATGATTTGCTGCCGCATGAAGAATGCCTGTCGTCTGTCTGCTTTTTAACTTGAAAGTGTGCTAACATTTACTATGTTCTAGTCCACTAAATTATTACATGAATATTTTGGGCCAAGGAAAAAAATTGTAAAAAATATTAACCAAAGTACTTAAAGAACTGTAACTAGTCAAGTCATTTAATCCATCCCGTGGTTAGGCCGCGTGAGCTGTATCGACTTAAATTCAATATGATAATTTTTTCTGAGTAAAAGCAAATTATTTACTTTACTTTATTTATAAGTTTCTTTTGTCATTTCTTTAAAATTAATCAGCCTCAATGATTGAAAACTATTATTAACTAAAATTTTGTTACGTATTTAATCCAATTACAGATACAGCATAACAATAAACTGTTTGTTTTAAAGAACTAATAATCAGGATATTAAATGACTATATTATTATTATAAATACAAGGCACTGGGATTATAGCGATTTAAGAGGCATTGAATTTATATCGTGTATTAACTCACTATGTAGCTAGGAATAGTTTGCCCTTTTAATGTTCTAACAAACATATTTTGCTAAAATAATTGCTTTCTTTCTCGCTTATTTCTTTCTGTATACACACACAATCATGCAACATTCAACTTAAGATGAAAATAAACCAATTCCCTGTAAATTTAAAACTAATTTATTCTTGAGCTTTTGTTATCCGTTATGTCGTGTTTTATTGCCCGCTTTTGAATTTATCATAAGCGTAATGGTGTTGAGAATATTTTTTAACATTTTTTATGTGCATCTACATAGATAGTACATTATATTTTTTAACATTTTTTATGTGCATCTACATAGATAGTACATTATATTTTTTACCCATTTTAAGCAATGACTTATTATATGGCTACGGTTAACTTGAGTCTTACTACTTTTTTCAGCACGGTGAATTAATATAAAACGTTATAACTCTGCCTTAAATATAATGTATACATGCATGAATGCAGGTCCCATTATATGTAAAATTTAATGATTTAGATTTTTTTTACTTCTACTAAAACGATAAGCAAAGCATTAGTATGGTAAATATTGCCGTTGCATTATATATTTACAAACAGCTATGTAACTGTATATTTAAATGCTAGGCTTTAGATTAACATGTATGATATAGTTGCCTGTAAAATTATCGTCTCTCTATCCTAGAGAAGTAATTTAGAACATTCATGGAAGGTGGAGTTAGTTAACCAAATAATACGAAGGGCATTTTGGTAGCAATTGATTTACGCTGAATGGAAAATAGCCGAAGCGAAAGACCTAGTGCAAATTTGCCGAAAGTAAGAAAAGTTTTTCTATACAGAATAGAAAAATGCATTAGCCGAAGTCTAAGTTACTAAATGACTAAATGAAAAATGGCCGATGTGAAATTAAGCTTATCCCGAATTTGAATTTAGCCCACCGGAAGTGAAAGTCCCCGAAGTTGTGACATAGCTGCCGAAACCGAATTCTACATGGCTTAAGCCGAAGAAGAATTTAGTTTACGCCAAATGGAATTTAGCTTCAGTTTCAATTTACCTATATTCCACTTCAATGTGTGTAATTTCCATTCAATTTGTGCTAATTTTTCGGGACACACATTTTTTAAATTCTTGATATAACATATATTTAACATTTAGCTTTTAATATTTGAAAGCAATAAAAAAATTCCTACCGCGTTTATGGGGAATTATCGTTTCTTATCATGAATATACTGTCTCTTTAAATTTTGCCTAAATTTAGAAGACCATTTATTTAGCCCAATTATATTCTTTTTCCTAAATAAGGACATTGTCAGGAGTTTAAAATGCCGCATATGAATAGCGTGCGACTAAGACTTAAGACATTGTGGAGGTTTTTATGCAAAAGTTTGAAGGTCTATAACTCGCTCCTTATTCATGACACCGTAAACATCTTTACCTTTTTGGACTTCTAAAATTGTCCTTATTCACATACAAATACGAAATAATGGTATATGAATGTTCTTTCAAATTTTAAGTACGAAAAACTAAAATGTTTCAAAATTACACTTAATGCCTAGGCATTAAGCTTAATGCCTAGGCATTAAGCTTAATGCCTGAATTCACTTATTGCCGCTAACATATACATTTATATACAATTAAAATAATACATATATTTATATATAAAGGTCTAGAGATTATTATAATTTAGATATTATAAATTTGGGACCTATATTTTCAAACTACTTTGCTTTAAATTTTTCGTTCTCTGAACTATTATTGTGAATATAACTGACACAGAAATTCATTCATATATCTATATGTGTGTCATAAGCACAAGCAGTGTACATAATACCATCACCTAAAATAGTGGTAAGGAGTAAAAATAAGAAAACTGTTTCGTTTCCATTTCGTTAAATTATGAATAAAATTCGGGGCCAAACTAACAAATATCTTAGCAGCTGTTGATTGTTGTTACAAATTAATAATTTTTCACCAATCAGAGTAGAATAAAGTTGAATGTAACCAATGTGGCCATTAATAGCCCTTTTTATTTAGATTAATTGAAATTAAATCGGCAAATTGATATTTTAAATTAGCGACATCAAATGCAATAATCTTAAGTTTTTACAACAATCAAATAAATAGGATCAATTATTAAAAGACTAATTGGAGATACCTATTTCAAAGAAAATAGTTTTAAAACCTTTGTTTGTAAGTCTTGTGTATCGGTACTAATCTGACTAATCAATCGCTAAAATTTACCATTTTTACCATTAAAAGAGTTTTTACCCAGAGATATGAGAGATGGGCAATTTAAATTGCGACGTCACATTTCATTTCTGTCTCGATTTTTGCTTTATCCTTACAATCAGTTTTCGTCTATTGGTTAAGAGCTGACTTCGAAGTTCGGAAGGTTGAACAATGCATTGGTTTGTATATGGAATGCAATTCTTTTCCATGCAGCAGGTTTGTTGTCATTGCTGCAAGCTTCAACAGTGCATTACTCATTCATTTTCCTCCACTCTTTTTTACAAGCAATAAGTGAAAAGTGGTGGTAAGGATATGTCATCAGAAATGAGACAACTGCATGAAAAGTGGAATAACACAAATACAACATTGCCAATCTAAATGCGATCTTATTGATATTTCCTATAACTATTTTTTATCATTTTAAGTGCATTCTTACCACTGTGATAGTAGAAATACCTAAAAAGTGGTATAGTTTGTATACTAATCATAATTAATATTCATTTTGTTCAAACGGCCATAAATTAAATTTAGACGGGATTTAATAGTTCTCCAGCATCATCAGCAGTCATCAGCAATTTTGCTATCCCTCTGCTAACACTCATAACAAATAGGGGGTTGCTTTTCACATTGATCGGTTCCTCCAACCCTATTCTGAAATGCATTTCTTTTCGAGAACGTAAAAGCCTATTCATATATCTAACATCATGCATGCATCGTGAAGTGTAGAATTTTGAGTAGCTTTTCAATACATCGTTGTATATCTGTGTGACTTTGTGCAACGTAGCTAAAACTAAACACCATACAATAAAAATGATAATCGCTGAAAAAATTAACACAATTATGATAAGAGGATGTAAAGCCGTTGTGTATTTTATAGTGAAGCCAATAAAAATTATTAGCACTCTTGTGATCAATGACTGAATAGGCGCCATTATCAAGCCATACACTTCTTGAAAATACTGTATGTAATATCGCAACACATTGCTGTATTTTGCTAAGATTCTTGGATCCCGGCGAACGACATCATCTGATTTATACTTGTTTTCTCCCAACCTGTAAAAATTTGTTTTAAATTAAAAAGTGCCATCACCAATCTTTGTCAGTAAATCGTCCCTTAAGGATGCAAAAGACCTTAATCCACTTTTCGTTGGGCAGTGAAAAGAGCCTTAATCCATTTTTCGTTTGGCAGTGAAAAGAGCCTCCCTCCACTTTTCGTTTGGCAGTGAAAAGAGCCTCAACCCACACGAATGCATTCAGCGGGGCCCAGTGGAGTTTAAGAGAGTTAATTAACTTGCTTGATGTGATCGCTTTAGTGCACAGTTAGTTATTTATCATCGTCATTACTTAATCACTTAAAATAATTACTTAAATAATTAATATTCAATTAGCGTTTGTAGGGTTATAAGTCTTCTAGCGGATGTGGTACTCCCTACGCAAGTTACTGTGCCTGATAGATGCTGCACTGAAGTAGATGTGAATGTAAGGAATCAATTTTAAGTGCAGTGGTGCAGCATCTAGGGAGCTTAGAACTAACAAGAAGTGCTAAGAATTGCATTAAAAGTTGCGTAGGGAGTACCACATCCGCTAGAAGACTTATAACCCTACAAACGCTAATTCCATCTAAGTGATCTAAACCAAGCGAGATAAATTGTACGGTGAGCAATAGTGCGGCAAAACCATCGCAGAGAGTAGAAACAGTCTGTATTCTTTCGCCCCTATTTAGACTGCAATGGATTTATATCAACAACAACAACTATGGTTGTAAATGACACAAAATTCATTACATTACATACAACCTACTAACAATCACATTAACCAAGTTAATTAATACTCCTAAACTTTTTAATGAACCAATATTTATTCTTAACACTGTGCCCCGCTGAATGCATTCGTGTGGGTTGAGGCTCTTTTCACTGCCAAACGAAAAGTGGAGGGAGGCTCTTTTCACTGCCAAACGAAAAATGGATTAAGGCTCTTTTCACTGCCCAACGAAAAGTGGATTAAGGTCTTTTGCATCCTTAAGGGACGAAATAATGTTTTTTGGGTTCCAATCTTTATTTCCCACAGATATTTAAATATTCTACAAGTAGTAAATGTATAGGGTGTAAATCCACTTACTTTGTTTCATTCCCCAAATCAGACAATAGTAGACCCCCTAATGTTAGTAGCTCCAACATGGTACAAACATTACATACAGAAGCAGCGATCATCCAAAATACCATCATTGTGATGAATATCACTACCGAGAAACGCTGATATCCCATTGGGAATCCCACGTACAGAATTATTGACATGCGATGCAGAATAAGGCAGATAATTATGAAAGCGTAAATGAAAAGTAGTATTTTGAGCCATTTAAATAATTTAACCAGGTATTGTCGCTGTATTTCTTCATTGTTGTGTATATACTTTTCTAAATAAAATTTAGTGGTGTGTTATTATTTAATATTATTTAATAATTTTTATGACGTACCATTAAAATACATACCTTCAAAGTCGCAAACTAAATGCAAAATGTCAGTAAACATTAGAGCAATGTGACCTGAAGATGTTATCCACAGAATGTCGATAAGGAAATAGCACCAGAATGCTCCACCGAAAATCAAAGCGAAAATATAGGACTGTATTTCGTCATCCTTCTTTGAAAATCTTATTAACTGAACTGTGGAGAATATAGCAGAGAGGAAAT
This sequence comes from Tomocerus qinae, assembly GCA_020055645.1. Classification (NCBI taxonomy): domain Eukaryota; kingdom Metazoa; phylum Arthropoda; class Collembola; order Entomobryomorpha; family Tomoceridae; genus Tomocerus; species Tomocerus qinae. The sequence continues at coordinate 16,574,235 of CM034546.1, read as the reverse complement.
ACAATAGAGCGTGGAAATGAAGAAAGGCAGTTGTGATCTTGTTGTTTGACTTCTTCAGAGCATGATCTTTTTTGACCCAATGTAATGGAGACACTCCTAACAAATATCCCAACCTTACGATTGTCTCCAACTGCTCAAATGCCTCTTCTGGTATTGACCAAATTACTTTCTTTTTCTCTTTCTTTGAAGATACTTTATCAACCGATTTGAAGAAATGTGTGTTTTCCATGCATGGCATTAGACAGCCCGTATTGGACGTCTGTTGGTATTTTTATAACTGTTGATTGAAAATTACATTTTCAAGTAATCATTTTGACTTTAATTGCACAGTTCAAAGTGCAGAAATGCTGGATTTATATTTTCCGCTTGTAATGTTTGTCGTTGTAATATTTCGTTTTACTGAGGAACTCAAACATATATGTAAGAATTGTGTTGGCGTACAGTTAAAATGGCAGGTATGTTGATTTCAAATTCACTGCTTGTTGGCTTCTTCCTTCACGTCGTGATATTTTGCTTGCAATGGAAATTTAGATCCACACACTCCGGACGGTTATTATTTTTTCTGTTTAGCTTGACTGCAATATAAGCCATGGCTATGTATTACCTCTTCAAGTTCAGTTCTCCTTACTAAACTTTTGTGTTGCCTTCAATGCCAAATCCAATTACAGATACAACATTAAATGGCATTATAATAACATTAATCAAAGTAGAAAACTCAGTAAGCATATAAGTTATACTGAAATCGTAATAAATTTCCTTCTGAGTTTCTGTATTACCTGGAAACAGCTATGGGAGTAGAATATCCATTCCATTAATTTATTGAATTTAATATTAGGGAATGGTTTGCCCTTTCAATGTTTTATTTATCTCATACTCGTCATAAATGTTTTTTCCTCGAATATTCCTCGTTTCTTTTATGTACATAATCCTAAAAATGAGATTAGAGTTGACAGACTAAGAGGGAAGTATAAAGCTAAATTATTTATTAATATTTACATTGTCAATTTAATGTGCTTTATAAGTATCGCTTTGAATTGCTCCAACCATTAGTAAGTTATAGTTAACCATGAGTCTCTTTATATGAATAAAAAGTATGTAACCCAATATTATGAATTATAATACATGCCATAATATAGCAGGAGGAATAAAGGCGAATGGAAGAAGCCGAAGTCACATAGAATGTCGAATGCATCAATAAGGAGAAAGGATTCATTAACTTTATCCGTCCATGGTAATACATTTCCTTCTGTAGTATGTTTTTTTATTGCCTGGTCATAGCTTTGCGAGTAGAACAAGAACACCTATTTATTTACCTAACAAGTGTATTTAATTTGAAAATAAGCTATTTACGTTACATTTGTGTTATTTTCATAAAGAAACCATAAATTTGTTCCTAATAAGCAGTGTTGTACAGTTGACCACTTTTTTGCATTTTGACCGGGCACTGGTCAAAATGGTCAAAATGGACAAAATATTAGTATACAGTTACTTAGGCTAGCAAAGCATATCACTCTATAATATAAACGTGATCGAAATATTTTTTGTATGTACGGATCAGGGTTACCAGATTTTCTTCAACGAATTTAAGTATCCTGGCCACCAGTAGCCATATACCAACCCGCGCCCTTCGGCTGCGTCTTGGTAAATGCTTTCAAATGTCATACATCCGTATTTGGCGCTATCATATGAGCGCAGCTAACAAATTTACGGTTTTTTCAGGAAAAATAAGTAAATTACGTATCTTGAAATAAATATTCTTGCATATTACAAGAGAAAATACCAAATCGCGCGAAGCGGGAGAAATTTTTGAAATTCGACTTCAAAACTGATCAATAAAGACTGAACGAATTTTGAGCAATTTAGCTTTAACGGTTTAGTGACATAGTTGAAGAAGAAAGGTTTGATATTTATACACCACTGACAAGTTATTAACGGATTTCCTTCGAAATTGGAATACAAATTTGACTATTAAACTGGATTTAAAGACAAAAAATACTTAAATTCGCGCGAAGCGCGAGAAAATTTCCATTAGTCAACGTACCTGAACGATAAAAAAGTGTTCTAATATTAAAGGGCTTCAAGTTATTTCATTGTTTTCGATTTTAGTTGATTTAAGTATATTTAAGTATAATTTAAGTATTTTAAAATACTTGCAAGTATTTTAAGTATAGGGCCCAATTTAAGTATTGTACTTGCCATTTAAGTATACCTGGTAACCCTGGTACGGATGTTTGTATGTACGCCATATATATAAAACTATACTACAAATAATCTATATGAAGCATTGTCTATACCGCCAAAATTAAAAAATTTTCGTTCTTGTGATTGGAGGTAGTCATGAGCAGAGACCTATTCTGCTATCGTTTAAACTGTACTGTAATATATTTATAGTCGACTAAAAGCCCATCTTCATATGAGCATTGAAATTTTTTTCGGTTTAGGGCTAGCCATATCATATGAGTTTTATTGTAGTTTTCTCAATGTTTCATATAGATTATTCATATAGTTGATATATATTTGGTTTGTTGCTAAATATGATAAATTCCATCCAGATGGAACATACTAGGGCTTGTAAACCCGGTTCTGGACGGTTCTGAAAACCGGGTAAAAACCCGGGTTTCGGGTACCCGGTAACCGGGTTTTGTCATTGACCAACCCGGGTTTTCACTAATTAAACAGTAAATTCAGATATCAGGTTTTATGCGTGTTTCAAATATTAAAACTGGAAATAATATCAAAAAATCTATTCTCTTAGTAAGTAGCGCATCGTCAAATTCAATTTCTCATTGTGTGCAACAGAAACGTTTTATATCAGACCTCAACGACTACTTGAATTTTGTTAGATAGCAAAAATTGTATAATAATCCACTCACTTAATTTTACACTTACAATTTTTCGGAATTATTTTGGTAATTAATAAAAGCGTTCCTTGATATAGAAATTTGGGCGTTCGAAGGCACGCCTACACTTACATTGTCCAGATTGATTAAAAATCTAATGATTTATCCATGATAAGTCACTAGGAAAACATATATTATGTTCCATTACACCCTGTCTTTATATAAACTGACTGAAAATACTGAAATTGATGACTAATGTGACGTCTGATGTATTTCATTAAAGAAATATTGTGTTTAGTTAAAAAATATCATTCTAAACTGGCGGTGTACATCATAATTACACGTAAAAAATAAACGTGTTCAAAACCCGGTTCCGAACCCGGTTCTGAGCCTTCAAAACCCGGTTTTACCCGAAACCCGGGTTTTGAATTTCCGTCCGGGTTTACAAGCCCTAGAACATACACGCTTGCGCGATGATAAAATCTTTAAAGTCACAGTTGTGCTACGCTGCTGGCTGCTACGTGGTAGTTGAAAATCCTTCCTTCAATTAAATAAACCGTATAACAATGCAGTTAATGCGTTCTGTATGCAAATTTTCAGCTTTCGGTTCGCTTAAGATTCCTATTATTTCATTTGCGGGAAAATTTAAAATTTGGCCATTTACATTGTTGAAGTGGTGATACAAGACAATACATTTGTCAAGTACCTCCTCCGTGTCCGGAGATACGAACCGTTTTCTAAAACAGAAGTCCCTATACCTATCAATATAAAATCTCTACCTCCAACTCCGACCCACTAAATGTAAAACCATGAAAAGTTCAATTAGAGAAAGCTATGCATTCTTATAAATAAACGGCAAAAGTCTAACTCCGTTAGTTTGTTTGTTATTCTGTGTGTTGATTTGCCGTAATTCTAAAACCCGGCCAAGCACACAATAACCCACATAATGAGGCAAATTCCAACACGTCCGAAGGAGAACAACTTCGTGCCAGTGAGGAATTATACACTGCGCTCTCTATAGTCTCCTACGACTTACAAGGCACAAAAATATTTCATAACAGAAACAATGCATGCATTCTGTATGCAAATTTTTCCAGCTTTGCAAATTCAATTTGGCCTTTTACCTTGACGTTTTTAATTGTTTTAAAAATAGATAGCTTCCTAAAAAAGAGAGTCAGTTTTACTCCCACTGGTGATGGCAATATGTATAATACTATTATGGTGATTCAAAGTATCCAAGTCAAAAATGTAATCATGGTGGGTGAACTGAGTAATTTGCTTGATTAGCCACAATTCTATTTCCAAACAAAATGTTGACATAGGGGTGGTTTTGGAATATTTTATTTATCTGAAATACTGAATTACATCGTACAATATTGCCCCCGGAATGCAAACTAGCTTTATTTATAACAGGGCCTAGGTCCTGCGACCGGCTAGTTTAAAATATTTAGAGAATGAAATATGGTCTAAAACCTATGAAACACTATTCTACTGACATCAGACTACATAGTGACACTCTCTAATCATTTTTAACTGCAATCTTTAGAAAGTTATATTCGTTGTTTACTGTTGCAGTAAAAGCTACCTTGGGGTCTCAAGTAACCCCAATAAGGCATTTTGTCCATTTTGACCATTTTGACCACTTTTTGAGTGTATTTTGAACGGCCATTTTGACCATTATGACCACTAGTGGTTTTAACCACTGCACAACACTGCTAATAAGGCTGCATGATATTTGACAAGCTTTGTTAATGGCTTTTGATGGTCAAGATACTTATTTTGGTGAAGAAAATCTAGTAGCCCTAATTGTAAATGTTAGAAAATGAATTCGAAAATCATTAATTTGTTTTGATGGTAATTCTTTCAGTTTTATGTGTCTTTGAATTTTTTTCAGCCCAAGCCCAAACAAGTCTCTAGATCACTTTGCTGTACAAGTACTCTCTGTAAAGCTGCTACTGCTAGCTGTGCGCGTCGTTAAAGAGCGAAGAAAAATGCCCTCATATTAATTACCATTACCTACTGAGCGTATGGAATTGTCATGTTGCTATTATAGTGGACACGAGAAATATACAACAACTAGCAGTCGTTGTGGTTTCTACTTTTACTCAGTTATACCATACTAATACAGGCTGTAGTTGTTTGGTATACCCGTAGTCAATTGAATGTACAACCCTACTCGCATTCAAGTGAAGTGGAGCTAAAAATCCTGTCTCATTCATGATTCCGTGGAATGAGTACTGAACTGCGATATCGTTATTAGAATGTCTGAATGAGTGATATATAGTAGTCATATAACGCGTTAATAATGATAAGGATGACAACAGCCTTGGTGTCTTACACAGATATACCGTATTGTATTAAATAGCAGCCTCCCTCTAATCACAACCCACAACCCAAATTTTTACATTTAAAAATTTCGGATGCCTAAATACAAGTCACATAATGGCATTATTAAATTTTTTTTTGTTTATCAAGATATCGGTGTTTGATTTAACCTGTAAATTCTAGCAGTAGCAGGCTGTTTACATTTAAGTCTTTCAATGAAATGGGCTTATATAATATTTCAAACGTCGCATAGTAATTACATTTTTCTCTGTGTAGTATAAAAATGTTGAGTAAAATTATTAATTTATAATTATATCCAAGACAAATAAAAAATATTTGCAATCTTCGAAACTCAGTTCTGTATACGTGCTTGTTGTCAAATATTGAAACAGAACGCCCTTTCGTAAAGGTTGTAATGTTTTAGTTTAGCACATACGGTAGATGGATTCAATTCGTATTTACCGTTTAGGCATCTCAAAGATATATTAGAGTACCGAGTGGCCAGCTAACATTATAACTATAAGAATATCAGCATTTTAATATTTTTTACTTAGCTAATATTCTGCTTATTATTTAACAGTCTTTGGCTGAGAAGATCAGTTTATTGCAAAGCATGCTCATATTTATATTTTGGCACTTTTTTAATTGACCACACAGACGCCAATCAGTAAATAATAGCAAAGTCGCAAACATTCAAATCTTAATCTGTTACTAAGTCTGAGTTATAAAATTTTGTTCAATTTTTAAAATTTGTCTTTCAGTGTTTAAGCAGTCTTTGGAACTTTTCAAGTTTGTCACTTCCAATACGTAAGGTACGCGTGTTTATTTAATTACCTACTTAAAAGATTATCCGATTAAGAAAACATCCAAAACTTTGGAAAACATTGGAATCTCTTTATTGATAAAGTCTTTTAAACGCAAGGCGGAAAGGATGAGCAAATATTTATTTCATAATTAAAACTAAAATAATGACATTATTCACTGGCATATTAAACTATTGAGTTTTCTAATTCCAAAAATTCATGCAGTCAGTTAACATGCAGCCACGTATACAGAGGGGCGGGGCTAGCACTGCCCCTTATCTAACCTCAAAACGTGATGGTTTTAATTATTGAATATCATTAATTTCAGAAAAAAGAGAAGTTTTTTCCAACTCGAAATGAAACCTAAAATGAAATTTATCCTTTTCTTGATCTGCATCGTCAGTTATATCTGTACAACTTCATCTTCCAACGTGGGTAGCAATACTCAGGATTCTGACCAAACTTTAAACAGGTAATTTTTATAGTTGTTATTTTTCTATAAATTCTATCCGATTGGCACATTTATTATTAAACATTGTTCTTACAAAGATTTGAATTTCAAAGATAAATTCCCCCGATCACATTTATCTGACTAAGTGATGAGGTAATGTATGGCAGATTTTTGCCTCAACTTTTGCGCTACTTAATAAAATGAAAATGTAGGAAATAGGAAAAAAGGCTGATATGGAAGTAAATGAGTTAGCAAATAGCAAAAATTGAATAGCTTTTGTATAATATGGATATTTATATGTCTATAAACATTTCTCAAAACTAAATCTTAATGAAAGTGATATGTAGGTAATAGTTTCGGTTGTTTGTTATCTGGTTGCAGATTCGCTTTAAATTAACTGTTAAGGCATTATTGAAATTTAACTCGATAGCATAAACTTGTGAAATTGTGAAAATTCAGAGCTAAATCTCGAATTTTGGTGGTCAGATGCGCTGCTAGGTCCTTGGAAATACGTGAGTGTGACATTTATTATAGGACTAGCCGTTCACAGGACCGAGGCCCTGTTATAAATAAAACTAGTCCGTATCTCCAAACAGGGAGGAGGTATTCCTTTGTATAAGTGTATTCCCTTGTACCATAATTTCAACAATACAAATGGCCAAATTTAGAATTTCCCCGCACATGAAATAATAGCGCATGAACTGCTCTATGAAATATACCAGGTAACGCTTAAGATTAGGTTCTGCTTAGCTGCGTTATCAGACCGGGAAATTAACAAACATACCCACGGAATTTTTCATTGCGCAATTCGAACGACATGATTTTACTATAGAGTGATGAGATAAGCCCAGCAATAAGCTGTTTTAAATTACTTTTATACAAATACAATAAATGTAATGACTACACTACTGTGTTAAGTTTCGCAATTTGAAAGGCTGAATAATTATGCTTCAAGTTTTTGGTGCCCTATTTAAAATATTTAAAACAATTTCAAAAATCTTAAGGATTTTACTCTTACAAATTTTGATCACATTGACATCAGCAGATGACATGATCCCCTGACATTTCTTAGTAAAACTATTGAGTAATTTAAACGTTTCTGCTTTCTATCTCAATTTCATTCTCAGTGTTCGATGACCAACCGGCTGGTTGGTTAAAATGGCTGGCTAAAATGGCCGGCTAGCTGGTTGAAATTCTTTGTTAGCCAGTGGCTAAAATGGTCAAAATGGCTGAAATGGCCAAAAATAGTTAAATGGGGCGATGTGAACTGAGAAAATCATCGTTTAGCCGGCTGGCTGGTCAAAATCATTTTTAGCCGGCTAAAATGAAACACTGTTCATTCAAGTAAATATGTTTCCAAAAGTACAATAATATCAAATACTAAAGAAGACAAATTCTAATAGGGATTTTTTTCCATTTTTTTCTAGAATTGAATCTTAAAATTTCTTTCTGATTAAACTGAGCTTACAAATATTGAAATTGGTAAGACTTTTTCTTGATCACAACAGAATTGAAATACATGTTGATTTTTTAATATTTTTAGTTTATCTTTAAATGGCAATCACATTCTTAACGCCATTCTTCAACTACGTGAACAAATTTACGATGTGGTAGACAAAATAAACAGCATGGAAACAACAATGGCAAATACCGACTCAAATATCCAAAGGCTGGAATCCAGAATAATAGAATTATATAAAAAATCTGCTGCTTCCGAGGAAAAGATAGAAAGTTTGTACTCTAAAATAGTCGGATTGGAATCTGCGACAAGTGGTATGCAACAAAAGATAAACCAAATGGATCCCAAAATAGAAGAAATACAAAATAAGACGAGTGCTACCGAGGAAAAGGTGGAAATAGTGCTTCTTAAAATAGTGGAAACGGATACTAAAATGAGTGGTTTCAAAGCAAAGGTAGAAAGAATGGATCCCCAAATAGAAGATATAGGTACCAAGACGAGTAATATCCAGGAAAAATTGGAAATATTAGAATCCAAAATTGTAGAAACAGATACCACAACGATTACTATCCAAGGAAAGGTGGAGAGTATGTACACCAAAATAACAGAAGTAGATACAAAGACAAGTGGTATCCAAGAAAAATTGGAAAAAATGGACCCCAAAATAACAGAAATAGAGGCCAAGGCAAGCAGTACAGAAGGAAAAGTAAGAAATGTAGAAACAGATCTAAAGAATAATTTCGAAAATTTAAAAACATTTATCGCCAACATTAATGTCGATAACAAAAACATCTTAGCCTGGGAGCCAAAGATTACAAGCATAAAATCGGAAACTGAAGGCATAAAAACAACGGTAATAGTCAATGCAAAATAAAAACAGCAAATACTAATAATTGAGCCACTATTACTTTTTAGATATTGATTCGTTTGTGCATTACAGTTGAATAAATTAATATCTCTTCCGAATTCCCTGGAAAAACAGTTGGAAAAATATAAAGAACCTGGAAGCCAATTAAATGATTATCCAAATTCGCCAAACTCATATCCACTCTTATTGCAGGTTTACTACCAAATTTCTTTGTTTTAGTTATAATTAACAATTAATTACAAAATTTTAAATTAGAAGAAAGCTAAAAGTAAAACTACAGCGACATTTAATGGATTAATCTAATGCCTCTAGGCAAAATAAATGTAGAATGTTTTTCAGATTAAGGTCGCTCGGGTAATAAGACTGTAGAGCCGCAGGTCGAACGGTCGAATCGATTAAAACAGACAATAATTTTAAAATATGTTAAGGAAAATTAGAAATTATTTCTTTAGCCTTTTATCAGAATTATGTTTTGGAAAGTTCTAGAAACGGATTTTCTAAAAAGTTAAAGAAAATCTTAAAGAGATTTTTAAATATTTTTGATACGCTGTTGGCACCGTTCTAATTTTTACTCATTAGAAGTTAAAATTCCAAACGTAGACTCGTGAGTACGTATATAATTGATAAAAAAATTACTTATTTCCTTCAAAAAATGTCAAAAATTTTCGCTAAATATCTATTGGAAATCTAGCCCCCTCCGAATCTCAATTCTGCATACGTGCTTGATTATCACAATTATCTGAATAGTATATAAAATATGCTATTACGACTATTATTTAACTTATATGTGTCTTTATTAAAATTACAAGCAATAACAACCGTCTCGAAAGAATTTGAATGAATAATTAGAAACCCTTATCCATTTCATGAATATAAATAATCCTTACATCTATTTCATTTTCCTATTAATGCTATTAAATCTTTAATAATAACATTATATTATTCGGCGGGCTGCCAAAATCGGTATTTATGGATTTTTTACATCAAATACCTTCACAGTTGTCCTAAGTGTGTAAATAAACCAGTAGCGATTACGTTATATTACTTCATATTAGAAACTATTAAAACAGTAGTGCTCAATTCCGGATTCCGGAACGCATATCTAACAACGTACAAGTTAAATCTAAAGGCTAATAAGAAGTAATAGAACATTACATGCGAGTTTCGAATTTTTCTTCGAAATCTTGTTAGAATGTATTTATTAGGGAATCTTTCTTCTTAATATCTAATCAAATTAATATTTTGTTTTAATTTAGCTATTTTCGAAGCCATATTTTGCTGGTAAGTTGCTGTTAAATAAAATAATTAGGGAAATGACAATATAATTAGAGTATCCACATCCTTATTGAATTACCCACAAATTTCATGTTGACTAACACCGCATTGTTCCTGTCAGTTACCGATTAGATTAAGTTGATTATTTATTTCTGTTACGTTTCTAGCGCCAAACGTTTAAATCGTTTCTAGCTTTGATTAGATTTTTTGAACTTGATTCATGCTATGAACTCAGCCGACTACAACTTAATAAAAACAGTGGAGTCTATGAACTGTATCCCTACAAGAAAATCAAAAAGTCCGTAAATGCCTACTGCGATATGGAGACTGCAGGTGGAGGCTGGACGGTGTTCCAACGACGGGGAATACCCGGGGATTTGACCGAGGATGAGAGATCAGACTTGTTCAACAAAACGTGGGATGGATACAAAAACGGATTCGGTGAACCAAATAACGACTATTGGCTGGGTAAGTAGAACAAAATGGTAATAGTTAGGAAAAATAGGTTGAGGATTTAACATAAAGTCCAGATAGTATGAATCAGATCCCTTTTAGCACAAGTTTTTGAAATGTAACTTGATTATATAAACGAATCGTACAAATAGATATGCGACGGCTTTGAATATGACAGGATCGCAAGAATTTGATTTCGTTGTTGTAAAAAAACCTTAATGGGGTCATTCTGTGAAATGGCATAACCACAAGAGAAAATTCATGGTAACTTCTGCAGACCTGCATGACATTTTTTGAAGGGATTTTGAAAATATGCTACCCTAAATGTATTTTGTTATAAAATTCCAAATAGAGGCTTTTCGCTATTCCATCTCCAACGTCGTATTGTATTTAGGACACAAATTTATAATTTAAGTCTCTTTAATAATTTCTAAATGTTTATGATGTGAATATTATTATACAACCTACTCAAAACCCCTAATAGAATATGCAGAAATTTAGTCGAAGCGGAGTTAAATATATTATACTATAACTCAACAATTTATAGAAAACACAATTGAAATTTTTATGGCCCATTTTCTGCTTTGACCATTAAAATAAAGACAATTTGAGTGCTCGGTATCTCAAGAACTAATGCAATAGACCGATTTACCCCAGAATCAATAAAGGACCGTCAGTGGTCCAGAGGCATTGTTTTTGCCAAAGTTTATTATCCGTTATTGCTTTCAATGTTTATCGTGGGTCCGGATCGACAGACTGTGCGGTTTTTTAAGCTACCTTATTCAGGCGATCTAAAACCCTATAAGATGGAAATTTTTGTAAACTGGCCACAGTTTTTCAAAAATTTAGTTCCGTCTCAAGCAGATGAAAATGATGCTTAAAAATCAATAGTTTGCTATACTATAACTTTCATTCAACCAAATAAAAGAATTACAAAAGAAATTATGTAACATGGTTTCAAACAATTGAATAGAAATATAAATTTACATTCCAATTACACTTATTAAAATATTTCCTCTTGTCACTCTAAGTCTAGAGTCTAGTCATGATTGCAGTAATTCACAAAATATTTAGCTCGCTCCTAAAACGCGAAAACGTAGAATGTTTCTATATTAGAATTTTTGCAAATGCGGTTGTGTATTTGAATTATTCAATTTTATATTATCTAGATAAACATGATTTATAAAAAAGTTGTGGCCATTATTATTTCAATTCAGCTGTAAAAAGTTCAACGATAAATCTTTGCTTCATACGTTTGAAAAACCAAACAAAATGGGTATTCTGAAAATGAAATATTTAAGTACTTGAAATGCCACTTTTAATTCCAATTCCAATACAATACAAAAGAGTAGTAAATATCCAAGTAAGAGTCCAATCCATATATTGTCTGCTTGACCAAACAAACTCATAAAACTGGCATCAACATTGCCTGTGAAGCCGAAGTATCTCATAGGAATGTACAAAATATTTTATCAAAAAGGAATTACAGGCAGAATATTTTAATAAACAGACGTTTCTATGGATACTGATTTCCTTTGGATATTTTACTTGCCCTCCCTGCACAATGTAGCAGTAACTTAAAGTTTGTTAGATACATTTGCTTCTATTTCTTTTTATTTCCTGTTACATATTATCGGTTTTTATACGGGCATATTAAACAAAATACTAAAAACTGATATTGGGATATTAAGAATTAAGTACCCATTGTATTGCAAATCCTTGATTATGACATAATATTATGTACCAAAAATAGAAATTCGAAATCAAATATTCATAACGTTTAAAGGAAGCAGTGACACCTTATTTGTACTTTATTTCTGACGTCCAAACCTTGTTTTTCTTGTAACCGAGTTGCCCCTTTCGTTAGCTTTAATTTCCAATTAAAAATAATAGAGGTACTTATTCTAATAATTTAAACTAATTTTGACCACATGCAATTATTGCAACTGATGTTAGTACTCGGTCTATCGCTGCTGCTCTGCTTGATGTAGACTTGATTACTTCGTTTCAACAAAATAATTTATCCTTAACTAACCTTGATCCAATTAGAAATTAATGAAATATTAAAGATGCAATAAATATTAGTGAAATAAGTGAAAGTGGGTAAGAAAAAAACGTCGACTCAAAAGTACGAAACAAGTGCCGGGTAGTTAATCACTATGAAAACATCAAAATCTTAAATAAATGAAATAATGTCAACCGCATGTATTCCAAAACCATTTTAGTTCCAAAATATATAATTATTCAGTGCCATTTCTGGAAAAAACATTATCATTTTGGCATTTAGGATTGAAAATAATAAAAATAAAATTATTATAGAATTGAATTTGAGTAGATATAATAGATTTGGTGAAATAAAGTCATTTATCTGCACAATAATCAAAAGAAGAATTCTGCATATATATTTTATTTTGTGAAATTTTATACAAATTATATAACTCTCAATTAATTTTAGGTCTGGATACAATTCACGAACTGACGAAAGAGTGCAATCACGAACTGCTCATTACAGCCACACATCTGAATGGAACGCTCTATCAAGCCCACTATTCCACCGTCAGAGTGGCTTCAGAGGCAGATAACTACAAGTTGACTGTCGGTGGCTACGTCGGAGACAACTCCAGTCAGTCTCTTAATCAATCTACATTCACTAATCAATACACTTTAACAACTACATCCACTTACTAATTAATCTATGAATTCATTTCAGCGTTGAGAGATTCGTTGATTTGGTACAACGGAGCAAGTTTTTGTACAATCGATAGAGACAATGATGCATATGATGGAAGTAGCTCAATGGAGTTGAAGGCCAATGGATTTTGGTTCAAAGTCGTTTTTTTTGTAAGAGATAATGCCTAAATAGTTTCATTTATTGGAGACGCTGCCAAATGCTGTCGATTGCATTGTAGGAGGATGTTGGGTGCTGTAAGGTGATAGGATTTCTCCACAGGGAAGGTGGGAGAAATTAACGAGTGGGGAAATAGTGGACGGTTCTAGTTGGAAAATATCATTACTAATTGATTGCTTTGCATTTTGAATTAAATCTTAAAATTAGGCTTTAGACCAGCGAAATTGCTAGGCCAAAATTTTATTCAGAGTGCTTCGCGTAGGTCAAGTGTATTATGTGTCATCCCACCCATGTTGGGGATGGACCATTAGACGAAAAAAAATTGGGATTAAACTGGAATGCCGTAAAAGGTATCAATAAATAATGCGCTGACATTGTTTGAAGTGTGAGGGATATTTAGATTTAAGAGATTATTTTGAATCATTTTTAGTATTTCCATTCCTCATCTGTTGATCAATTTCTACACTTACTGAATTTTCGTAGTAAAGCCATTAAGTAATTAAAAATAATTTAGACTTAATTTTGGATTTAGTTTTAAAAAGGGGAAGACTGTATGACTCTCCATTTTCTCCTATTCTATACAAGTGGATGGGAGTATTGGATAAATGCAGATTTATGGTTATGGAAAGTCCAAAACTATCTCCTGAAACCCTGGACATCAACAATCTAAATCCATTTTGAGACTAATATCAAAAAATGAAAATAGAAATTGCACATTTTGAAAATATTAGGTTAGATGGTTTGATTATGGAATTAAACAGCTTATCTTAAGCATAAATCAAAAAATATTTAAAATGGCTTTTGCAAACACATGAAAAATTTATCCATTTCAATTTATACTAATAGAAACGAAAATATATATAAATCTAGTTTTCTCACAACAAAATTTTGCAAAAAGATTTCATGAATCCAAAATGAAACCATCGTTTTCGTTATATTTCAACTACTAAAACGTAAAAAATAATTTACAGTTGGCCATTTCAATGAGGTTCGACAATGAAAATAAGTGCTTTCTATATCACTTAATTGATTTATATTAAAATCGTACAACGTCGTTCAAAAGTTGTTTCGACCGCAGACATTTCCTGTGACACTACTAAATGAGTTTTATTTTTATTCTTTGGCTATAGGGAAGGAAGTCGAAGGAGAGAAGCTTAAAAATAATCGAAAATCGATAATACTTCGGTTGTGCTCATCCCACAAAGTCTCAATAGCTCGTTGAAAGCTGTTAGGTTCAAAGTAAACGGATACTACCAAGTAGGTTACCAACCTTCCCCTGATAAAAGATGTAGGAGAAACCTTTAAAATTATCTTGAAAGTCAATGGGATTTCCGTTCTATTCCGCGTATTAAGTTATGCAATGTTTGTTCCAAAGCAATAACATACTCGGGAAATATTATTCATGTTTCAGTTACCTTTCACAGGAAAAATGATTCCAAAACAAAGAAATATTAACTTATCTGCCATTATACTTCGGTTTGGAATTGTTTATTTTAAAATATGAAGGATATACCGTATAGGGCAGTTCAGACAACTCACACGACCAAATTTTTTGTTATTTCCCTGTCCACGTTTTCTATTTCTATATAGAAGCAATAAAAAACACCCTCTAGTTAATGCATACTAATTCATGTTAAATCCCTATGAGGGGTTCGAAAATCGTCATACTATGTATAGTAAAGAAATGACTGAAATTCATTTCCATAGTAGCCTTAAGTAGATCAATTCTTTACTTAATTATTTAAAATATTTTATTTATTTAATTATGTAAAATGGCTAATTTATTCAAATGTAGAAGGTTTTCTTTGATTTCTTATTAAACGTCACTCTCTATGTTAACCCATATAACAAAATAGGTTGAACGATTGTGGTCTTTCTGAGTTGCTTATTTTGACGAAATGAATAAATAATGATTTACAGGTCAGCCTTAATGGAATGTACCCAAGTGACCGCCATCCTGAGACAATGTCAGCTGACAATTTGGTGGGAATATATTGGTATTCTAATGGATATCAGAAATTCAAGAGAACCGAGATGAAGATTCGTGCTTCGTGTTAAAGATATTTGTAGTTGAAGAAATTAAATAAAGTGAAAATATTAAATTCCTGATCTTGCATTATCCTATCATTCCATTTATTTATTCATTAAATGCACAAAGTTAGAAACTGTCAAAAATACACATGCCTTTTCTGCTATTTCTTAGTCTTCATTTATCCAATTCAATTTTCAATTTATGATGTAAAATTCAATTTATGTGCTCAAAAATATAGGTAACCCTTCACAAATATCGGTTTATACTTCCTTCAAATCCATTTTAGTTGCGCGTGAAAATTTTTTATTTAAGTTTTAATATTCTTTAATCCATTTTTAATATTTTATTTTTCAGAGAAACAAATTGACAATTTCACCAACTCTTAGTTGGAGATTACAAATTACAATATATTTTATTGTTCCATAATTATTATTGACGATACCAGCTCTAAACCTTCTTTGAAACCTTTCTTCATTTAAAACGATTAAAACACTGTGAGACGCCCAAATTTCACAACATTAAAAACTATTTTTTAAAAAGCATTCTCTGACTATGCTAATGTGACAGCAATACTAGAAACATAATTCTTTTAAATATTATTTTAGATAAGATACACTTAGATAATAGATAAACTTGGATCAACTTAGGTAAATACATAAATAATCTTATGATATACATACAAAGACTCTAGCTTATAGAGAATGGAAACAAAAACCAACAAAAAACAAGTGGAATACAATTACACACCTTTATTGCATAAATGATTTCTTTATAAATGTATAAGATGAAAGCTGCACACCGGCTTAACATATAGAAAAAATTGATTCGCATAGTACTATTATTATAATGCAACATCATTATAGTATTAGTCACAACCTCAACAAATGACATAATGTTTGTAAAAATTTATCAATATGGCGACATTTAGAGTTTATTTTTTGGTGAATAAATGCCTTAACCGTCGTATTTTGGATAGTACGCGTATGTACATTTAGTACTGCCTTTTGAACAAAAGCACCAGTTGCAGCCATCAAAATATTTGTGCCCCGCAGAGAAAATATAATGGATCTTCATTGATAGCTGTCTGTAGGTACTAAAATATTTATATCATAATCATGGGTAGTTTTTTATTTCAAAATGATTACGTCTTTCAAAATGTAGTTGAGAGTTGAAATGTATGGCTGAAGTAAGGGAGTGGTTTCCCAAATACCTATCAATGTTATTGTTTTAATTAGGTTAGGCCGCAGCGGGTACTGTGTACCCGCTACGTATGCACGTTAAAATTATTGTGTTTTAATAAAAAATTTCTCCAAACCGGGAAGAATTATGGTAAAATTTTGGATACTGGGAAGAATACATAATTTCCACCAACGGTCACAGCGGAATTACAGTGTCCCCAGCCATGAAAAGATGAACCCCAATATTCAAAATTCCAAATTATTATTTTCTGGAAAAACTCATTTTAAAGTAATATTATATAAAATAATTAGTTCCAATATTCTCTAGTAATGTGATTCATTTTGTAAATCATTTGTTTTTGAAATTAAAAATGTCATAAACCTATAGTTTATGTACAAGGCCGCAGCGAGGGGAGGGGGCACGTGCATGTTTTAATAAGGTAACCAACTGTATTCAACAACTTTTTAAAAAACTATCCAGTTATCCATATTTTTAATCAATCTAAATACTAATCATCAGCAAATAAATATGGAAAATAGGAGTTCGTATAAAATACACCTCACATTTTTATGAGATTTTAAAATTTAAGTAGATAGTGTAGCGTTATTTGGTGATTTATGAATAAGTATGCCAAAAGATTGAAAAGGTATGCACAAATTCACTAAGAGCATTGCCTATACCAAGTTTGACCAACTTCCGTCAATTTGTCTGAATATTACCATGTTAATAGACATACAAACATTTGCACGGTGCTTACAGTTTTTGTGGTTTTGTAAGCTTCTTCAGACGAGCTAAAACTATGCGAAAAACTGCTCAAAGGAATTCAAAACTACCCAAAAAGGTTAAAAAATTAATTCGAAAATTAATTAATACATGAATTTATTCTGAAGGTAATTCTTTCTGTTTTAGCTGTTTTTGGTTTTTGGCCCAGCTCAAGCCCAAATAAATCTCCAGCTCACTTTGGTGCACAAGTACTCTCTGTAAAGCTGCTTCTGCCAGCTGTGCGTGTCGTTAAAGTGCAAAGGAAAAATGCTCTCACATTAATTACTTAATACCTACTGAGCTTATGGAATTATCGTGTTGTTATTGGTGGACACAAGAAATATATAACAACTAGCCGTCGCATGTTCGTTGTGGTTTCTACTCAGTTGTTATACAAAAACATCCAGATGAATATTGTATTAGGCGTATTTCCCATTTTTTTGTCTGAGGAGGGTATGTGGACGACGAACACTCACGGAATATGGATCTGTGAATAAAACATTTACAGGCGTGTTACAAAAGAGTGTAGACGAAGCATTAACTAATTTGGCTCCTGCCTATTGAATTTTTTGACTTTAAGTGAGTATATCTCTGTAAACGGTACACCCATCACCCAAATACATATTTCTAATGATTAATCACTCCTGATTCCTGACCAAAACATTAACGTTATTCTAAGCTTTGATTTTAAGAAAAAAGCGAAATAAAGATTATCACAAACTTAATTTATCCAAGTAGAATTATCAATAATGCCAACAAAAATTAGTCAATATAGACAGATTTTATTTGATATAGGTAAATGTTTTTCCCGATGTTTTCCAAAATACCATTTTCCTGTCTCTACATGAGGGGAATGACAATGGCAACAAACAACTTTCAGGAAAAAAATCATTTTTGACCCTGTCAGTAGTTATATGAAAAAAACCTCTTAAAAAGGAAAGCAAAATAACTTTTGAATCCCTAGAGGGATTTTGATGAAACTTGGTATGGAGAACCGCCATAAGTATATCTCCAGAGGTATTTTGAAAGAGCAATAACGTTCCAGTTTTTCGATTTCAAAAGACCCGGCAGAGTTTAAAAAAGTGGGTTTTTTCCGGTTTTTACCAGAAATAAAAAGTTTTTTCGAACATCTGCTCGGTTCAAATTAAAGAGATTATCAAACTACACTTTGAGGGTATATCAAGTATTTCACTGTCAATGACCCCGCCCGGAGTCAAAGGTCAAAACTTGGTATTGTGAAGAATTTCACCGTCTGAGGTATCAATCGAAAGCTAACAATGACCCTGATGTCGCTAAAGCAATTATTTTGGCTAATAATGACCTCTAAAAGAATTTGCGGGTCATATAATGCAACCATACTTCAACATATATGTATCTGGACACTCACAAAATCGGTAAATAATTCCCAAAAATATACCTATTTCTGCATACTAAACGCAACAATCTGTCATCTAACATATCGTTAAATGTCATTTGTCACGTTAAAATGCCAATCCGGGTCGGAGGGAAGTGAAATTTCAATATATAATGACGATTCATAATATCAGTTCCTTCCATGCATTAAGTATACACATGGCCGGGCACGGGCCTATGCATTAAATTGGATTCTGAGTACGAGTTACTGTACAATTAAAGGTGACTAATAACCCTAGTTTGTGAATTCGTAATAGTTACCTGCGCTTTTCTCATGTCCGAATGACATCCAAAAGCATGTTAGACGACACAAGGAAGTCTTTAATATGCAGAAATGTGCATGTTTTTTCGGAATTATGTCGCAATTTTGTGAGTGTTCAGATACATCTATGTTGAAGTATGGTTGCAATATATGACCTGTAAACTCTTTTAGAGGTCATTATTAGCCAAAATAATTGCTTTAGTGACATCAGGGTCCTTGTTAGCTTTCGATAGATACGTCAGACAGTGAAATTCTTCACAATACCAAGTTTTGACCTTTGACTCCGGGCGGGGGTCATTGACAGTGAAATACTTGATATACCCTCAAAGTGTAGTTTGATAATCTCTTTAATTTGAACCGAGCAGATGTTCGAAAAAACTTTTTATTTCTGGTAAAAACCGGAAAAAACCCACTTTTTTAAACTCTGCCGGGTCTTTTGAAATCGAAAAACTGGAACGTTATTGCTCTTTCAAAATACCTCTGGAGATATACTTATGGCGGTTCTCCATACCAAGTTTCATCAAAATCCCTCTAGGGATTCAAAAGTTATTTTGCTTTCCTTTTTAAGAGGTTTTTTTCATATAACTACTGACAGGGTCAAAAATGATTTTTTTCCTGAAAGTTGTTTGTTGCCATTGACATTCCCCACATGTAGAGACAGGGAAATGGCATTTTGGAAGCCATCGTGAAAAACATTTACCTATATCAAATAAAATCTGTCTATATCAATTTTTATCTAATAAAGCAACTGTGCGCATTTGGTATATTGTACTTAAATTAGCCTAAATATTACACATAAAGTTAACTCCGTATTAACATTAAAGTAATAAATACTAATAGTAAGGAATAATAAAGTTCATATTCTGAAATCATAATTCACGATGATTACTATAAAGTGGGAAAGGCAATGTATTGGAATTATTTTCTTTGCTGTTTTCAGCACGCAAAGAATTGCTAATAGTGGAAAATTACAAAATCTATTGTCAATGGAGAAGGATTGTTACATTAACATAATATTGTACGAATCTTACTCAACAGATAATATAAAACTTTTGGGCGATCTGCTGGATACACAAATTCCATATTCTACAACCAATGTTGAGTTAATGAAGAAAACTTTAGCTAAAAAATATAAAAATTTTATAGAGAAGGAAATGGAATCCAAAATTATATATGAAGAAATTATGAAGTCGTTTAATTGCTTTTGGAAAACACAGAAAATATATTCACCTTATTTGGCTACTCGCTTCACACGTATTGTACATGTTTCTATTGATATGAATCCAAAAAGCTCGATCGACCTAGCATTGACCAAATATATTACTAAATACGTAGGAATTCAGTTTACGCATAATGAACACCACAAATTCAAAAAGCCTTACCTGTCATTGGGGCAAACATGCTACCACGAGCAATATAATTTGGATGATTACACGAATATTTATTTTCTCGTGCAGAAAGAAATTCTGGATACATTGAAAGGTCAGGCCAACTTTTTGAACGAAATTGGAATTCATTTTTCTGGATTTGAAGGACACTATTTTGTGCAATCATTAGTGGAAGGAGACGATAGGGTAATCTTCATTTGTGGCAATTGTAAAGAAAAACTTCCAAATAAAATTGAGATGACGTCAAAAATATATGTAAGCAGTTTGGTTTTCTCACATAATACTATCTCAGAGGTTAATCCCTTTGGTTGGAAACAACTGAGAAAAATACGTGCAGACGCTTTGTTGAAGAGTGACTTCTTAAATGAAAATATTCATTCGCATGTTGACCGCTTCCGATCCCTTCGACATTCCTATTGTGGGAACATATTCAAAAACGAATACTTTTCATCTGCTTTCAGTGGAAACAACGTAGATGTTGTCTTTATTTTATCTTCGATTGTCCTACGCGGTCTCCATAATATAACAATAGGGCCAAAGGGACATTGCCATCTGGGTAATAGACAATGGCTTTTGAATATAAAATACGAATTATCCTTGGAACACTTTGTCAGAAATGATGAAAAACACTTCATGACGACTCATTCGGACAGTTACAATTATATATCTTGTGTTGTTCTGGAGGACGAGAGTTTGTCTTTCTACGGCTACATCCGTCCATTTCAACTCCCTGTATGGATTGGGATTTTGGTGACAATACTCCTTGTCGCATTTTTCTTCCAACTGACTTTGTATTTAAAACACAACCAAATCCACCAGTTCATCTTCACTTGTTGTGCTTATGTCGTCGGCAACAATTTCGGATTCCCCGCAAAATTGGAAAAGTATTTCTGGTTCAAAATTGTTCTGGGTCCATACCTACTGATGTTCATTGTCCTCACCTACGGCTATGCAGGAATCGTCATAACCGATTTAACTGAACCCAGAGCTGTAAGACAAATCGAGTCTTTTGCCGAAATTGCTGCTTTGGATGATATTTCAATCGTCAGTCCACTTTTTTCATTTGTATCACCATACCGACCTTGGTCAATATCAGAATATCAACAACGACATCTTTTCTTTTTGTATTATTGTTATAAATACATGAACGAAACACCAAATGGTGATGAAAGGGATTTTTATAGAAACTATGCAAAATGCACGGGATTGGAATTCATTGTGAGAAATGTGACGTTTCAAGATGTGTCTATCGAAACTGTGAAATCCGCTTTAGATTTTCACAACAGACTTAAACAGGCCTTTGCCTTAAATGCAGATTCGATTACTTTCCCAAACTTTGGCCAAAAGCTAGCTGCAATTACCAATAAACTTCGTTTCCCATCGGGATCTCCAAAACAATCTTTCCAGCATTGGATTTCTCAATGCAACAAATCAGTGTTTGTTGATAGACAGAGCCAAGTTCATCAATTTCTAAACGATTCTCATTGGAATACTGAAAAGGCAATCAACCCAAAACGAAAGTTGTACATTGGAGTTCCAGATAATAACACAATCACTTTTGGTGTAGCAATAATCAGCCCTTATTTTTTGTTCCAAGAATATATAAAGCAAAATGTCGTAATTTTAAGCGAGTCTGGGCTCTACGGAAAGTGGATGGAAGTCTTCACTCACATAAATTATATCCAATGCAAACATTGTTTTGATAGAGATGAACCACGCGCTTTAAATTTTTATAACTCAAACATTTTTACCATTTTTGCTATTTATTTGATTTGCTTGATCTTGTCCATTTCGACATTTTTTTGGGAAGGTAAATACGCTTTATGTCACGTCATCTGGGATTTCTTTTCAAAAAAAGGTGAGGTCAAAACAAATGTTTTTAGTGGACATCGAAAATATAATGACATAATACAAGTGTCACCAGTCGAAAGTTAGTAGTTTAAGATAAAATTGTTTGAAGAAGCTTTTCTTTCTATTGAATTGCTACTATTTCCCTTTGTTGTTAATGGAAATCTCTGTGTATGATAATTATAGAAAGGTTTGAGCGTGGGTGTCCAAATTTCAATATTACAGTTACAATCCAAAAGCAAACAGAAAGATCGTGTTTGCAATGGCAAAATTTGGTCACATCCCCTGACTGGGGATGTGATCTACCTAAAAATCGAAACTTTCTAGCTATTCTCGCTTGAGATAAAATCATGTAACACTTCGTTAACCTTTTCGGCTCAAAATACATGAACACATGTAGTTAGGCAACGGATTTTGATGTCAAAATACAATAATGCACGTAGTTACAAAGTATACATCTGGGACAAAATACAAGAGTAGATGTAGTTATTTTCAATGCCAAATTGTCTTGACTACATCTATTCATGTAGTTGTATAAAATGGCAACTGGACAAGCTACAATACGTATTGTAGTTACGATAAAATGCTGGTGTAAGAACACAAGATACGAAAAAATATTTCAAAATTACTTCCCTCAGTCCACTTTTCAGTAATTTCGACTTTTCAGTAATTTTAAAAGCATTTTAAATCTCAGTTTGAACTTGAAATATTGAGGTCACAACGCAATGGAAGAAGATAAAACTTATTTTCAACACCTCTTGAAACCATTTATCTATGCTATACATTAATTTCCGGAAGTTTGTATATGTGTGTCCCCCCCCCCATTTTCCCTTTGTTGACACTTCTAAGAGTAGTAAAACCCTATGTTGACACTTTTAGAAGTAGTAAAACCCTATGTTGACACTTTTCGAAGTAGTAAAACCCTATGTTGACACTTCTAGAAACTGTAAAACCCTACGTTGACACTTCTAGAAACTGCAAAAACCCTATGTTGACACTATTAATGTGGACACTAAGATTGCATGAAATTTATAAAAAAAAATTGTGATGTGAGGAGATTGAGAGTAGCCAGTTGAAGCATGGAGTTGAAAATGTTTTTACTGCCAGGTTTCATTTTAATGTGTCACCACCACAAATGGCGTCAAAAATTATTAAAGAAACAAGCAGCATTTCTTTAGATGCTACCCACGTTTCCGGAAATATATAACGGATTTTTTTTAATTTCCGGACTTCTGGCTAGGTAAAAATTTTACTAGCAAGGT
Source organism: Tomocerus qinae (assembly GCA_020055645.1). NCBI lineage: Eukaryota > Metazoa > Arthropoda > Collembola > Entomobryomorpha > Tomoceridae > Tomocerus > Tomocerus qinae. Next base: position 16,550,767 of record CM034546.1, on the reverse strand, counting down.
TACCAGACCTACAAACAGGGTGCTAGAAATTTCTAAAAAAATTATTAGAAAAATTGAAAGAAATTTTTATAATAAAGTTTAAAAATTTTCAGTTTAATGATTAACACAAAGATTGAAGTAAGGGTGGTTGTAAATTTTTAAAATCGCGCCATAAAATACACAGGGCATACCAGGACCCGCTTTCGAGGGACCTAACCTAATTGAAACAACAACATTGATAGGTATTTGTGCAACCGAAGGTTGGTGGATATGGTAACACACTCTGATACTAGTAATAGGTTAACTTATACTTGTTTGAAATATCACCCAAAACCACTTATGTGGATCAAAAGAGAGGTGACCATCGATTTTATAGATTTTAACCCTATGGTATGGAGATACCTGTTCTTTTCCCATATATGTGGTTTTAGGTGATATAAAAAACTAGTATAAGTTAACCTAGTATTAGTAACAGAGTGTGTTATACATATTCACCAACCTTGGTGCAATCAATGGCTAACTTCAACCAACACAAACCCTTAAAGCTACGATTTAAATATACACCCATCCGTGCATATGTTTCCATATTTATTGAAGAATATTTAAAAATGATCAAAGAACCCCGATAAAATTCAAAAATTAAAATCTTCAAAAAAGAAAATGATCGAGGAATCTTGAAAAGATTCTAAAATGATTTAAGAATTAAAAATATTCGAATAAGATAGAAGGTTCTTCAAAATATTCGAAAAAGATCGAAGGTTCTTCAAAATATTCGAAAAAGATCGAAGGTTCTTCAAAATATTCGAAAAAGATCGAAGGTTCTTCAAAATATTCGAAAAAGATCGAAGAATATCCAAAAGATTCGAATAAGATAGAAGGTTCTTCAAAATATTCGAAAAAGATAGAAGGTTCTTCAAAATATTCGAAAAAGATCGAAGGTTCTTCAAAATATTCGAAAAAGATCGAAGGTTCTTCAAAATATTCGAAAAAGATCGAAGAATATCCAAAAGATTCGAATAAGATAGAAGGTTCTTCAAAATATTCGAAAAAGATAGAAGGTTCTTCAAAATATTCGAAAAAGATCGAAGGTTCTTCAAAATATTCGAAAAAGATCGAAGGTTCTTCAAAATATTCGAAAAAGATCGAAGAATATCCAAAAGATTCGAAAAAGATAGAAGGTTCTTCAAAATATTCGAAAAAGATCGAAGGATATCCAAAAGATTCGAAAAAGATCGAAGGTTCTTCAAAATATTCGAAAAAGATCGAAGGTTCTTCAAAATATTCGAAAAAGATCGAAGAATATCCAAAAGATTCGAAAAAGATAGAAGGTTCTTCAAAATATTCGAAAAAGATCGAAGGATATCCAAAAGATTCGAAAAAGATCGAAGGATCTCAAAAATATTCAAAAAAGATTGAAGAAAATCCAAAAGATTCGAAAAAGATAGAAGGTTCTTCAAAATATTCGAAAAAGATAGAAGGTTCTTCAAAATATTCGAAAAAGATCGAAGGTTCTTCAAAATATTCGAAAAAGATCGAAGGTTCTTCAAAATATTCGAAAAAGATCGAAGAATATCCAAAAGATTCGAATAAGATAGAAGGTTCTTCAAAATATTCGAAAAAGATAGAAGGTTCTTCAAAATATTCGAAAAAGATCGAAGGTTCTTCAAAATATTCGAAAAAGATCGAAGGTTCTTCAAAATATTCGAAAAAGATCGAAGAATATCCAAAAGATTCGAAAAAGATAGAAGGTTCTTCAAAATATTCGAAAAAGATCGAAGGATATCCAAAAGATTCGAAAAAGATCGAAGGATCTCAAAAATATTCAAAAAAGATTGAAGAAAATCCAAAAGATTCGAAAAAGATAGAAGGTTCTTCAAAATATTCGAAAAAGATAGAAGGTTCTTTAAAATATTCAAAAAAGATCGAAGGATATTGAATAGATTCAAAAAGCGTAAAATAATCTCGAAAAGATTCGAAAAAACATTTTAGTCTTGAACCCACTCTTTATCAGACGATTTGGTGTCCATTTAGAGGTGTTAATTTATTGGTTGGGGATACCCGTCCCCTCCCAAAAAAGCTATGAACCCCGTTAGCGCTAATGTTACCTGCGGGTGATGACGAGGACTCCCTAAATTATAATTTCACTGTTCTCTTCTCAAAATCATCAATAGCAGAAATCGCCAGTAGACCGTGGCAACTCTTGCGATATCGCAACTTTGCCACAAAGATGAGAATACCATCCCTGGCTCTCACTAGGTAGTACAAATCAAGAGGCCTACATTACAAGGTGAAGGATACTCTCCGAATTTTGCACCCAATTCCAAGCCTACCTAATACTGCCAGAGAGAATAAGCACCCAATCCGAAAGTAACCATGGTTATAATGGTTTGGTGCATACTCTTCTGTGGTAATTTGTAAAATAAGAATCGGTTACAAACGATCGGGAACCCCTCCTATGTCTCCACCTTGTATTGTAATGGTATTGATATAAAATGTACTGATAGTTTCAGTAGTCCGTGAAACCGCTATTTGGGAGTTGCACCTGGATACGCATTCTGATTATAGCTGGTGTTTTGCAAAACGAATGTTTATATTACTATGGGTAAATGATTCATAATGATTCGACTTCGTTGTTGTATATTGCAACGTTTAAACTTTGTATACATTGTGTATAATATTCATGGATTGCATTGTATTTTGTAGTAATTGCAAAATGTTGTTAAAATTCCGCCATCTGGGGAATCTATAGAATATTCATTACTGCAATAACCAATCAGATCGCTGGATTCAAAAAATTTCGACCAATCAGAATGCGTATCCAGGTGCAACTCCCAAATAGCGGTTTCACGGACTACTGAAACTATCAGTACTACCAACTAGAGTAACCAAATCAAAGCATCTTGGTACAAATACTACAAAGCGTATTGTATTTTGTCATGATGTCATTTTGTAAGTTTTGTCACCAGTAGAAAAAAACTCGGTCTGGAGATAATTTCGAAAACAAAATTATCGGTCCAGAGATTTGTTTCCATAATAATATCTAAGGGAGTTTCGAAAGTTTATTCGCAAGAAATGTGGTCACTATGGGACATTTTTTGAGAAATAATATGGTGCCGAAAAGGTTAATACGGATAGTGTATACAAAGCTAAAAAATAAAACTAAATATGCAAATTCTGCAATAGGCCATTCATTAGAATTGTTTTATGTGCAAAGGCCGATTCCCTTTTACGTAAAGACGATTCAGTTATTTAAAGAAATGTGTTGCGGAAAATATCATTAAATTTAAAGTATCATATTTCTGCAGTAAAAGTAAAGTACAGTAAAGTACACTTTAATTTAAGGGCTCATTCATTTAAACTACCAGTTCATTTAAATTAAGTCATTAGAAAGTACACAAAACATTATATATGGAACATTAATTAAATTTAATGGTATATGCTAATAAATATTGTAGTGCCCAACTTGCACACCAAAATTGAATTCTAATTTTCTATTATTAATTGTAGCCGTAGCCGTTAGCAATCTACCGCCAGTGTCCTACTTAAATAATAATACTTTATCAACCCAACCTTTCAGATGCTAGAATTTGAAACGGAATTAAATGAAAATTTAATTCCGAAATAATATTGAGAGTAAATGTCATAGTATTTCGGAGTATTTGGAATCCCATTTTTGCAAAAAAGTAGACAAAAAAAGTAAATAGCGATAATCAGATTACCAAAACGGGCCAACTAATAACACATAATTTTACAATACAGAAAAAAATGATTTACTTATTATACATTCCGCAACGCTCGTATAATGTGATTTTCTCGATCCAACTTCAAAACTGAATGAAATACGAAAACAGACAGAGACAGACATAAAAAAATACTCAAACTCAAAAATTTTAAATCATTTGATAATAATAAATTTTTACTGTAAATAATCAATATTTAACTGTACAAATCATAGATGTAAGTTTTTGGTAAACAACCCATTCCATTCACTACAAAAGATGGGACAGCCAACATCATCCCATCCATCCCATCAATTCCCATCCCACTACTTTCATAAGTATCTACATACAAGTCGCTTAATTCACACATTTATTTGTATTTGTGTGAACGCAAATTGAGAAACAACATGTAATTTCTGGCGGTCGGTTATCTCGAACCCTGTAGTTCTAAAAAATAAGCTTCTTGGCAAGTATAGTTGTATTTTGAATGCCTATAGCACATCCGATCCACTCCAAAGGATGGGACAACCAACCGCATTGCATCCACCCCATCATCAACATCCAACAAATTGTTACTATCCCTTCCAGCACATCCAAACATTATGATGGGATGGTGAATGGGATGGGGATGTTGGGTAAAATGGATTTTAACCGCTTGATATTAATGTATTTTTATTACTGTAAACCATTAATAATTAACTGCGTATATACATTTCTTAATTAGTTGACAACTCCAGGTTCAGATGTACTAAATGTGCCTCTTAGTATAGGCTTCTGAATCACAACACGGAGTGCACTCCAGGTTCCCAGAATTTATATTACCCTATTCAGAAAAAAGTTTTCCAGTTCATTTTTAATTCTGTTAATTGATGTTTTGTTGGTGGTTGGCGAAGCATTGAGCTGTGAAGGAATCGTGACTGGAGAAGAATAGGCCACCCAATTAGCTTGTATGGTGGTCTATTGATTTTCAATCTCGATTCCTTCGCAGCTCACTTCTTCGCCAGCCAAGAACAAAAGATCAATTAATATATAGCATTAAAAATGAGCTGGAAAACTTAACTGAATAGAATAATAACTTTTTTTTCTAGTATAACTGTGCACAAGACAATTTTTTGAGCTTTAAGACAAAAAATCATTAATTTTTCTCGATTTCGGGTGGGAGTGTGGTCTCACGGCCACGGTGCCACCCTATTTGCTGCAATTATAGTTGTTGAGAATTATTACAATTTATAATACCCCGCAATTTGTAGCTAACGAAGTAATGATATTATTTAACTTTTTAATGCCTGCCATTTTAGTTTGACTGTCTATATAAAGACACTGTATCAAAGTAAATAATAGACTTGTTAAACCAAAAATGAAAAGTGTCCGTCGATATTTCTTGGGGAAGCACGTATGCAGTACTGAATTTAAGAGGGGGCTGGATTTCCAATCATTTTTGGCATTTTTTAAAGGAAATGAGTCAAAAATGGCAAGAAAATTTTTGCTATTTTGAGATTGTTCAGGGGCATTATCCATGTCCATTTGTTACTTCCATCAAGGCGTCCAATGGTCAAACGAAATTATTTATGCCTACAATAAAATAAAATAATCTCATGTATACACGAAACTGTTATGGAAGAAATTAATTTGTCGTGTGGTATATCGGTAGTTTATTGACTATATGGTATAGTGTAAAATAGTTATTTCCAGTTTTTGTCATCATCATCTCAGTCATGTTTTCGTTTAATGACTTCTGAACTTCTATATCGACATTAGAATGTTTGAATGAATGATATGAAGTAGTCATATAACGCGTTAATAATAATATAATAGACTGGCTGTTCTAATACATATACCGTGTTGCTTTAAATAATAGCCTCCCTCTAATTACAACATACAAGCCAAAATATATTCGTTTAATACTTTTGGATACATGTCAAATAATGACATCATTTTTGTTCATCAAGTTAAAAATGTTGTTAGATTATATAGCCTGTAGTAGTAGTAGTAAGTATTTATTGATCGTTTCTTCCATACACAATCAAACATTTCATTACATCAAATTAAATATGCCAATTAAATATAAGTAGTTAACCTAACAAATATTGCATGTCTTGTTTATACAAATAATTATAGCCTGTATATTCTAATAATAACAGACTGTTAAAATTTAAGTCTTGCAATGAAATGGGGTTAAAATGCTTCAAATGTCACCAAATAAAAAATATGTTAACAATGGTGATGCTATAAATTATTTAATTATAATAAGTATCAGCATTAAAATAGCATGCGTGCGTGCGTGTTGATAAACAAGAACTTATTGAGGGGAATGAGGTTGTAAGGGCTGTAACCCCCTATGAAATCCTTGAAATAACAATTTCTCACAATACCAACAAAATTCACGCTCCGCCCGATTATTTTCAATGTTCAGGTTATATTTTCGTCAAAAAATGACAAATATTTTCTCGTTACGCGCAAATATATATAGTTAACATATCTATATAAAATATTAGCCCCCCTCCAAAACTCAAAATAACTAAATATTGAAAAAAATGCCCTTTTGTGAAGATTGTAATGTTTTAGCACATATGGCAGATAAATTCGGCATGTATTAACTGTTATTCATCTCAAAGCTATATTAGAGTACCGAGTGACTAGCTTACATTTATAATATTAATGAATTCTTAATACAATATAATCATATTAGGATTCTATTTAATCCTTTACTTATAATTTACAATATATAGCATCCGCTTATTATTCAACAATCTTTGGCTCAGAAGACCAGTCTATTGCAAAGCATGCTCTTATTTATATTTTGGCACTTGTTTAACTGACCATACAGACAGCAATCATTAAATAATAGAAAAGTCACAAACATTCAAATCTTAGTTCAAACACTTACTAAAGCTGTGTTATAAAATTTTGTCAAGTTTTTTAAAATCTGTCTCCAGTGTTTAGCATTAGTTCAAAACTTTTCAAATTTGTCAAATCCAATAGGTAAGGTACGCGTGTTTATTTAATTACCCACTTAAAAGGTTATTCGTGAAAGAAAAAATCCAAAACCAAAATCTAATTATACTAGAAGGAATCATTTGAATATCTTTATTAAAGAAGTCCTTCACTAGACAAGATGAGGAAATATTTATCTTAGAATTACAATTAATTAAAATAATGACATTATTTACTGGCATATTAAACGAAAAAGTTTTCGACTTCCATAAATTCATAAAGATGTTTAAATGTAGCTATACGTATACAGTGGGGGAAAGCAGGGGCTAGCACCCCTCCTCCCCCATCCAATGTCTTGATCAAAATCTTTACTTTGAGGGATTTAATTTTTGAATACGATTAATTTCAGACAATCAAAGAAGTTTTCTCTGTTCCGAAATGAAACCGAAAATGAAATTTATTCTTTGCTTGATCTGCATTGTTTGTGATATCTGCACAACTTCATGTACCAATGTGGGTGGCAATACTGAGGATTCTGACCAAACTTCAAACAGGTAATTATTATTAGTAATTATCTTTCTAAAAATTATATCGAATTGACACATTTATTTAACATTGTTTAAACAAATATTTTGTTTTCAAAGATAAATTCCCCCGATAAAATTTCTCTAACTAGGTGATTTATAGCAAATTTTTGCCTTTGCTTTGACGGTACTTAATAAAATGAAAATGAAGGAAATAGGAAACGAAAACTTAATATGAGAGTATTTGATTTAAATTTTTTTACAGTGGTTGGATATTTATAATTCTTTATAATATTCTCAAAAGCAAATTTTAGCAGAAGATGCACGTTTTAATACTTTCGCTTGTTCGTTATATTTGGTGCAGATTCTTTTAGTTATATTAAACCACTAAGGCATTAACGAAGTTAAACGCTGAATTATCACGACTTTGTGCTTTTGTAGAAATACAGGTTTAAATTCAGGATTCATGTGGTCAGAAGTCAGAGGTGTCGTCACTCGTCAGGTCGTCGGAAATTCGTAAATGTGAAGTTTATTATTTATGAAATAAACCATGTGCTCTATGTTTAAAATTACTTTTTTTAAAGAATAATATACACAGAATTTCTAAAAGTATTCAAACCTATTTGTGCAATTATCGTCAAGTTGAAAACTAAAATTTTGGGGTCATGCTAGTACAGTGAAAATATTTAATTTCAAAAATTCATATTTAACATACACATTACAAATATTACATAGAATGTAATGCTTTCACTACATGTCTGCTTACTATAAACTTGTGTTAGTGAAAAAATATTACAAATAGGCAAATTTCCATAAACGTCTTCAGTTACTACTTGGCCAAGTCTTTTTTTTTAATTTTAGCTATCCTTTAAACAGTTGCAGTGCCCACAGTCCACAGAATAGCTGAATGGTGATTTAGAGTTAGCAATGGGCGAGACAGGTCACCAGAAATAACATTTTTAGCAAAAGATTAGCATAAGTTTTTGAGCTAAATTGTTTTTCAAAAAGTTGGTGGGAAGAGGAGGAGGTTGATCTCCCTCCCTGAACTCCCGGCTTTTTCTATAAAATTCTTTTCTTTAAACTACCTTTTTTTAAAACCACACTTGGACCTATCCTCACCTGCCCCATGTATCTGAAAAGCTTTATCTTGACTACTAAGTGGGTTAAGTTTGTAATTTGATTAGCTGAATAATTCTGCTTAAGTTTTTGGTATCCTATTTGAAAAATTTTAAACAATTTGGGAAATGGTAAGGACTTTACTCGCACAAATTTTGATCACATTAATGTACACTGCGGATGAGTGGATGACGATCATTTGACCTTTACAAGTATAAGAACTATTGAGCAATTTAAACGGTTGTACCTTCTACCTCAATTTAATTGTAGGTAAATATGTTTTCAAAAGTACATTCTACCAACTACAAAATGAGAAAATTAAATTCTAATGGAGTTTCTTAAACAGGTTTTGTACCGCTTTTCCCCAGAATTGAATCTTAAAATTTTTTGACATCATACTGAGCTTTCTTCTGGAAAATCAAAAGAGTGTTTGTTGCCCATAACAGAATCAAATACAAGTTGTTTTTTTGATATTTTAGTTTATCTATAAATGGCAATCACATTCTAAACGCCATTCTTCAACTGCGTCAACAAATCTACGATGCGGTAGATAAAATAAATAGCATGGAAACAACAATGGCAAATACCGACTCAAATATCCAAAGACTGGAATCCAGAATAATGGAATTATATACAAAGTCTGCTGGTTCCGAGGAAAAGATGGAAACTTTGTACTCTAAAATAGTAGAATTGGAAACTACTACGAGTGGTATCCAACAAAAGATAAACAGGATGGATCCCAAAATAGAAGAAATATATAATAAAGCGAGTAGTACCCAGAAAAATGTGGAAATGGTGGTCCTTAAAATAGTAGAAACAGATACAAAAATAAGTGATATCAAAGAAAAGGTAGGAAGGCTGGATCCCCAAATAGCAGATATAGTTGCCAAAGAGTGAATCCGTCTATAGACAACCACTCGGCTCCCAGCGTTTTGCTTGCGCGCCTTGCACTGCAAGCTATATACTGGCTGGAAACGTTCCAGGGTTTCCATACGCGGCAGTGCAACGACCACGTACCATGCTGATATTTATGTGAGATCAATGAGTTTAGCCAATTATGTATGTCTTCTATGTAGTCATTTATATCAGTAACATATAGCCATATATGACTAATATATGGCCATATATACCCATATATACCCAATATAAAGCTATATATTCCTAATATATAACTCTATAAGCCCAATTCATACATATATATGCCCAATATATACCTATATATGCTGAATACATACCTATGTATGACCAATATATACCTATATGTACCTATATATTCCCAATATATAGCTATATATGCCCATTATATAGCTATATTTGCCCAGTATATACCTATATATGCCTAATATATACCTATATATGACCAATATATACCTATATATGACCAATATATACCTATATATGACCAATATATACCCATATTTGACCAATATATACCTAATATATACCTATATATACCCAATATATAGCTATATATGCCCATTATATACCTATATATACCCAATATATAGCTATATATGCCCATTATATACCTATATATACCCAATATGTAGCTATATATGCCCATTATATACCTATATATGACCAATACATACCTATATTTGACCAATATATACCTATATTTGACCAATATATACCTATATTTGACCAATATATACCTATATATCCGCAATATGGTCCTATATATGTCCAATATATAGCCATATATACCTAATATATACCTATATATACCCAACATATAGCTATATATGCCCATTATATTACTATATATGCCTAATATATAACTATATATGCCCAACACATACCTAAATATGGCCAATATACACCTATATATGTCCAATATATACCTACATTTGCTCAATATATACCTATATGTACGTATATATGGCCATTATATAGCTATATATGCCCATTATATAGCTTTTATATGCCCATTATATAGCTATATATGCCCATTATATAGCTTTATATGCCCATTATATAGCTATATATGCCCAATATGTAACTATATATGCCCAATATATACCTATATATGCCCTACATATACCTATATATGCCCTACATATACCTATATATGCCCAGTATATACCTATATATGCCCACTATATACCTATATACGCCCAATATATATCGATATATGCCCAATATATAGCCATAAATTTCTAATATATAGCCATATATGTCTGATATATTGACATATATGCCCAATATAGGGGCATATACGCTTAATATATAGGCCTGTATCCCTAATATATAACAATATATGTCTAATATACGCATCTGTTAATTATCTAAACATTTTAATATAAGTAGATGGGTTGGAAAACCTATTTAATATTTTAATTAACCAGTTTCATTTTTATGCCATTTATGAAACCCTGGACTAATTTTGTTCGAAAATAGTCATTTTTTGCCAAACTTTGAACGACAATATCTCCGGCGTCCCACAATTGCCCACGGCGGAATAAATTGCATCTGTTTCGTCAGATTCCCGTTATTCCGATTCAAGTCAAACTTCCATGGGCAATTGTGGGACACGCTTGTTATTCTCAATTGAAAAAAATTTGGAAATTTTGATCTATTTCGAAAAACGCGAACAATGAGAAATAAAATTTGTTTCTATACTAATCTACAATACCCATTTGTATTTTTAAAAAATATTTCTTACTGATACCTTGCACTGTTAATGAGATATAATCATCTCATTATTTAGTCACACATGATTTTCTGTAATTTCTGTTTACTTTTACCCCCCTTGGGAGGGGTTTAGAGATTTTTAGAAAATGTTTTAACCACTTTTTCTTGTAGTTTTTGACATTTCTGATTTTTTGAGACTATACTTATGGTAATCTAAGATGTCGATTTTATTCATTGGTTGTCCATAGATGGATTCACTCCAAAACGAGTGGTTTCCAAGAAAAGATGGAAAGAATGGACACGAAAATAACAGATATGGATACCATGACGAGTGATATCCAAGAAAAGATGAAAAGAGTCGACACTAAAATTTCAGAAATACATACCAAGATAAGTAGTGCAGAAGAAAAAGTAAAAACTGTAGAATCAGATCTAAATAATAATTTCGAAAATTTAAAAACATTTATGACCAGCATTAACCTCGATAACAAAAATATCTTAGGCTGGGAACCAAAGATTACAAGCATAAAATCGGAAACTGAAGGCATTAAAACTACGGTGAGGAGTAATGCAAATTAAATCAAATAATAATTGTGATACTATAAGTATCTATCTATTTAAGTATCTTTAAGTATTTACTTATCAATTTTTTGTCATTAATTCGTCTTTGTATTACAGCTGAATGAATTAATATCTCTTCCGAATTCTTTCGAAAAACAGTTGCAAAATTATAAAGAACCTGAAAACCAATTAAATAATTCTCCAAATTCGAAAAACTCATATCCGCTGTTACTACAGGTTTACTACCAATTTTTTTCTTTATAGTTAGTACTTAACAATTATTTACAAAATTTTTAATGTAATAATATTTTTAAAATCCACGAAAGCGAGAAGTAATACATCGACCTTAAATCGGATGAAAACTGATGTATTGCGTAAAGCAAAATAAATTTGGAATTTGTTTTTCAGCTAAGTTTGCTAAGGTATTAAGATTGTCGTTCTGCGGTACGAAGAGTCCATCCACTCGACTATACCATACGATAATTTTCAAAACAATTTATGATAGGTGTAGAAATATAAAACAAATGTGCCACAGGGGGAAATAGTAATTTGTATTATGTACAGTATAAAATTTTTCTGAAAACAATTTTCAGAAAATCAAACTTTCTAGGAAGAGAAATTGAGAGTTCTGTCTGTAGCCTTTTATCAGAATTATTTCTTGGAAAATTCTAATTTAATTCTAAGTTAAAATTCGAATTGCTAAAGTAAAGAATAAAGTAAGAAAGCTTTAGCTGAACATTTTAAAAATTGAAGAAAAAACTTTTGATACGTTTTTGGCACCGTCCATATTTTAACTGATTACAAATTAAAATTCAAAAAGTACACTCCTGAGTACATATAATTGGTAAAAAATTTGAAAATTATTAATGAAAGATGACTTAGCAACTGACATGTTTTGTTACATCTCTCTATAAAAAGTAAGAGAGCATGTAAGTGTTGGTCATCCAAAAATGTACCTGGGATGTCGCAAGACATTGTAGAAAACAATGTGAGACGGTTTACCCTTGGCGGAGCCAGGCATATAAGCAGTGTAGTGCTTATGCCTGCTTGCCTTCTACTACCCTACCCTACTCACTCGCGGCTGCTGGCTGGCTGGACTGAGATGAGAAGACAAGCACTCTGCTTGCCTTCTCATCCTTGGCGGAGCCAGGCATAAGCAGTGTATGTAGTGCTTATGCCTGCTTGCCGTGCTTCTGCCTTCTACTACCCTACTCACTCGCGGCTGCTGGCTGGCTGGACTGAGATGAGAAGACTTCTCATCTGATTTCTTTCGTTAGTGCAAGCCATCCTTGCACCAACTTTTGATTCTTGCGGCAGATACAACAATCTGCCAAAATCTACGTTTCATCGTGCTACGGCTGCATGGTGGTTGCTGTCGTCAGTGGCTGTTGTCATTTCTGTCCGTCTTTGGTCATCTCTGTCCGTCTTTGGTCATCTTTGGACTCATCTCTGTCCGTCTTTGGTCATCTTTGGACTCATCTCTGTCCGTCTTTGGTCATCTTTGGACTCATCTCTGTCCGTCTTTGGTCATCTTTGGACTCATCTCTGTCCGTCTTTGGTCATCTCTGTCCGTCTTTGGTCATCTCTGTCCGTCTTTGGTCATCTCTGGCTGTTGTCTTTTCTGCCCGTCAAGTCATCTGTGCCCGTCAAGTCATCTGTGCCCGTCAAGTCATCTGTGCCTGTCATTTGTCATCTGGACCAAACTACTGAAGTAAGTGGGGGGGCAAAGATAAGCTAGGTTTTGAGGTGTCACTTTTCCTTTCACTTCACGCGGAAAAATGACCATTCAGTTACTTTTTCTGCCTAAAATTACAAATCCCCTCACCTGGGGATTATTTAAGCTAGGTTTTCAGTTTCCCTTTCACTTCACGCGGAAAAAGGACCATGCAGTTACTTATTCTGCCTAAAATTCCAAATCCCCTCACCTGGGGCGTATTGAAGCTAGGTTTTGAGTTTCCCTTTCACTTTACACGGAAAAAGGACCATGCAGTTACTTATTCGCCTAAAATTCCAAATCCCCTCACCTGGGGTAACGGCAATGTTTTATTTGTCAATGTTCCTTTGCGCGTGAAGTGAAAAGGAAGTGAAACTCAAAACCTAGCTTTATTAATATTCCTTTGCGCGTGAAGTGAAAAGGAAGTGAAACTCAAAACCTAGCTTTATTAATATTCCTTTGCGCGTGAAGTGAAAAGGAAGTGAAACTCAAAACCTAGCTTTATGAATGTTCCTTTGCGCGTGAAGTGAAAAGGAAGTGACACTCATAACCTAGGTTTTTACTGTTAGAATTATCAATTCGCGAAACCGAATTACCAAATAATAATCGCAGTGAGAATTGCTTCTTGATTGGTGGATGCATTTTTAAAATTGGCCAATGATTTTCATAAATCCTCCCCAGGGGAAATATTTATTTCAACATTGAACTTTGAACTACAGACATGTGATGGGAAAATACGGACTAACACTTTTAGCATAATCTCAAAATAATACACTGTACCAACTCTATGATGTAATTAAAATTATATTGAAAATAATGGCCAATGATTTTCATAAATCCTCCCCAGGGGAAATATTTATTTCAACACTGAACTTTGAACTACAGACATGTGATATGATAGGAAAGTACGGACTAAAACTTTTAGCATAATCGCACAATAATACACCGTACCAACTCTATGATGTAATTAAAGTTATATTGGAAAATTGGTCAATGATTTTCATAAATCCTCCCCAGGGGAAATATTTATTTCAACACTGAACTTTGAACTACAGACATGTTAAAGGAAAATACGGACTAAAAACTTTCAGCATCACCGCAAAATAATACACCGTACCAACTCTATGATGTAATTAAAATTATATTGGAGAATTGCTTCTGATTGGTGGATGCATTTTTAAAATTGGCCAATGATTTTCATAAATCCTTCCCAGGGGAAATATTTATTTCAACATTGAACTTTGAACTACAGACATGTGATATGATAGGAAAATACGGACTAAAACTTTTAGCATCATCGCAAACTAATACACTGTACCAACTCTATGATGTAATTAAAATTATATTGGAAAATTGCTTCTGATTGGTGGATGCATTTTTAAAATTGGCCAATGATTTTCATAAATCCTCCCCAGATGAAATATTTATTTCAACACTGAACTTTGAACTACAGACATGAGATATGATAGGAAAATACGGACTAAAACTTTTAGCATCATCGCAAACTAATACACTGTACCAACTCTATGATGTAATTAAAATTATATTGGAGAATTGCTTCTGATTGGTGGATGCATTTTTAAAATTGGCCAATGATTTTCATAAATCCTCCCCAGGGGAAATATTTATTTCAACACTGAACTTTGAACTACAGACATGTGATAGGAAAATACGGACTAACACTTTTAGCATCATCGCAAAATAATACACTGTACCAACTCTATGATGTAATTAAAATTATATTGGAAAATTGGCCAATGATTTTCATAAATCCTCCCCAGGGGAAATATTTATTTCAACACTGAACTTTGAACTACAGACATGTGATAGGAAAATACGGACTAACACTTTTAGCATCATCGCAAAATAATACACTGTACCAACTCTATGATGTAATTAAAATTATATTGGATTAACTTCAACTATGAACTGCATTCACCAATCATTGCATTTAAAATGCCTCATAACATTTTTTTTGTATTTTTAGGCCTAATAATGAGTAATAAACGTCGGGGAAGTAATCCTAATCAGGGCTCCACACCCACTTCGAGCCAATTTGTTATTCCTAAACGCAGTTTACAGCTAAGTGGGTCAGCTTCCAAAACTCCTGAGGATAAACATGAACTTGGCAAGCTTCCTTTATCACTTAATGATAGATTTTGCCCCTACTGTTCAAGAACAATTCGAGACTATTATGATAAAGGTAAGGGTAAATTTTAAAAAATGTTTAAATTAAATATTTTTTTTATTAAAATATTAAATAAGTTTCAGAGAAGAATGCAAAAATTGTAATTTTGGATTTTGTTTATTGCAGATGAATGTGTCCATGCAAAGTGCAAAAAATCATTGAAACACGATTTGCCAATTTTAGCCAATGGTTGGGAATGGTGTAAGGCATGCAAAATTGCACCTATTCGCCCCGGTCATTTTCGCTGTTTGGTGTGCAATTCTCCAACGACGATTGGTACAGCCTACTATAAGGCTAACAAAGATCTAAATCGAAAACATTTTGCTGATAAAGATGATCTTTTTTTGAAGTATCAAAAATCGTCGGAGATGGACCATCCTGTAGAAAAAAGGACCAAGGATTCTAATGGTAACGTTGTTGAGGAAGACAATGCTTTACTTAGCTCCGCAAATAGCGACACTTCTATAACTGGTGCCACCATTTCGGAAGGAAAGAATTTATTGCTACCTGAATCTAATTTAGTTAGTGATGCGGAGATGGCATTAATTGAGGAAGATAAGCAAATGCTTTAAAGAAATATTGTGAATTTTATACTATGAGATTTTAAATAAAGTACTGATTGCTACCAAACACCGTAGCGTGGTGCGTAACCCTTTCTGTCTCCCTGCAGTATAGTATTATGTGTCTACTGTAACTTTTTAATTTCTTCCTAGGACATCACATACTTTTATCTTTTATGATATTAATTTCTAAAGTCCTGATCGCTAACCAACAGTTATTTCCCCGTCCGTAGGACGGGCTGGGTTTCTCGTACTTACATAATAGTGTCAACTTGATCTATGCTTGTCGAGAGGGAGCGGGGAGTTTGAACTGTTACCACCTAAATTTTTAGCGCTTCACAAAATTAACTTTTAAAACACTTAAACATTCAATTCATTTATAAAAAGTACTGAATCAGGTCAAGAATTATCCTATTTATCCCTGATGAAACGAAAAAGTGACAAAAATAGCAAAGTAGGGGTCCAAATCAGGAAACAAATTACCAATAAGAAAGTACGGCTGATGGGAGTAGGGACATCACACGAACAACAATCACTTCGCGCTTACCTCACTCAAAATACGGAAGAAACTACGATGGCCGGAAATAACGGAAACATTAGCGATCTGGACAGTGAATACGCAGACTTCGAAAGTGTCAAAGACGGGGATATGGAAGAAATTAGAAAAATGTTCCAAAAAATTCTACAAAGCCAAAAATCATGTGAAAAAAAGTTTACTGGTCTAATTGGAGAAATTAATACGCTAAAAGAAGAAAATAAAAAAACGAACGCGAATGTGAAAAGTCTAGAAAAAAGAATTGATTACTTAGAATCTGAAAACATTAAATTAGAAACGCTAGTAAAAAAGAAAAACTTAGTCATCTACGGAATTCCCGACAAAGCAGACGAGACACAAGACAATCTGCGAGTGAAAATGGACAAGTTGACAACGATTCTAAAAGTATCACCACTATCAGTCGACATTGCTTATCGTCTTCCTACTCGTAACCACAACAAACCTAGGCCTGTACTCATCAGCTGTCGCTCCCTCTCAGACAAAAACAAAATTCTAGCTAACAGAACCATTCTTAAACTCAATCAGCTGACAAAATTCGTCTACATTAACGAGGACCTTCCAATGGCAACCAGAATCAACCACAGCATTTTAAGGAAAAAATTCAACGAGGAAAAAGATCATAAACAGTGCTTTCTATCATTAAATCACAACCGACTAACTATTGAGGGTGTGAATTACACCGCAATCAACGGAAAAATGCAACGATCATCGAATATACCAGAAAGCAGCAACGTAAACATGGAAACAGAATAGGAAATTCCCCGCCGCCCAGCTGCCCATAATTTTAAATCTAATCAAGCAAAAAACCTAACTACAAAATCTACTACAAATCAAAGTGACTGTGTACTATATTATAATATTAAAGGATTAAAAGGAAAAAAACAAGACTTTTACACTGACCTACTTAATATGGACCCGGGCATATTTTGCCTGAGCGAAACTTTTCACAACTTTAATTTTAAAAACTCTCTGTTGTCGAATTATAAAATTTTTGAAGTTTTTGGAACCAAAAGTGGATCAGCAGGAAGAAGCTCTGGAGGTTTTGTGATAGGATGTAAACTTCAAATGTATGACAACGTCAACCTGATCAAGGAACACGCAAACTTCATGATTTTCAACTGCCTCACGAAATTAGGATATGTGATATTAGTGTTTGTGTATTTACCCCCAGACAAAAACTACACTGCAAACCTGAACTATCTTTTTCTTACAATCGAACCGTACATCGCAAACAATGAAAAACTGATTCTGATGGGAGATTTCAACGCTCGCATTGGAGATTTCGACCCACTACAGGGGAAACGAATTAGCAAGGACAAGAAGTTAAACGCCATGGGTACGCAGCTGATCAGTAAAATTGCAAGCGAAGGACTACGAATAGCGAACGGAAACTACACAGATGACCATTCCGGTAATTTTACTTTTGTCCACAGCAACAAAAAAGGTAGTAGTATTATAGACTATTGTTTATTTACTGAAAATGCAAAAAACATTATTGAGAATTTTAAAGTTCAAAATTGTGTACACTCTGATCATTTTCCAGTTAGTATTGAAATTAAATTTTGTAATTCTTTACCTAGAAATGTTGAAACAAGGAAGGCTAGACCCAAAATAATGCTAAAACCAGAAAATGTAAACCAGTTTCGAGCAAATGTCACAAAGTCCTTGTCCCAATTCACACCCGAGGCAGATAGCGAAGGCAACGTGAATATAGAACGAAACTACGAAGTAATACAAAATGCAGTCATGGGAGCCTGTCACGACACCAATTCCGTTTTACCAGCAAGGACAATAAAAGTAACTGAATCAGGACCTCCATGGATGGATCGGAACTGCAGAAAAGCTAAATCAGTACTGAAAAAAGCGCTAAATGTGATGAAAAACAATAAAATACCGGTGCTGCAAGAAATCCGAAGACAAGAGTACGTTATCGCTCAACAATACTACAAAAAAATCTGTACGGAGAGCCAAAAGAGATACCAACAGCAACTTGAACTGAGGCTATCAAATCACAAAAACGGAAAAGCTTATTGGGGAGCGTTAAATACCTACAGGAGGAGGCTCACAAAACGCAACTGCATAACCGAAGAGACATGGTACAATCATTTCTCAGCAATTTATATGCAAGGAGAGCATACGGATGTATACATAGCAAAAAATTCAATCACAGACGAAATTCTAGACAGAGAAATAAATGCCTATGAAGTAATGCTGACATTGAAGAAATTGAAAAAAGGAAAAGCTCCTGGAACAGATCTGATACCAAATGAAGTTTGGTCGGAATCTCCTGCAATACTACTTCAGCATCTAACCGAGCTCTTCCAAGAGTGTCTCCAGCAAGGTATGGCTCCAAAAAGTTGGTGTAACAGTGAAATAGCTCCACTACACAAAAAAGGCTCTACTGAAGACCCAAACAATCACAGACCAGTCTCACTGCTCCAAACCATCCTAAAAATTTTTACCTCTATATTATCCTCACGACTCACTACTTGGTGTCACCGTAACAAAAAATTTTCCGACTACCAGGCAGCTTACAGGAAGGGATCAGGCTGTGAAGACCACATTTTTACACTAAACACAATAATTCAGAAAGAGATATCACGCCCAAGAGGAAAGCTATATGCCTGCTTCGTTGACCTATCCGGTGCTTTTGACAGTCTTGTTCAAGCAAGACTGTGGAACAAACTGCAAGACTTTGGCATTAGTACTAAATTCATTTCAGTAGTGAAATACATATACGACAATTTCTACGGAAGGGTAAGAACGGAAACAGAAACCGGACACACCGAACCGTTCAAGATATCGAGATCAGTATTGCAGGGCGAAACCTTAAGTGGACATCTGTTTAACATTTATCTGAACGACTTAATAGACCAACTCAATGAGAGTGGCATATCAGGAATAGAACTTAAAGCCGAAATAACACGAATTGTCCACATCCTACTTTATGCTGACGACAAAATACTTCTAGCCAGAACTAAAATACATCTTCAACTGAAAATCAATCTGCTGCGAAATTACCTAGAAGAAAACGGACTTTCGGTCAACCTCAGTAAGACAAAAATTATTGTATTTAGAAGAAAAGGACGCCTTTCCGGCGAAGACGAGTTCTATTGGTATAAAAGCAAAATCGAAATAGTAAAATCTTACGTTTACCTAGGAGTAACATTCACGTCATCAGGGCTCTTTACAACGCAATCAAGTGTGGCCCTGAATAAAGGATACGCTGCAGTTTTTTCCACAATTCCTATACTAAAAGGTGGAAAGATCTTTGACCCGGATTCACAAAACAACATTTACGAATCGCTTGTCTCCTCCACTAACCTATACGCAGCACAAATATGGGCATTAAACCGGTACAATGACCAAGAAAAAGTACACTTAGCTTTCCTTAAGCGCTCCCTTAACCTACCAAATCGAACCCCGTCCTATTTTGTGCGTCTCGAAACTGGTAGCGTACACGTGAAGTTAACGATTGTAAAGAATTTATTGAATTTTCTGGCTCGAATCGCTAAAAAGCCAAACAACTGTTTAGTAAAAACTTGTTTCTTTGTAACTAAGGAGAATACAGGCTCAGACAGTAGGTACAACTGGTACAGTCAGGTAAATTTATTGTTAGAAGGAACAGAGATAGCTGACAATTGGATGCACCTAAATGAATCAGAACTGCGAAGTTCTTTTAGTAACGTCATTGAAAAAATCAAGGCTGACTTAATTTCTAGTGACCAGTTACGTGCAACTAAATCAATATCGATGCCATACTACCAATTCATTAAACCTAATTCTGACAGAGCGTTATACATTAGCTGTAATCTACCTATACACATAGTCTATATTATCGCCCAGGTGAGACTAAACAGTGACGCATTTTTCATAAATAGAACCAAATATTTAACAAATGTATGCAAAGCCTGTGGATTTAGAGAGTGTAACCTATTTCATATCCTTGTAAAGTGTAGCAAACTGTCTGACCTAAGAAACATGTATATAGCTAAGCTGACTGACATACCGATAACTGAGGATAATTTTATACAAAAGCTTTTTGACAACGAAAACATAGAACTATACATAAATACTTACAAATATGTAACCAAATATTTTACCAAAACACAATTCGATTATTTTATGATATAATTAAGTATAACTAAGTATTATTTAGTTTAAGTGTGATAACATTATGTATCAATATTGGAGACTTGTATTGGGCTGGCGGGGACCTTTGTTCAATAAAACCTCATTCATCTATGCTTGTCAACCAAAAATGAAATTTACAATTCTGTAGTGAATGCCATTTGAATTAATTGAACCACTATTATCTGAATTATATTTATGCTGTTGCATTTATTATTTTACTTACCTGTGTCTTTCTTAAAATTACAAGCAATAATAACCGAGTCTCGAAAGAATTTGAATGAATAATTTGAAACTCATATCCATTTCATGAATATAAAGAATTCTTACCTATTTCACTTTCCTATTAATGCTATTAAATCTTTAATAATAACATTATATTATTCCTTCTATTAAAAGTTTAGCCTGTAATTGTAACGGACTGCAAAATCGTTATTTAGTGGTATTTTAACTTCAAATATTGCCTTAGTGCCTTCACAGTTGTGTAGATTAAACAAGTAGCATTAACGTTGTATTACTTCATATAGAAACCATTATAAGATTAGTGCTCAATTTATGAATTACGCAATTGGTCCAACTGTTAACAAAATATTTTTTCTGCTACAAATATTTTGCTGTGCAAATTTCAGGCCTATGTCGTTAGTATATGTATAGCTCTAAATTTCATATCCGTGAGAGACAAAAGAATTTAGAGTGTGCAGAATACTTTTAAAACTACCATAATGGTCAGTAAAAAACTAGTAAGAAGTAAAAGGATTATGACATAAGAGTTTCCAATTTTTCTTCGGAATTTTATTAGAGAATTAGGGAATCATCCTTCTCAATGTCTAATGAAAATTAATATTTTGTTTTAATTTAGCTATTTTCGAAGGCATATTTTGCTAGTAAGTTGACGTTAAATTAAACAAATTATTAGAGAAATGACAATACTATTGTATCCATATTCTTATTTCCTTATTAAATTACCCACACATTTCCTGTTACCACAAACCGCCATATTCCTGCCGGTTATTGATTACATTAAGATGAATATTTATTTCAGTTGCGTTACTAAAGCCAAACCTTTTAATGGTTTCTAGCTTTGATTAGATTTGATGAACCTGATTCGTGCTATGAATTCAATCGAGTCCGTACCAACAGAAAAAATGGAGTCTATGAACTATATCCCTACAAGAAAATAAGAAAATCCGTAAATGCCTACTGCGATATGGAGACTGCTGGAGGAGGCTGGACGGTCTTCCAACGAAGAGGAATACCCGGGAACTTGACGGAGACTGAGCGATCAGACTTGTTCAACAAAACGTGGGATGGATACAAAAACGGATTCGGTGAACCAAATAACGACTATTGGCTGGGTAGGTAATAGTACAAAATGGTAATTGTTAATAAAAATAGGTAGAGTATATGACATGTTCTTAAATTACAACATGGTTATATCGACGAGTCGTACGAATAGATATATAGATATATGACGAATTTTAATATGACAGGTTCGAAAGAATTTGTAAACCTCCTATAAACATTTTGAATATTTGTTTTCGAATTTCTATTTGTGGTACCCGTGTCTTAAGGTTATGATAAGTTGCACAGTTTTACATTAATATGTCTGTACAAAAATCTCGAGTACGGCACGGTTTTTTTTGATGGCGCGAAAATGTCGGTGCCGATTTCTCGGTCACCAAGCCACATTTTGAAAATGTAAGAACCTTAGGTCCGAGGTCTAGATCCCTACTTTAAATATCAAACAAAACTTTTCATTCCAATTCAGCCGTAGTCGAGATTTCTGTAAAGACATATTAATGTAAAAGAATACAACTTATCCACAGGTACCAAAAATAAAAATTCGAAAACAAATATTCAAAACGCTTATAGGGAGCATTGACACATTACTTTCTATTTATTTCCCACTTCCAAAACTTTTCTTTAATAATTTTTACCGAGTTGCATTTTCATTAGCTTCGAATTACAATTTAAAATAATATAGGTGCCTAATCTAATATTTTAAACAAAGTTTGACCACAATTATTGCAACCGGTGTTAGTACTCGGTCTATAGTATCTTTTTGTACCTCTGACTGTAGACTTTTGTACTTCGTTTTAGCAAAATAACTTATCCTACGACTTAATTAACCTTGACTCAATTAAAGATTAATGAAATATTGAAGATGAAATAAATATTGGTGAAGTAACGTAAATATTATAATAATTACCAAGTCTGTAAGAGAAAACCCCGAGTAAAAAATATAAGTGCCTGGTTGTTAATCACTATGAAAAAGTCAACATCTGAAACAAATGAAGTAAATGTTAATCGCATGTATTTCAAAGCCATTTTTAGTTCCAAAATATATATTAAGAGTCATTTGTGGAGAAAACATAATCATTTTGGCAATTAGGATGGAAAATATTAATAAAAGTACAATTATTATGGAATTGTATTTGTATAATTTAATAATATAATAAATTTGGTACAACAGTTAAGTTAAATTTCTGTGATAATCAGAAGAATTCTGGATACCATTTTTATGATTTTGAAACAAGCTGTAACTCCTAATTAATTTTAGGTCTGGATACAATTCACGAACTCACGAAAGAGTGCAATCACGAACTGCTCATTACAGCCACAGATCTGAATGGAACGCTCTATCAAGCCCACTATTCCACCTTCAGAGTGGCTTCAGAGGCAGATAAATTCGAGTTGACTGTCGATGGCTACGTCTGGGAGAACTCCAGTCAGTCCCTTAATCATATCTACATTCACTAATCAATACACTTTAACAACTACATCCACTTTAATTAATCTATTAATTCATTTCAGCGTTGGAAGATAAGTTGACGTACCAGAACGGAGCAAGTTTTTCTACAATCGATAGAGACAATGATGAATGGGATGGAGGAAGTTGCTCAGTGTATGGCAATGGATTTTGGTTCCACCGCTACTGCTTTTATGTAAGAGATAATGCCTAAATAGTTTCATTTCAGAAAGTGATTTATTGGAGACGCTGCCACAGGCTGTCGATTGCATTGTAGGTGGATGTCGGGTACTGTAAGGTGATAGGATTTCCTCCACTAGAAATGTGGGAGAAATTAACGTGTGGGGGAATAGTGGATGAGTCTAGTTGGAAAATATCATTATTAATTGATTGCTTTGCCTTTTTAATTAAATCTGATAACTAGGCTTTAGACTACCTAAATTGCTATTCCAAAACTTTATTCAGAGTGCTTCGGGTAACATGTGCAGTAATCCCATGTCAGTGAGACAATGAGACGAAAAGTAAATTGAGATTAAAACGGTATGCAGTGAACAGAATTATTAACAACCACTTACTTACCCGTGGTATAGTTTTATTAATGTGTATAGTTTAAGTATCATCACCTAAAATTTATTGCTAAATATTGCAATTGACAAAAATGTAAAATATTGATTATTTCTATTTGTATTTCGTAATGGGTATCAATATATAATGTGCAGACATTGTTTGAAGTGTCAGGGATATTAAGATTCAAGAGATTATTTTGAAAAATTTATAGTATTTCCAAATTTTTTATCTTTTGATCAATTTCTGCACTTGAATTGAATTTTCATGGCAAATTCATTAAGTGAGGAATAATAATTCGGACTTAATTTTGGATTTACTTAAGTCTTAGGGATATTTTGGTTTTAAGCGGAAAGACTCTCCCTTTTCTTCTATTCGATACAAGTGGATCAGAGAAATGCAGATTTATAGTTATGGAAATTTTAAAGTAATCACCTGAAATCCTGAAGATGGCTGACTGCATAGCTTTTATTTTATAAAGCCCTGTAAATTGCATAAATGCAGTGCTCACGTTTTGGTTTCCAGTTTATTACAAGGGTACTGTGAATCTGAATAAATGTCTTCATTTATTATTTTTTTCATATTAGCCTGATGCAGACATTTAAAATAATTTGTTCAACCTAAATCCATTTTGAGACTAATATCAAAAAATGAAAATAGAAGTTGCACATTTTGCAAATATTCTATTAAATGTTTTGTTTGTGGAATCAATATGTTTATGTTAAGCATAAATCAAAAAATATTTAAAATGGTTTTTGCAAACACATGAAAAATTTATCCATTTCAATTTATACTAATGGAAACGAAAATCTATAGAAATCTAGTTTTCTTACAAGAAAATTTTGCAAAAAGATTTCATGAATCAAAAATGAAACCAACGTTTTCGTTATATTTCAACTCCTAAAACGTAAAAAAGTCATAATTTACACATGGTAATTTTTGTGAGGATTAATGATGAAAATAAGTGCTTTCTAAATCACTTAATTGATGCATATTAAAATCGTACAACGTCGTGCAAAAGTTATGTCTACCACAGACTTTTTCTATGACATTATTAAATGAGTTTTAATCTTCGGCTAATAGGGAAGGAAGTCCAAGGGGAGAAACTTAAAAATAACCGAAAATCGTTAATACTTCGGTAGTATTCATCCCACAAAGTCGAGCAATGGCTCGATTGAAAGCTGTTAGGTTCAAAGTAAACGGATACTACTAAGTAGGTAGCGAACCTTCCCCTATTTAAGGATGTAGAAGAAACCTTTAAAATTATCTTGAAAATCGATGTGATTTCCGTTCAATCCGCGTATAAAGTTATGCAATAGTTTGTTCCACAGCAAACGCTCTCGGGCACTATTATTTAAGTTACAGTTACCCTTAACAGGAAAAATGGTTCAAAAACAAAGAAATAATATTATATCTGCCAATACATTTCGGACTGCAATGGCTTATTTTAAAATATGAAGTATACACTGAACGGGACAGTCAAGAAAACTCACACGACCAAATTTTCTGTTATTTCCCTATCCACGTTTTCTATTTCTATAGTAGCAATAAAATACAACATATAGTTAATACATACTAATTCATTTTTTAAATCCCTATCAGGGGTTCGAAAATCCCCATACGGTGTATAGTAAAGAAGTGATTGAAATTCATTTCGATAGTTTAAGTAGATCAATCCTATACTTAATTAATTAAAATATTTCAATTATTTAGTTATTTAAAATGGCTAATTTATTTAAATGTAGAAGGTTTACTCTGATTTCTTATTCAAGCGTCACTCTTCAAGTTAACCCAAATAACAAAAAATTGGACGATTGTTGTCTTTCAGAGTTGTTTATTTTTAAGAAATGGATAAATAATGATTTACAGGTCAGCCTTAATGGAATGTACCCAAGTGACCGCCATCCTGAGACAATGTCAGCTGACAGTGTAGTGGGAATATATTGGTATTCTAGTCCATATAAGAAATTCAAGAGAACCGAGATGAAGATTCGTGCTTCATGTTGAAGAGATATTTGGAGTTGGGAAGGATTCTGTCTACATGGGGATGTTAGTAGACGGGATTCAGATTGGAGTAGAAGGAATGAAATGAAGTGAAAATATTAAAGTCCTGATCTTACATTATCCTATCATTCTATTTCTTTATTCATAAAATACACAAAGTTAGAAACTGTGAAAAATAAACATGCCATTTCCTAGCCTTCATTAATCCAATTTTCAAATTATGATGTAAATTTAGTGCTTAGAAAAATATAACCCTTCACAAATATTGGGTTTTACTTCCTTCAAATTCATTGTAGTTGTGAGGGAAAATTTTTAATACAAATTTTAATATTTAATTAATTGATTTCAAATATTTTATTTTAAAGAGAAACAAATTGAAAAATTTCACAAAATCTTACTTCAAGATTACAATGTATTTTACAGGGTTGGGTTTTACCAGGGGGGGTAAGGGTTAAACCAGCCAGCATGTCAAAACCCCTGTCAAAACCAGGGTTTTGACATGTCAAAACCCTGTCAAAACTCGAAGCCCAAAAATCTATAGATCAGTCAATTATTATATATTATGGCTTTCAAAATAAAAAATATTGAAAGAGTTTGTTTATTAGATTATACTTATACATTATACCAGTATAATAAATAGTGCAAAAATAATTATGAATTACAATACAATTACACTTAAACAATTAAATATCATTCATATTCATTAGTTCAAAGTAATTAATTTGATTATTAATATATTTGTGCTATGCTAATTTTGACAATTGATAAGTAAAAAATAACATTAGCAATCAATTTAATTATTAGCCAATACTCAAAATGGTAATACACAATACAGTAATACTAATACACTACTATTAGTTAAGTTAGACTTAGTTTATTAGACTTAGACGTCACAGGCAGAACCAGCTTCCCCAAAGTCATCATCGTTATCAATATCAACATCCTGATAATTATTATCTTCATCAACTGATGAATTTAATGAAACTGTAGATCTTAAAGCCTGATGGCAAAAAGCAAGTTTTGCTGTTTTTTCATCGCTTAAACGATTTCTGCTCTTAGTCTGAGTATTTCCAAATTGGGAGAACATTCGTTCTATTTCAGCTGTGCTTGCTGGGCATTCAAAAAGCTTCAAGGCCAAACTTACTATTTTGTCCAATTCGGGATTCCGATCTTTCATTTGTAGCCACCAGTGTTTTGGATTCGACTTTTTCATAAGATTAGAGTCCAACCACACTTTAGGGAAAAGCGATTCGTCTTTTGCCAAAAAACGGCTCACAATAAGCGGAGCATCGGTGGATATTTTTGATAAGTAATAAAATGCTTCATCTTTTTCTTTTGGGGTAAGACCTTCTCCGCAGTATTTTGGGTTTAAAATGTAAGCCACTTTAAAGAAATCCTCCGTTGCTGTTTCCATTCTTCTTTTAATTTCCTTTTTGTAGGATGATAAATTGGGACTTTTAAGGAGCTTTATCCAACCAGCAAATGCATCACCAATGGAACACCAATTAGACTGCATCTGTAAAAATTATGAGCTCTAATTAATATAGTATCGTAAGTAATCATTTAATAGAATATGACTATTGATTATTAAACTTTTTCGTACCGTATTAATTTGAGCAGTGATCTCATCTAATTGTGTGAAAAGATCTTCAGCTGCTTTGAAAATAGAAAAACTATTAACCGTTTCTATTATTTGAGAATCGAGAGCCCCGTAGTCTTCTTGCGATATCTCAATATATTTTGAGCGATTTTTAAGAAAGCTTTCGATACATTGTCTATAGCTTGTCCACCGAGTGACACATGGCAGTATTGGTTTTAAGCCAGATTTTTCTCTCAACAATGCAGCAGGTTTGTGGTGATTTCTAAAATATTTAGCCACCTGAAACACAAAGTCGTTTTTTAAATATTGAAACTTAAACTATTGTATTAATTAATTTTTAATTATTGTTTAATATTTGAAATTGGAGTTAAAACACTGTGATTTTACCTCAACTATTTTACTAATAACTACACGTGGAGAGATATCTTCGCACAATAAATTTAGCATGTGAGAAGAACAGCCGTAAATGTAGAGATTCGGATATTTTTCTTTTAACATTCTCCTCATTTTGATCATCGTTGCGCAATTATCCGTGACAATTGCAACAACTGTTGCTCTATATTCTTCAACTTTGGCCATGGCTTTTTCTATGAGCGCGAAACAATATTCCGAAGATTTGGTATTGTCTTTACATTCTTCAAGATCTAAAAAATAGCCCTTCCCTTCGCAAAATGCAGTGTGTGATATAATGGGCTGATTATGTACATCACTCCAACCATCTTGAATAACAGTGACGAATTTTCCTGCCAGTTCTGTACGCATTTCTTGATGCAGTTTATCGAATGTTTCATCTAGTAGTCGTCCACCAATTAACTTTCCTCCAGGGGGGTTGTAGCTGGGTCTTAGTTCAGATACTAACTTCTTCCATTCTTTGGACTCAGCCACATTAAATGGAATGTTTGCAGCATAAAAATATTTTGCAACTTGCTCATGAAGTCGGAGTTTGTCTGCTTTTGTTGTCACTGTCTTGTTTATTACAAATTTTGTCAGTTTTTGCTCTTTACACTCCTGGTAAACGGTGACTTCGTCAGTTGGAGTGGAAACGGAAGATGAAATTTTCAGATCAGAGGATAGCTCTTCCTTGGAGAGTTGTAATATCTGTGTCGGGGTTTCTATGCAAAAAATTCAAAATTAATTGCAATGCAAAACGAAGGTTTTTTTACTATTGGTATTGGAAGGTTTTGATTACATTTACATTCCTGTAATCTAATATAGTATACTATACTTTATACTCGAGGTCTGGTCCATCCTATGCTTGTGAGTATATTATAAATTTTAAATTATTATTATAAATTTACCTTTCTCGTTTTTTTGCTTCTTCGAGCAGTTTTCATAGTGAATTTTCAATCTATCGGTCCGGTTTGTTATTCCAACTTTGCATTTCATGCATTCCTGGACAATAGTTCTCTTACCGTGGATGTTTATGACAGATTTTTCTTCATAGTACTGATAAATAGAACTTTTAGGACGGCCACCTTTGTTATTTGGGGAGCTACTTGACATTTTTCAGTTTTTGTATAAAATAAAGGACAAATCCCTTTTTAGTAACTACTAACTACTAGTAAGTTTATTTTGAGCACTACTACATAATAACTAATTAAAAAGCAGAAGCAGAATATTATATTTCAATGGATTATGGATATAATATGAGCGCACTTGTACGCGCAAATGGCAATCACAAGTATCTATATTGTATAGGCTTAGCATGCTAGCATACGTCTTGAATTATTTGAGGAAATTTTATGCATTGAGCGGTGCCAAAATGGAATTTGCTTCAATGTACAAATTTAAGTTTTGACAGGGTTTTGACAGGGGTGGTAAAACCTACATTTTTCATACAGTGTTAAAACAGGGTGTTATTACAGGGTTTAAGCCAAACTGTATTAACACCATGCAAACCCTGGTATTTTATTGTTCTAGATTTATTATTGACGATTACAGCTCTAAGCACATTCTTTGTAACCTTTCTTGGTTCAAAACGATTAAAACACTGAGAGTCAGGTGCCCAAATTTCACAACATTAAAAATTATTTTTCAAGAAATATTCTCTGACTATGCTAATGTGACAGCAATACTAGCAATTATATTCTTTTAAATAGTATTATAGGTTAGATACGTTTAGGTAATAAATAAACTTGGGTCAACTTAGATAAATAAATACATAGATAATCTTATGATATACATACAAAGACTCTAGCGTATAGAGAATGGAAATACAGACCAACAAGAAACAAGTGGAATACAATTACACACATTTACTGCATAAATGATTTCTTTAAAGATGTAAAAGTTGCACACCGGCTTAACATATAGAAATATTGATTTGCATAATACTATTATTATAATGCATCATCATTATAGTATTAGTCACAACTGGGACAAGTGACATAATGTTTACAAAAATCAAAATTTGATCAATATGGCGAGATTTTGATTTTATTTTTTGGTGAATAAATACCGTAACCGTCGTATTTTGGATGGTACGCGTATGTACATTTAGTACTGCCTTTGGAACAAAAGCACCAGTTGCAGCCATCAAAATATTTTGGCCCCAAAGGACATAATGGATCTTCATTGGTAGCTATCTGTACTAAAACATTTATATCATTATCATGGGTTGTTTTTTATTTCAAAATGATTACGATTTATATTGTCAATATCTTACTGTGCAACTCATGGATATGGAAATAATAGTTTTCCTGGAGACTGTAGATATTTAAACTTTACATGGAATTTATTGGCAATTCATCATAAAATCTTAAACATAACTATAGTATTATTACCTTCATACAAAATATTAATTGCAATTCAGGAAAATTAACAATAATACTATATTTCTACAAACCGTGACCCATACAGAAGTATCTGAATTAAAAATAATTCATCAAGTAAACCATTGATACTAAAACAAAGCCAACAAACATAATAACTTGTGAACAAATAACATTATCATAGTAGTGCAGTTGAAATTTGAGTTTTAGCTGGTCTGATGATGTAAGTTTAGTAAAATAAGTTTGTGGCTCATAATCTACTGTAATCTTCCAATTTTAATTAGATGCGTTTTGTTCCTACACAAAGAAGAATAAGATGAATATTATGTAAATATTTCAAACATAATATCTAATAAATCTATTGATCTTTTAAGATGTAGGATTTGATGTCAATTTTGAACCTTACCTATATACTTCAAAACTTCCATGTTGAAATATGTAATGGCTTTGTTTTTTAAATTTGCAACTTCACGCCTATCAGATGCGATGAGTAAATCCACAACATTTTCTATACAGAGACGTCTAACAATTTCGTCTCCAACAGCTTCCTTCAATCCTTTGATATTATACTTCACTGCAATTGCAAACATGACACGGAATTTTTCCAAAAAAAATTGGATTGAGAAATCTCCTTGGAATCTTGAAAAATAAAAAAATGGATTGTCAATGATGATGAAATATCATTTTATTGTCAAATAATTTAAATATTGACGTTGTTATTGCTGAATGAGAACTAGTGGTAGATAATTTCCTAGCAATAAATGTATTTCAGCATCGCGTTTATGACGCCTGACTCAAAATCTTGAATCTTTACAGCGTTAATAATAATAATAATATTTATTCGTCAACATCTCCAGATTATAAAACAAACGATAATTACAATCCAATTGAGCTTTTATGTTGATATACAATTTTACAACGTATTACAATGCAGTGCATTAAATATTTAATTTTTAACATCGTTACAGATTACTTATTAATTAATAGTTATAATCATTATTCCTTAGTGTGTACAGCAGATTCAATGCATGATAAATTACATGTATTTGCTTTTCTTTCTTCATTACATAGTACTACCTCACACACCTGTTCTCTAAGTAGATATGTCTTCAGCTCCCTCTTGAAAGAGTCAGCATTTTCAATTGTTTGCATGAATTCTGGTAATTCATTCCACAATTTGGATGCTGACTCCTGGAAGGATCGGAATCCATACCTATTCTTTGGAATAGAACTGGAGAAAATAGAGTTTTTATTTCTTAAAGCATATTGCGTTACGTTGTCTTTCTTTTGCACATAATCATAGAAATAATCAGGACAGTTATCATAAACAATTGCATGACATAGATTAAGAACACATTTTTTATGTAATCTATTTGGAAACAACCATCCCATTTTGTTAGTAATTTCCTCCTTGATATTTTCAAAATTTCTTTTACCATACACCATTCTTCCAGTTCTCCTTATTACGTTTTCAATTACTTTATTATCAGTTTTTTTAGCTGTACCCCAGACAATTGCTAAGTAATGAATTTTTGATAGTATCAAGGCATTACATAATATTATTAGAGTAGATTGAGGAATTAGAGGTTTAATTGGATATAGAGATTTAATTATTGCGTGGCATTGACCAGATAATATATTAATGTGCTTTCTGAATGAGAGTGTAGGGTCAAATGTACAACCTAAGGTTTTAAGTGAATCAGAGCATTTTATACTAATACCTTCTACCTCTATCTCAAATTCCCCAATCTTACTCACATCATTAGCATTACCGATTACCAACATTTGGGTTTTTGCAAGATTAAGTGCCATACCATTTTCTTCCATCCATTTATTTATTAAGATTAAATCAGCAATTAAGTTATTTTTTATTGTTTCTATTTGATCTACTTTCCCCGATATACATATATTTGTATCGTCTGCGAATAATATCGATATACATTTTTGTAGTACAAGAGGTAGATCATTTATATATATTGAAAATATAAGAGCCGAACATATACTTCCCTGGGGACTCCCCCTAGTAGTGAATATCACTTTAGAATTACCATTTTTACCCTTTACAAATTGACAACGGTCGGATAGAAATGATATAAACCAACTAGGATCTATACCGTACCATTTTAACTTTTCAATAAAGAATTCCCTTATTATGACATCGAATGCCTTACGCAGATCTAGTGAAACCAATATGCAAATGAATCCATTGTTTAGTTTATCATACATATATTCTGTAAGTGCTATAATAGCATGTTCTGTTGAATGTCTCTTCCGAAATCCAAACTGTCCTTTATAGAATAATTTATTTTCCTTAAAATAATGAGATAGTTGTTCATAAGCAGTTCTTTCAGTTATTTTAGCTAGTAATGGTTGAACAGAGATCGGTCTTAGATGTTCAGGTAAGCTTGGATTGTCAATTTTTGGTATTGGTGTAACAGCACTAATTTTGAAACATGGAGGAAAGTACGATAAAGATATACTAGAATTAACTATATCGAGTATAATATTATACACTGTAGGACATCCAATTGTCAATTTTATCATTATGGGTGATAACCTCATCGTATCGATAGATTTTTTCTCTTTTTTCTTTATATTATTAAAAGTATTAAATAATTGGAATGAGTTGATCTGTTGAAGGTTAAATGTGCTATTTATATCATTATAATTACTTGGTTTTGTGGGATGTGGTAAGTTCCAAGGTTCATTTGAAATTGTGCAAAAATATTCATTTATGATGTTTGAATCTATGTCAATTTCCTTATTAACAGGTTTGGGAATTATGATTGATTTAATTGTACTCCATGCTCCATTCTCTTTTATACATGAGTGTATAAAACTTTTTATCGTTGTTTAAAGATTTATTGAAAGCCCGTTTTGCTTGTTTAAATACTTGTAAATTGCAATCAGATTTATTTTTTATGTATTCATGCTGTGCTATGTTTTTTGCATGTTGAAGCTCTTTATTTTCAGTTGATAACAAAAATGGATTTGATTTTGCTATAAAGTTTCCTGTTTTTATTGGCGCATGTTGATCAAAGATTTTAATGATTGATTCAGAGAAAATCTCAATTTTCCTAGATAGGTCGTCTTCATTAATTTCATTAATATTAAGTAGGTCGATAGCAAGTAAATTCGGTTGAATTTTGTCATATTGTCTGTACTGTATTTTTACTTTTTCTAAAGTTTTCTTACTGCACTTCCTTATGACATAACATGCATTATGGTCAGATAGCTGTGGATCCAAGACACCACTGCTACATATTTTATCTTTATCATTTGTTAATATTATGTCAAGTCTAGCTTTGTCTCTAGTGGGAGTATTTATAATTTCGCTAACTGAGTTTCTTTCTAGCATGGACATAAAATTTTTTATATTTTTATCATCATAGTTCTCTAGATGTATATTGAGATCTCCACAAATATAAAATGGTTTTTTCGCTGCTATACATTCTTGTATTAAGCTTTCAATAAAGAAAGTATCATTATATGTCAGATAAAATTTAGGACGATAAATGCATGTCACTAATATAGATTGATATTTACAAAGTTGAATCATCATAGACAATTCTTCTATACATATGTCAGGCGATCGATTAGTCAATTTTAATTTAAAAGATTTAACAAATAGACATTTTTTGAACATAATAGCTACTCCTCCTCCTTCACTATTTCTATCTTTACGTATAATGTCATAGTCAGGGATGGGGATTAATATTATTCCTGGTTCTAGTTTCGTTTCACATATACAAAGTACGTCAAAGTCATGTTCATTTACAAAGTTATGTAGTCTAACGGTTTTATATCGAATGCTATTGATGTTAATTTGGCCTATTTTTAAGTTCACCTTTTTCCCTTTGTCATTAGGTTTAAAAAAGGAGGTGGCTCATTAGCATTTAATTTTGTAGGATTCCTTGTGCGTTGAGGTCTACTTACAGGTGTAATTTCTTTGCTATCTATTTTTTCATGCTGTATCATGCTTACCATATTCTGTGAATGAGACTTTATCTGAGATGTTACCCTTGTTTGACCTTTACTAGTACCTAATGATGAATTTACATTTCTTTGAATATGTGAATTGTTTTCTACCATTGGTGTGCTTTCTGTTTGAGCATTTATATCGTCCGACCGTTGCTCAGATGCTACTGTTTTTCTTAGTTCATTGAGGTCTAATGTTGGTACATAGTCTATAAATGTGTGAAATATATGTTCTGCATATATACCATTCCTATCGTAGCTACTTATTAAGATATTGTTACCACTGATGTATGCATATGGATTTGTTTGTTTAACTTCTCTTAATTTTTCCCGTTTCTGTTTATTCTCCTTGGTCTCTTTAACAGTTAAGTCTGGGGCAATGTATATACCGTACATATTTGGAGATTTACCTAGCCATTTTGAGTTTAGCAATAATTTTCTTCTCTCAGTAGAAGAATATATCGTAACTCTAACTATAAGTGGATTGTTATTCACTATTTCTATATCTCTTATTTGAGATAAGGATGTATGTAGGTATGTAAATATTCCCAATACCACTTCACAGACATTTTCATAGCTGTATGATTCTAATGCTATGCCTCTAATTATAATATTTTGTTTTCTTTCATGCTTGTCTATCTGGTCCTCGATTTTTAAAATTTTACTATATAGATCATTGGAATGCATGCAGACCATGTCTAATTCTCTCGAGAAGTCATTTGAATTCTTATCCAAATCACCTCTCAGAGATATGACCTGGTCCTCCAGCATTTCAATTTTACGACTTAATTTTTTAATAATTTCAGAATTCTCGATGCATGCTGTACATTTAGTACATTTTGTTTTCGACATTGTGTTTTGATTGAAAAATGGCTTATATTTACTTAACCTTAATACTTAGTGGTGATGATTTGTTGTTTCTATTATTTCTGTGCAGATGCAGGTTTCAGTGGTCAGTGTTGTGTTCTGTTTGATTTTCTTCGAAGATATCTTCAAAGTTTTTCAGTTTGAAATTAATATTAAGATCTTCTCTAGCCTATTTTTAGGTGCTAGTACCTGGCTCCTTACAGTTGGGCAGTTTCCGGGTCTGCCGTGACAATTTTTAGGGTCAGGGGCCCTGGCAGCAATCAAAAGTTGGGTAGTTAAAGCAAGCAAGCTTAGGCAAAGTCAGAAGCAGGCAGAGAGAAGTGAAGGGACAACCTTCTCTGTGCAAGGCAAAGTTAGAATCTGAATATCATCTTATGTTGATTATCATCTGAATATCATCTGAATATCATCTTATGTAGCGTTATTAACGGTATTAATCAGTTTTCCTATACACAGTTATATATGAAAACCTGAAATCCAAGCAACAAAATTAAAATGAATAGGATTTTAGTATTTTTCATGCAAGGCTGTATTGAGGGGGCATTAGGGGCAAATGGCGCCCATAAAATCCAAGAAAAGAGAAAAAAATTTCTCAAAAAACCATAAAATTTGTAGCTTCGCGCGATTTTTAGACTATTTTTTACTCATTTTAGACAAAATAAGCCGAAATTTTCTGCATAATAAATATAAGTATATGACGTCATTGCTCCCTCCGAAATCTACTTCTAAAAACGGTACTATCTTCATGTCTGCGTAGCCGCTTGTATTTATACAGGTACCATCTGTTTTACACTCTCGGTGTTGACTTTTGATCTCTAAATCTAAATACCTGTATAACTATAACCTAATCTATATTTATTTGGTCGCCATTACAGTATAACTAAACAACTCACACACTCACACCAAAGTCAAACACCAATTCCATTCATATTCCAGCATTTTTACCTCCAACTAAATTGGAAATTGAAATGTTTGACAGCAGATAAAGATATGAGACCATTGCGACATGAACGTATTAAGCGGTATTGATAGTGGCTTTTGGAGAACTCGGAGGATATTAACTTTTTAGGCTAAGTCGTGAATTAAAGTCTACCGTAGCTCATGGGGATCACAGCGAAATTACAGTGTACCCAGCCATGAAAAGACGAACCTTAGTATTCAATATTTCAAATTATTGTTGTCTGGAAAAACTCATTTATATTATATTATATAAAATAGTTAGTTCCAATATTGTCTAATAATAATGTGATTCATTTTGTAAATCATTTGTTTTTGAAATTAAAAATGTTATAAACCTATAATTTATGCAGCATTTTTTTCTAGGTAATAACGTATTTTAAGTACAATAGTTTAAATTGCCCATTCGTTACACATTATACAAGCTACTGTTACAGTTGGGCATTTCTTATATGTAGATGCATCATTGAGCAAATTACATCCGTTTTCTGGACAAAAATATGCAATTTAGCTCAACGTTTTGTCCGACTCTAAGCAATTTTATCGATGTACTCCCCCATTTTAACCGTTTTGATTCCCACTGAAAAAATAGAAGGTTTCCACTGAATCAAACCTACTTCAGTCAATATGATTTGTCTGTCTGCTTTTTAACTTGAAAGTCTGCTAACATTTACTATGTTCTAGTCCACTAAATTGTTACATGAATATTGTGGGCCAGGGAAAAAAATTGTTAATAAAATATTAACCAAAGTAGGTAAAGAACTTTAACTAGTCAAGTCATTTAATCCATCCCGTGGTTAGGCAGCGTGAGCTGTATGTATCGACTTAAATTCAATATGATAATTTTTTCTGAGTAAAAGCAAATTATTTACTTTATTTGTAAACTTCTTTTGTCCTTTCTTTAAAATTAATCAGCCTCAATTATTGAAAACTATTATTAACTAAAATTTTGTTAGGTATTTAATCCAATTACATATACAGCATAACAATAAACTGTTTGTTTTAAAGAACTAATAATCAAGATATTAAATGACTATATTATTATTATAAATACAAGGCACTGGGATTATAACGCATTGGGTTTATATCGTGTATTAACTTACCATGTAGCTAGGAATAGTTTGCCCTTTTAATGTTCTAACCAACATATTTTGCTAAATAATTGTTTTCCTTTCTCGCTTATTTCTTTTTGTATAAACACACAATCATGCAACATATTTAAAATGAAAATAGACCATTTCCCTTGTAAATTTAAAACTAATTTATTCTTGAGCTTTTGTTATTCGTTATATCGTGTTTTATTGCCCGCTTTTGAATTTATCATAAACGTAATTGCGTTGAGAATATTTTTTAACATATTTTATGTGAATCTACATAGATAGTACATTATATTTTTTACACATTTTAAGCAATCACTTATTATATGGCTACGGTTAACTTTGAGTCTCACTACTTTTATCAGCACGGTGAATTAATATAAAACGTTATTAAAAAATAATATATATAATATAATGTATACATGCATGAATGCAGGTCCCATTATATGTAAAGTTTAATGAATTAGATTTTTTTTTACTTTTTTCTACTAAAACGATAAGCAAAGCATTAGTATGGTGAATATTGCCGTTGCATTATATATTTACAAACAGCTATGTAACTGTATATTTAAATGTTAGGCCTTAGATTAACATGTATGATATAGTTGCCTGCAAGATTATCATCTCTCTATCCTAGAGAAGTAATTTAGAACATTCATGGAAGGTGGAGATAGTTAACCAAATAATACGAAGGGTATTTTGGTAGCAATTGATTTACGCTGAATGGGAAATAGCCGAAGCGAAAGCCCTAGTGAAAATTTGCCGAAAGTAAGAAAAGCTTTTTTTCAAAATTCATTAGCCGAAGTGGAGGTTACTTAATTCCTAAATGGAAAATGGCCGATGTTGAAATTAAGCTTATCCCGAAGTTGAATTTAGCCTACCGGAATTGAAAGTACCCGAAGTTGTGACATAGCTTCCGAAACCAAATTCTACATGGCTTAAGCCCATAAAGGATTAAGTTTACGCCAAATAGAACTTAGTTTCAGTTTACCTATATTCCACTTCGGTGTGTGTAATTTCCATTCAATTTGTGCTAATTTTTCGGGACACAGATTTTTTAAATTCGTGAACATATATTTAACATTCAGCTTTTAATATT
This sequence comes from Tomocerus qinae, assembly GCA_020055645.1. Lineage (NCBI taxonomy): Eukaryota > Metazoa > Arthropoda > Collembola > Entomobryomorpha > Tomoceridae > Tomocerus > Tomocerus qinae. The sequence goes on along the minus strand of CM034546.1, from coordinate 16,512,465 downwards.
TGAAAGCAATAAAAGCAATAAAATTCCTATCGCGTTTATAGACAATTATCGTTTCTTATCATGAATATACTATTTCTTTAAATTTTAACTATATACATTTATATACAATTAAAATAATACATATCGTCGGCCTAAAATTACAACGTAACAAGCCATTTCATCATGACTGCTACAAAGTAACAAACCATTTTATCATGGCTGCGACAATGTAACAAACCTAACTCCTGATACATTGGTTTGTTAATTTGTTACATTGTCGCGGTCATGATAAAATGGTTTGTTACTTTGTCTCAGCCATGATAAAATGGTTTGTTACTTTGTAGCAGTCATGATGAAATGGCTTGTTAGGTTGTAATATTAGGCAGACGATATATTTATATATAAAGGTCTAGAAATTACTATAATTTAGATATTATAAATTAGGACCTATATTTTCAAACTCCTTTGCTTTAAATTTTTCTTTGTCTAAACTATTATTGTGAATGTTACTGAGACAAGAAATTCATTCATACCATCACCTAAAAATAGTGGTAAGTGGTAAAAATGGTAAAAACTGTTTCGTTTACATTTCGTTAAATTATGAATAAAATTCGGAGCCAAATTATGAAATATATTAGCAGGTGGTGATTGTTGTTACAAATTTATAATTTTTCACCAATCAGAGTTGTATAAAGTTGAATTTAACCAATGTGGCCATTAATAGCCCTAATTTGTGGATTGAGAGATTAATTGAAATTAAATCGGCAAATTGATATTTTAAATTAGCGACATCAAATGCAATAATCTTATTTTTTTATAATAATCAAATAAATAGAATCAATTTCATAAATTTTAACACTAATTGGAGATATTTCATAGAAAATAGTGTTAAAATCGGTATTTGTAAGTTTTGTGTATCGGTGGAATTCTGATTAATCAATCGCTAAAATTTACCATTTTTACCACTAAAAGAGTTTTTACCCAGAGATATGAGAGATGGGCAATTGAAATTGTGACGTCACATTTCATTTCTGTCTCGATTCTTACTTTATCCTTAGAAGCAGTTTTCGTCTATTGGTTAAGAGCTGACTTCGAAGTTCGGAAGGTTGAACAATGCATTGGTTTGTATATGGAATGCAATTCTTTCTAAGCAGGTTTGTTGTCATTGCCGCAAGCTTCAGCAATGCATTACTCATTCGTTCCTTACACTCTTTTTTACAAGCAATAAGTGAAAAGTGGTGGTAAGGATATGTCAGCTAGAAATGAGACAACTGCATCTACATCCTCCTATTGCTATTTCCTATATCTATTTTTTTATCATTAAGTGCATTTTTACCACTGTGAAAGTAAACAGACCTAAAAAGTGGTAAATTTTGTATACCAATCATAATTAGTATTCATTTTGTTTAAACGGCCATGACTTAAATTTAGACGGGATTTAATAGTTCTCCAGCATCATCAGCAGTCATCAGCAATTTTGCTATCCCTCTGCTAACACTCATAACAAATAGGGGGTTGCTTTTTACATTGATCGGTTCCTCCAACCATATTCTGAAATGCATTTCTTTTCGAGAACGTAAAAGCCTATTCATATATCTAACATCATGCATGCATCGTGAAGTGTAGAATTTTGAGTAGCTTTTCAACACATCGTTGTATATCTGTGTGACTTTGTGCAACGTAGCTAAAACTAAACACCATACAATAAAAATGATAATCGCTGAAAAAATTAACACAACTGTGATAAGAGGATGTAAAGCCGTTGTGTATTTTATAGTGAAGCCAATAAAAATTATTAGCACTCTTGTGATCAATGACTGAATAGGCGCCATTATCAAGCCATACACTTCTTGAAAATACTGAATATAATATCGCAAAACATTGCTGTATTTTGCTAAGATTGTTGGATCCCGGCGAACGACATCATCGGATTTATACTTTTTTTCTCCCAACCTGTGAAAATTTGTTTTAAATTAAAAAGTGCCATCACCAATCTTTGTCAGTAAATAATGTTTTTTGGGTTCCAATCTTTATTTCCCACAGATATTTAAATATTCTACAAATAGTAAATGTATAGGGTGTAAATCCACTTACTTTGTTTCATTCCCCAAATCCGATAATGATAGACCCCCTAATGTTAGTAGCTCCAACATGGTACAAACATTACATACAGAAGCAGCGATCATCCAAAATACCATCATTGTGATGAATATCACAACCGAGAAACGCTGATATCCCATTGGAAATTGCACGTACAGAATTATTGACATGCGGTGCAGAATTAGGTAGATAATTATGAAAGCGAAAATGAAAAGGAGTGTTTTGAGCCATTTAAATAATTTAACCAGGTATTTTCGCTGTATTGCTTCTTTATTGTGTATATACTTTTCTAAATAAAATTTAGGAATGTGTTAATATTTAAAATTATTTAATAATTTCTATGACGTACCGCTAAAATACATACCTTCAAAGTCGCAAGCTAAATGCAAAATGTCAGTAAACATTAGAGCAATGTGACCTGAAGATGTTATCCATAGAATGTCAAGAAGGAAATAGCACCAGAATGATCCACCGAAAATCAAAGCGAAAATATAGGACTGTATTTCGTCATCCTTCTTTGAAAATCTTATTAACTGAACTGTGGAGAATATAGCAGAGAGAAAATACAATAGAGCGTGGAAATGAAGAAAGGCAGTTGTGATCTTGTTTTTAGACTTCTTCAGAGCATGATCTTTTTTGACCCAATGTAATGGAGACACTCCTAACAAATACCCCAACCTTACGATTGTCTCTAACTGCTCAAATGCCTCCTCTGGTATTGACCAAATTACTTTCTTTTTCTCTTTCTTTGAAGATACTTTATCAACCGACTTGAAGAAATGTGTGTTCTCTATGCATGGCATTAGACAGCCCGTATTGGACGTCTGTTGGTATTTACAACTGTTGATTGAAAATTACATTTTCAAGTAATCATTTTTACTTTCATTGCACTGTTCAAAGTACAGAAATGTTGGATTTATATTTTCCGCTTGTAATGTTTGTCGTTGTAATATTTCGTTTTGCTGAGGAACTCAAACATATATGTAAGAATTGTGTTGGCGTACAGTTAAAATGGCAGGTATGTTGATTTCAAATTCATTGCTTGTTGGCTTCCTTCACGTCGTGATATTTTGCTTGTAATGGAAATTTAGATCCACACACTCCGGACAGTTATTCTTTTTTCTGTTTAGCTTGACTGCAATATAAGCCAGGGCTATGTATTACCTCTTCAAGTTCAGTTCTCCTTACTAAACTTTTGCGTTGCCTTCAATGCCAAATCCAATTACAGATACAATATTAAATGGCTTTATAATAACATTAATCAAAGTAGAAAACTCAGTAAGCATATAAGTTATACTGAAATCGTAATAAATTTCCTTCTGAGTTTCTGTATTACCTGGAAACAGCTATGGGAGTAGAATATCCATTTATTTAATTTATTGAATTTAATATTAGGGAATGGTTTGCCCTTTCAATGTTTTATTTATCTCATACTAGTCATAAATGTTTTTTCCTCGAATATTCCTCGTTTCTTTTATGTATATAATCCTAAAAATGAGATTAGAGTTGACAGACTAAGAGGGAAGTATAAAGCTAAATTATTTATTAATATTTACATAGTCAATTTAATGTGCTTTATAAGTATCGCTTTGAATTGCTCCAACCATTAGTAAGTTATAGTTAACCATGAGTCTCTTTATATGAATAAAAAGTATGTAACCCAATATTATGAATGATAATACATGCCATAATATAGCAGGAGGAATAAAGGCGAATGGAAGAAGCCGAAGTCACATAGAATGTCGAATGCATCAATAAGGAGAAAGCTAAACTCTTGGATGTAGATTCATAACTTTATCCGTCCATGGTAATACATTTCCTTCTGTAGTATGTTTTTTTATTACCTGGTCATAGCTTTGCGAGTAGAACAAGAACACCTATTTATTTACCTAACAAGTGTATTTAATTTGAAAATAAGCTATTTACTTTACATTTGTGTTATTTTCATAAAGAAACCATAAATTTATTCCTAATAAGCAGTGTTGTACAGTTGACCACTTTTTTGCATTTTGACCTGGCCACTGGTCAAAATGGTCAAAATGGACAAAATATCAGTATACAGTTACTTAGGCTAGCAAAGCATATTTAAAATATTTAGAGAATGAAATATGGTCTAAAACCAATGAAACACTATTCTACTGACATCAGACTACATAGTGACACTCTCTAATCATTTTTAACTGCAATCTTTAGAAAGTTATATTCGTTGTTTACTGTTGCAGTAAAAGCTACCTTGGGGTCTCAAGTAACCCCAATAAGGCATTATGACCATTTTGACCACTTTTTGAGTGTATTTTGAACGGCCATTTTGACCATTATGACCACTAGTGGTTTTAACCACTGCACAACACTGCTAATAAGGCTGCATGATATTTGACAAGCTTGGTTAATGGCTTTTGTTGGTCAAGATACTTATTTTGGTGAAGAAAATCTAGTAGCCCTAACTGTAAATGTTAGAAAATGAATTCGAAAATCATTAATTTGTTTTGATGGTAATTCTTTCAGTTTTATGTGTCTTTGTATTTTGTTTCAGCCCAAGCCCAAACAAGTCTCTAGATCACTTTGCTGTACAAGTACTCTCTGTAAAGCTGCTACTGCTAGCTGTGCGCGTCATTAAAGAGCGAAGAAAAATGCCCTCATATTAATTACCATTACCTACTGAGCGTATGGAATTGTCATGTTGCTATTATAGTGGACACGAGAAATACACAACAACTCGTTGTGGTTTCTACTTTTACTCAGTTATACCATACTAATACAGGCTGTAGTTGTTTGGTATACCCGTAGTCAATTGAATGTACAACCCTACTCGCATTCAAGTGAAGTCGAGCTAAAAATCCTGTCTCATTCATGCTTCCGTGGAATGAGTACCCAACTGCGATATCGTTATTAGAATGTCAGAATGAGTGATATATGGTAGTCATATAACGCGTTAATAATGATAATCATGATAACAGCCTTGGTGTCTTACACAGATATACCGTATTGTATTAAATAGCAGCCTCCCTCTAATCACAACCCAAATTTTTCCATTTAAAAATTTCGGATGCCTAAATACAAAAGTCAAATAATGGCATCATTAAATATATTTTGTTTAACAAGATATCGGTGTTTGATTTAACCTGTAAATTCTAGCAGTGACAGGCTGTTAATATTTAAGTCTTTCAATGAAATGGGCTTGTAAAATGCTTCAAAAATCGCATAGTAATTACATTTTTCTCTATGTATTAAAAAAATTATTAATTTATAATTATATCCAAGACAAATAAAAAATATTTGCTCAATACCCGAGACTCAGTTCTGTATACGTGCTTGTTGCCAAATATTGAAACAGAACGCCCTTTCGTAAAGGTTGTAGTGTTTAATTTAGCACTTACGGTAGATAAATTCAATTCGTATTTACCGTTTACGCATCTCAAAGATATATTAGAGTACCGAGTGGCCAGCTAACATAATATTAACGTATACATATTACATAATAACTATAAGAATATCAGCATTTTAATATTTTTTACTTAGCTAATATTCTGCTTATTATTTAACAGTCTTTGGCTGAGAAGATCAGTCTATTCCAGAGCATGCTCGTATTTATATTTCGGCACTTTTTTAATTGACCACACCACAGACGCCAATCAGTAAATAATAGCAAAGTCACAAACATTCAAATCTTAGTAGTAATTGTTACAAAGTCTGAGTTATAAAATTTGTCTTCCAGTGTTTAAGCAGTCTTTGGAACTGTTCAAATTTGTCACTTCCAATACGTACGGTACGCGTGTTTATTTAATTACCTACATAAAACGTTATCCGATTAAGAAAACATCCAAAACTTTGGAAAACATTGGAATCTTTTTATTGATAAAATCTTTTAACCGCAAGGCGGAAAGGATGAGGAAATATTGATCTCATAATTAAAACTAAAATAATGACATTATTCACTGGCATATTAAACTATTAAGTTTCCTAATTCCAAAAATATTCAAAAGTCGCGTATCCAGCGGGGCGGGGCTAGCACTGCCCCTTAACCAACGTCAAAACGTGAAGGATTTAATTGTTGAATATCATAAATTTCAGAAAAAAGAGAAGTTATTCCAACCCGAAATGAAACCGAAAATGAAATTTATCCTTTTCTTGATCTGCATCGTCAGTTATATCTGTACAACTTCATCTTCCAATGTGGGTAGCAATACTGAGGATTCTGATCAAACTTTAAACAGGTAATTATTATACTTTGTTATTTTTCTATAAATTCTATCGGATTGGCACATTTATTAAACATTGTTCTTACAAAGAATTGAATTTCAAAGATAAATTCCCCCGATAACATTTATCTGACTAAGTGATGAGGTAATGTATAGCAAATTTTTGCCTCAACCTTGGCGCTACTTAATAAAATGAAAATATAGGAAATAGCAAACTAAAAGCTAATATTATGGAAGTATTTGAGTTAGCAAAAATTGAATAGCTGTTGGATAATATGGATATTTATAATTCTATAAACATTTCTCAAAACTAAATCTTGGTGAAAGTAAAAGTGATATGTTGGTAATCGTTTTGGTTGTTTGTTATCTGGTTGCAGATTCGCTATAGTTATAATTAACCATTGAGGCATTATTGAAATTTAACTCGATAGCATAAAATTGTGAGATTGCGAAAATTCAGAGATAAATCTCGAATTTAGGTGGTCAGATGCGGTGCTACGTCCTTGGAAATACTTGAGTTTGACATTTATTATAGGAGTAGCCGGTCACAGGACCAAGACCCTGTTATAAATAAAGCTAGTGTGTATTCCGGGGACAAATTGTACGATAAGATGAAAGTACTTCAGATGCATAGCTTTTTTTAATTGAACTTTTCATGGTCTCTCATTTGGTGGGTCGGAGTCGGAGGTAGAAATTTTACATTAAAAGTTCCTTTGTTTTAGAAAACTGTCCGTATCTCCAAACAGGGAGGAGATACTTGGTAAGTGTATTCCCTTGTACCATAATTTCAACAATATAAATGGCCAAATTTTGAATTTCCCCTCACATGAAATAATAGCGCATGAACTGCTTTATGAAATCTACCATTTACCACTTTTAGGTAAGGCTTAAGATTAGGTTTTGTTTAGCTACGTTATCAGAGCGGGAAATTAACAAACCTACCTACGGAATTTTTCATTGTGCAACTCGAACAACATTATTTACTATGGAGTGATGAAATAAGCCCAGCAGTAAGCTGTTTTAAATTACTTTTATGCAAATACAATATATGTATTGACTATACTACTGTGTTAAATTTCGCAGTTTGAATAGTTGAATAATTATGCTTCAAGTTTTTGGTGTCATATTTAAAAAATTTAAAACAATTTCGAAAACCATAAGGATTTTACTGTCACAAATTTTGATCACATTGACATCAGCAGATGACACGATCACCTGACATTTCAAGTATAAGAACTATTGAGTAATTTACACGTTTCTGCTTTTTCATTCTAGGTAAATATGTTTCCAAAAGTACATTATACCACCAACTACTAAATGAGACAAATTCTAATGGGAATCTTTTTTGCATTTTTTTCTAGAATTGAATCTTAAAATTTATTTCTAATTAAACTGAGCTTACAAATATTGAAAAATGATAAGATGTTTTGATCACAACAGAATTGAAATACATGTTGATTTATTAATATCTTTAGTTTGTACCATTTGTACCATAAGATGAAAGTATTTCAGATGCATAGCTTTTTCTAATTGGACTTTTCATTGTTTTCTCATTTGGTGGGTCGGATTCGGAGGTAGAAATTTTACATTTAAAAGATACCTTTGTTTTAGAAAACTGGCCGTATCTTTGAACAGGGAGGAGGCACTTGGCAACTTGGCAAGTGTATTACCTTGTACCATAATTTCAACAATGTAAATGGCCAAATTTTAATTTTCTCCGCACATGAAATAATAGGAACATTAAGAGAACCGAAAGATGGAATTTGCATACAGCACACATGAACTGGTTTGTTATGAAATATACCACTTTTAGGTAACGCTTAAGATTGGGTTCTGCTTAGCTGCGTTTATCAGTCATAATTTAAAACCATTTCTAAAACCGTAAGCTTTACTCTTACAAATTTTGATCATGACATCAGCAGATGACATAATCACCTGACATTTCTAAATAAAACTATTGAGTGATTTAAGCGTTTCTGCTTTCTATCTCAATTTCATTCTAGGTAAATATGTTTCCAAAAGTACATTATACCAACTACTAAATGAGGCAAATTCTAATAGGGACCTTTTTTCCATTTTTTTCTAGAATTGAATCTTAAAATTTCTTTCTGATTAAACTCAGCTTACAAAAATATTGAAAATGATAAGACTTTTTCTTGATCACAATAGAATTGAAATACATGTTGATTTGTTAATATTTTTAGTTTATCTTTAAATGGCAATCACATTCTTAACGCCATTCTTCAACTACGTGAACAAATTTACGTTGTGGTAGACAATATAAATAGCATGGAAACAACAATGGCAAATACTGACTCAAATATCCAAAGGCTGGATTCCAGAATAATAGAATTATATACAAAGTCTGCTGGTTCCGAGGAAAAGATAGAAAGTTTGTACTCTAAAATAGTCGGATTGGAATCTGCGACAAGAGGTATCCAACAAAAGATAAACCAAATGGATCCTAAAATAGAAGAAATACATGATAAGACGAGTGCTACCCAGGACAAGTTGGAAAGAATGCTCCTTAAAATAGCCGAAACAGATACTAAAATGAGTGGTGTCAAAGAAAAAGTAGAAAGAATGGACTCCCAAATAGCAAGAGTTGTTTTGTGTTACATAAAAGTTTCAAGTTGATCTATTTTTATTACGCAAAATGAAGTCAACAATTTTGTAGTGAATACTATTTGATTTAATTCAAGCACAATTATCTGAACAGTATTTATGCTGTTATACGATTATTATTTTACTTATATATGTGTCTTTCTTAAAATTACAATAGAGTCTCGAAAGAATTTGAATGAATAATTCGAAACTCATATCCATATAAAGAATTCTTACATCTATTTCATTTTTCTATTAATGGTATTAAACCTATAATAATAACACTATGTTATTCCTTCTATATACTAAAAGTTTAGCCTGTGTGGCGGCGGGCTGCCAAAATTGGTATTTATGGATTTTTCACTTCAAATATTGCTAAGCCCCTTCACAGTTGTCCTAATAGAGTAAATAAAACCGGTAGCATTTACGTTATATTACTTCATATAAAAACTATTAAAAGAGTAGTGCTCAGTCTCTGAATTACGCAATTAGTCCAACTGTTAAGAAAATGTTTATTTTGGGAAACAAATATTTTTGAATGCAAATCTTAGGTCTTTATTGTTGGTATATGGTTAGGTTCATCTCCATGGGAGACAAATGAGTCGAAAAAATTTAAAGTGTACAGAACTTCTATAAAACTACAATGGGTCAAAAAACTATATCGAACAATTTTCGAAACAGTATTTATGCTGTTATACGATTATTATTTAACTTATATGTGTCTTTCTTCAAATTACAAGCAATAACAAGAGTCTCGAAAGATTTGAATGAATAATTCGAAACTCATATCCATGTCATGAATATAAAGAATCCTTACATCTATTTCATTTTCCTATTAATGCTACTGAATCTTTAAAAATAACATTATATCATTTCTTCTACTAAAAGTTTAGCCTGTGTGGTGGGCTGCCAATATGGGTATTTGAAGAATCTTTTATTTCAAATATTGTACAACGTACAAGTTAAATCTACAGGCTAATAAGAGGTAATAGGACTATGACATGTGAGTTTCGAATTTTTCTTCGGAATCTTGTTAGATTGAATTTATTAGGGAATCTTTCTTTTCGATATCTAATGAAAATTAATATTTTGGTTTTAATTTAGCTATTTTCCAAGGCATATTTTGCTGGTAAGTTGACGTTAAATTCAACAAATAATTAGAGAAATTACAATATAATTAGATTATCCATATCCTTGAAATTAACAAGTTTTCTGTCGTCAGTTATAGATTAGTATGATTAGATTAAGTTAAATATTTATTTCTGTTATGTTACTAAAGCCAAATTTTTAATGGTTTCTAGCTTTGATTAGATTTGATGAACCTGATTCATGCTATGAAATCAACCAAGTCCCATCTAACAAAAAAAGTGGAGTCTATGAACTATATCCCTACAAGAAAATAAAAAAGTCCATAAATGCCTACTGTGATATGGAGACTGCTGGTGGAGGCTGGACGGTATTCCAAAGACGGGGAATACCCGGGGACTTGACGGAGACTGAGCGATCAGACTTGTTCAACAAAACGTGGGATGGATACAAAAACGGATTCGGTGAACCAAATAACGACTATTGGCTGGGTAAGTAGAGCAAAATGGTAATTGTTAATAAAACAAGGTAGAGTATATAACATTACCTACACTATGTAGTATGGGTAATAGAATTAATGGTAATAGATTCCTTTTAGCACAAGTTGTTGAAATGTAACTTGACTATATATTATCGACGAATCGTATAATTATATATGTGACGGCCTTGCATATGACAAGTTCAAAGAATTCGATTTCGGTATTGTAACAAAAAAAACCTGGGGCAAATCTCTGCAATGACGTAATAAAATAACAAGAGAAAAATCGTGGAAACTTTAACAGTTCTGCATAACATTTTTTGCAAGGGTTTTGAAAAAATGCTGACTTCTGACCATATACATTTTGTTATAAAATTCCAAATAAAGTGTTTTTTCTATTTCATTCCCAAACTATGTTTAGGACACAAATTTCCAATTATGGTCTATAGGTAACACTTTCTAAATGTTTATGATGTGTGGATTATTACGCAACCTACTCAAAACTCATATTAGGATATTATTAGGATATTATTTCTATAATACGGCCCTTATAGGAAAACGGTTTGACATATTATAATTGGCAATTACAAACGGATGCAAATATTTTGGCTTGCAGCAAATATTAAACAATAATTAATCAAAATGTAACAAATCCCTACACGTATAGCCACTGTAAATTAAAATATAATTGCCGAATGCAATTCCTTTTAAGATCAAATACAATGTATTTGATACAATATATTCACTTTATAATGAAATTTAAATTTGATCGAAGAGGAGTTAAGTATATTATACTATATACCAACAATTTATAGAAAACGCAATTAAAATTTTTATGGCTCATTTTCTGCTTTGACTATTAAAATGAAGACAAATTGTGTGTGCGGGAATATCTCAGGAACTAACTGACCGATTTACCCCAAAATCAATAGGGATCGTCAGTGGTCTATAGGGAATTTTTTGCCAGGTTTGGTCAATATCCGTCGTTGCTTTTAAAAGTTATCGTGGGTTAGGTCTGAGAGACTTGCAGTTCTATAAGCTACCTCTACCTTATTCAGGCGAGCTTAAACCCTATAAAATGGTAATTTTTGTACACTGGCCACACATTTTCGAAAATTTATTTTAGTTTCAAGCAGATGAAAATGATGTTTAAAATCAATAGTTCAGTACTAGCTTACATTCAACTAAATAAAAGAATTACACAAAAAATCATGTAACAGGGTTTCAAACAATGATTTTATATGCTTCCAGCCTTTGATTTCATAATTCATTTTTGACGGAGAAAGGCTATTAATTATAATATATTTATTAAAATCGTTCAAGCTTTCGACAAAATTCTATTGTCATCCTCAGGAACTGGAGTTAACACTACAATTATTTGTCTAATATTTTTTGTTACAAACTAAAATGACATAATATTCCTCCTATATCCATTAATATATGTAATTGTAGTGTTAACTCCAGTTCCTGAGGATGACAATAGAATTTTGTCGAAAGCTTGAACGATTTTAATAAATATATTATAATTAATAGCCTTTCTCCGTCAAAAATGAATTAGGGTTTCAAACAATCGAATGGAAAAATAAATTTTTTACTCCAATTTTACTTATTAAAATATTTCATCTTGTCTGTCTAGTCACGTCATGATTGCAGTAATTCACAAAATAATTAGCTCGCTCCTAAAACGCGAAAACGTAGAATGTTTTTATATTAGGATTTTTGCAAATGCGGTTGTGTATTCTAATTATTCAATTTTATATTATCTATATAAACATGATTTATAAAAAAGTTGTAACCGTTATTATTTGAATTCAACTGTAAAAAGTCCAAAGAAAAGTCTTTGCTTTGCGTTTGAAAAACCAAACAAAGTTGGTAAAGTGTTCTTAAAATGAAATATTTAGATACTTTTAATGCCACTTTTAATTCCAATTGCAATGCAGTACAAAAAAGTATCAAATATCGATAGGGAGTCCAATCTATATATTATTTGCTTGACCAATCAAACTTATAAAACTGGCAATCAACATTGCCTGTAAAGCCGGAATATCTCGTAGGAATGTAGAATGTAGTTTATCAAAGCCAAAATATATGCAAAATTTGTTTCTTTGGATGCTGATTTCCTTTAAATGTTTTACTTGCCTGCCCTGCTTATTGTAGTAGCAGCAACTTAAAGTTTGTTGGAGATATTTGCTTCTATTTCTTTTTATTTTTGCATATTTTATCGGTTTTCATAGGGGTATATTACACAAAATACAAAAATTTTTAGTGGGATATTAAGAATTATGTACCTATTATATTGCAAAAACCTTGATTATGACACAGGTACGGAAAATATAAAAAGAAAATAGATATTCAAAACCTTTATAGATAGCAGTGACACATTTCTCACGTCCAAAACTTGACTTTCCTTATTAATTATTACCGAGTTTCCTGTTTCGTTAGCTTCAATTTACAATTTAAAACAATATTGTTTCCTAATCTAATGTTTTAAACTAATTTTGACCACATACAATTATTGCAACCACTGTTAGTAGTCGGTCTATCGCTTTTTGTACTGCTGGCTGTAGACTTGATTACTTCGTTTTAACAAAATAACTTATCCTACGACTCAATTAACCTTGAACCAATTAAAGATTAATGAAATATTAAAGATGAAATAAATATTATTGAAATAACGTAAATATTATGATAATTACCAAGCCTGTAAGAAAAAACGCCGAGTCAAAGGTAAGGAATAAGTGCCGGGTTATCACTATGAAAGCGTCAACATCTGAAACAAATGAAGTAAATGTTAACCGCATATATTTCAAAGCCATTTTTAGTTCCAAAATATATATTAAGTCATTTATGGAGAAAACATTATCATTTTGGCAATTCGGATGGAAAATAATAAAAATAAAATTATTATATAATTGAATTTGTGTAGCTATATAGTATAAATTGTACAACAATTAAGTCATATTTCTGTGATAATCAGAAGAATTCTGGATACCTATTTTATTTTTTTTAAACAAGTTGTGTTTCCAAATAAATTTTAGGTCTGAATACCATTCACAAACTGACAAAAGACTGCAATCACGAACTGCTCGTTACAGCCACTCATGTGAATGGAACGCTTTATCAAGCCCACTATTCCACCTTCAGAGTAGCTTCAGAGGCAGATGAATTCAAGTTGACTGTCGACCACTACGTCGGAGACAACTCCAGTCAGTCTCTTAATCATATCTACATTCACTACTCAATACACTTTAACAACTACTTCCACTTTAATTAATCTATGAATTCATTTCAGCATTGGAAGAATGGTTTTTACTCAGCAATACGGAGCAAGTTTTTCTACAATCGATAGAGACAATGATGGATGGTATGAAGGAAGTTGCTCAGTGGATGAAAAGGCCAATGGATTTTGGTTCACATTATGCTTTGCAGTAAGAGATAATGCCTAAGTAGTTTCAATTCAGAAAGGGATTTATTGGAGAGGCTGCCACAGGCTGTCGATTGCATTGTAGGTGGATGTCGGGTGCTTTAATGTGATGGGATTTCTTTCACAGGGAAGGTGGGAGAAATGAATGATAGGGGAGAAGTTGGAAAATATCATTATTAATTGATTGCTTTGCAATTTGAATTAAATCTTAAAATTAGGCTGTAGAAGACAGAAAGTGCTAGGCCAAAATTTTATTCAGAGAGCTTCGCGTAAGTCATGTGTAGTAATCTAATGTGAGTGGGACAATGAGACGAAAAGGAAATTGGGATTAAACTGGAATGCAGTGAACAAAATTATTAACTACTACTTACCCGTTGTATGGTTTTAGTAATATGTATGCTTAAGTGTCGTCACCTTAAATTTAGTGTTAAATGTTATAATTGACAAAAATGTAAAATATTGATTCTTTCTATTTGTATTTCGTAAAAGGTATCAATATATAATGTGCTGACATTGTTTGAAGTGTCAGGGATATTTAGATGCAAGAGATTATTTTGAAACATTTATAGTATTTCTATTTTTTATCTGTTGGTCAATTTCTACACTTGAATTAAATTTTCGTGGCACAGCCATTAAGAGCTGAATAATAATTTGGACTTTTATTTGGATTTACTTTCAAAAGGGGAAAGACTCTCCTTTTTTCCTATTTGACATAAGTGAATAAAAGAAATGCAGATTTATAGTTATGGAAAGTCCAAAGTAATCATCTGAAACCCTTAATATGGCTGTCTGGCTCTTATTTTATAAAGCCCTGTAAATTGCAGAAAGGCAGTGTTCATGTTTTATGTTTTCCAGTTTATCACAAAAGGATAATCTAAATAAACGTCTTAATTGAATAGTATTTTCATATTATGTGTGGTATGATGGGGACACTTAAAATGTTTTGTCCAACCTAAATCCATTTTGAGACTAATATGAAAAAATGAAAATAGAAGTTGCACATTTTACAAATATTATGTTACATGCTTTGTCAGCTTTGTGGAATCAAACAGTTTACCGTAAGCATAAACCAAAAAAATATTTAAATGGTTTTTGCGAACGCATGAAAAATTATCTATTTCATTTTATATTAATGGAAACGAAAATACATAGAAATCTAGTTTTCTCACAAGAAAAATTTGCAAAAAGATTTCCCGAATCCAAAATGAAACCAACGTTTTCGTTATATTTCATGTATTAAAACGTAAAAAAATGTCATAATTTACAGTATAGTTGGCCATTTTAATGAGGCTTAATGATAAAAATAAGTGGTTTCTAAATCACTTAATTGATGTATAGTATTAAAATCGTACAAGACCGTGCAATAGTTATTTCGACCGCAGACATTTTCTGTGAAACACTACTAAATGATTTTTAATCTTCGGCTAATAGGGAAGGAATTCGATGTGGAGAAACTTAAAAATAAACGAAAATCGATAATACTTCGGTTGTCTTCATTCCACAATGTCGTGCAATAGCTCGTTTGAAAGCTGTTAGGTTCAAAGTACACGGATACTACTAAGTAGGTTGCAAACCTTCCCCTGATAAAGGACGTAGGAGAAAACGTTAAAATCATATTTTGAAAATCGATGTGATTTCCGTTCTATTACGCGTACAAGTTATGCAATAGTTTGTTAAACAGCAGACGTACTCGGGCACTATTATTTAAGTTACAGTTACCCTTAACAGGAAAAATGGTTGAAAAACAAAGAAATATTAACATATCTGCCATTATATTTCGGTTTGCAATGGTTTATTTTAAAATATGAAGTATATGTTGTAGGCGGAGAGGGAAAGGTTAATGGGAGGGATATAATGTCCGTCTCCGACTAGGCAGGGAGAGGTAGCTCTGTACCGCTAGCGGTGCCGAGCCATGAGGTTTCCGACTGGGAGGGATATGTCATTAAGGATTGATATGAATGATTCTATGTGTAGAAGTGCCACAAATGTCGCAGATTTTAAGTTACTCTTATATTATTCATTGTAATCATTATTTTCTATAATATTCATAAATATTAAGTAATATTACACTTTTTGAATCAGTCATAATAAAATCATAAATTATTAAGTCAATATTGACAGTCAAATAGTTCTTGCAAAAATTTAGATAATTGAACTCCTGGCTTTGGAAAAAATATCAATTATTAATAATTATAGCAGCGTAATATACTTAACTATTTGACGGTCAATCTTGACTTAATAATTTATGATTTTATTATGACTGATTCAAAAAGTGCAATATACTTAATATATTATAGAAAATATTATAGAAAATAATGATTACAATGAATAAATATAAGAGTAACCTAAAATCTACGACATTTGTGGCACTTATACACATAGAATAATTCATATCAATCCTTAATGACATATCCCTCCCAGTCGGAAACCTCATGGCTCGGCACCGCTAGCGGTACAGAGCTATCTCTCCCTGCCTAGTCGGAGAGGGACATTATATCCCTCCCAGTAACCTTTCCCTCTCCGCCTACAACATATATACCTTATGGGGCAGTCCCAGACAACTCACACGGCCAAATTTTCTGTTATTTCCCTATCTTTGTTTTTTAAGTCTAAAGTAGCAATAAAATACTCCCTATAGTTACTACATACATACTAATTCGTGTTAAACCCCTATGAGTGGTTCGAAAATCCCCATATGGTGTAAAGTAAAGAAGTGACTGAAATTTATTTCATTAGAACCCACTTTAAGTGGAATAATTCTTTACTTAATGACTTAATTAAAATATTTCATTTATTTAGATATTTAAAATAACTACTTTATTGAAATGTAGAAGTTTTGCTATAATTTCCTATTAAAACGTCACTCTCTATGTTAACCCAAATAACAAACAAGTTGAACTATTGTTGTTTGTTTTTCACAGTTGGTTATTTTGACGAAATGAATAAATAATGATTTATAGGTCAACCTTAATGGAATGTACCCAAGTAGTAACCATCCTGAAACAATGTCAGCAGACAGTAATATGGGAATAGTTTGGTATTCTAATGGATCCAATCAGAAATTCAAGAGAACCGAGATGAAGATTCGTGCTTCGTGTTGAAGAGATATTTGAAGTTGGGAAGGATTCTGTCTGCTTGAGGATGTTAGTATATTCGTTTTGTATCGACCTTCGGGTTTGAATAATCGTGGACATTTCTCTGCTACTCGTTTTATTGTTATTTTGATTTAAAAAAACCTACTTTGTTTAACTATACAGAAACTTTTACATCTACATTTCTATATACAGTTGTCGGGTGACTTTCCACCCGGATGTCGGTTGATTCCACTTGTTATGACTGAGTACGTTTTCATTCGCTGACATGATTTCTTAACTATCATAGACAAAAAATAACTTTGTATATCATTGTAACTATCTTAATCTAGCCGTCTACGGAATTATGTCACATTTTGAGAACGAAAATGTACACTGTGGACTGCCTAGGGCTATATACCGATCACCACTCTGTAATACTTTATTCAACGGTTATAATATTACTATCTACTTTATTTTAGTTAAGTCAAATTGTTGTTTATGTCTGATCTGGGAGAACAGTACCTGTGTACACTTGTGCTGAAGAACTTGACAATAAAGCTATGATTTGATTTGATTATATACCCAAAATATGTGTGACCCTTTCTTTGTACACTAATTATTAATAATAATAATTGTAATGCCTTTTTTGTGTTACCCTACTTTAGCGTTAGTTTCGGTTTTGCCCAAAGACGAAGAACGGTTGCAATCGGAAATAGCATAAATTATGCACAAAAACAAAACAAATTACCCTTTTAAATTTTTGCGGATTTTGTCAAAATAAAATATATCTTTAGGATAATTTTCTTCTCATTGACTGTTTTCCCACATAAAGGCAGTGTCGCATATTATTCCTAACGATAAAAATACAAAAAATATCGTTGCGATATTTGAGTTGTAAAATGTCAAAGCTCTTACTGGAACCCTTACGCAGCATGATTTGCATTCCGTGAAATTCCATCTCTTGTAATATTCTAACCATGCATCGAAACGTCCCGAGTGACATATAACAAACGAATGGAGGCTAAAACTCGGCAGAATAAGGGCCAAATTGTTGCAATCCACTTTTGAAGACTGACAGTATAAGGAAATCCTGGCGGAAATCGAACCATTTCTCTGATTTTCATCTACATTTGTTTCGTTTTTACAGAAAGAAATTCCTTTCTGTTAAACTGCAACAGATGGATCTTCATTTGAAACTCAAAATGATGATCAAGTATAGCTCTATGTCAGCCAAAGTCCTGAATGGCATTTTCTAATATTTTTTGATCTTTGATATCATATTCAAAATCTTTTGCAAAATATTCATGTTTCAGAAATTTTTCTTTGCAATATGATAAGTTGAAGGGAGATGTGTCCAGATTAAGCAAGCAGTTGTGGTAATATGTTGGTAGAGTAGTAATTATTATGATCAAAGGTAAATTAAATAGATCAAAGTCATCTCCACTTTTCGTCATCGAAAAAGCTGTTATATTAAAAAGATTTGCCATTTGTTCAATGGATTCGATATGTTTGACTGGACGTGGCTCCACTAAATCCGTAATAACAATTCCCTTGTATCCGTTTGGGCTTTGGCTGAGAGAGAATAACTGACCTCCAATATATTTGCATAACAAATCATTGGAAATGGAATACTTTCATCTCTTTTCCAATATACTACTCCATGGACGAAAACAACTACAATAGAAACTGTAACAATCAAGCCTAGCCATGCGTAGGGTTCGAAACGTTTAACATATCCATAAAAAAAGAGAGGCTTTCATCTTTCAAAACGACACAGAAAATGAAATTATAGGACTCCTCTATAGCTGGAACCATTGTAAGGTAGGGATCACTAGACAAACCTGTTTTAAAACCCAACTGCATATTAAATAAAATTTTGTTATAAGCCATATGACAATCCATCCTTACACTATTCATAGGCAATGTTGAATTTGGATATTTTTCATAAAATTATAGAAAGAATCGGAAGCCTCTTTGGTGGCAACGATCTTAGCTTATGTGATAGTGATGAAACATTGAAGTGTCCAGCTCAAACTTTGGATCAAAATTAAATCAAATATGCACTACACAAACAAAACGTTTTGAAAAAGTATATTTCATACCCTAAAAACGTTACGGTTTTACTGGCTAACATATAACGAAAAAGAACGGTATTATACTAATACTATTTCTCTAGCGTTTATGATTAAACTTTAAACTGAATCTCATAAAAAAGGAGTG
This sequence comes from Tomocerus qinae, assembly GCA_020055645.1. Lineage (NCBI taxonomy): Eukaryota > Metazoa > Arthropoda > Collembola > Entomobryomorpha > Tomoceridae > Tomocerus > Tomocerus qinae. The sequence continues at coordinate 16,493,301 of CM034546.1, read as the reverse complement.
GTTTATATATAAATTGGAAACAGCAACTCTCATGCAGAAATTTCGAATCTAAATCCATCAACAAAGTTATCTTTTTGTCGATGCCAAAACTACACCATTGTATTATTGTAGGACGTGTAGACAGTAAGAAGTTTCAATAAAATGAATGAAAGTACTCAACTGCTAAAATGTTTTAGTAGGGTTGAAATGCTTCTGAACAGACTCATGGGTCTTATTCAGAATAAATATTATTTCGTAAGAAGGAATTCTTTGTAAAAATATTCAAAAAACTGCATAAATCATTTACGCTAATTTTATTTTTTCTAGCCAAGTACGTTAAAAACGCAAAATTTCTCGCACCGCTCAGAAAAATAAATAACTCACTATAAGAATAAATAGTTAGCTTTGGTTGTTGCACTCAAAACGATTATAAAATACTGGTTGAAACCTAGGGCATAAGATGTACTAGAAAAATGTTGAAACATGTAATATTCTAGCGATTGTATCTTAGCCCCAAATTCATTGACAGGTCGAAGATTTCAATTGCATAAAATTTCTTAAATTCACTGTGCCGGCATACTAACACGAATTTGATCCATCCCTCTATTTATTGCCCAATTCTACCTAAAGCTTAATGCTATTGGTATGATATACATAGGTAGGTCATTGATGAATATCTTTTGATAAGCATCCCACCCAACCCATCATGACATCCTGATGGGAAGGTATTGGTTCTCATCCAGCACACCAAGCATACTCTATACCTAAGCTTAGAAGCTTAAAGAATATTTCGTATCAAGTATCTACGTACTGTACAGGTTGCTTAATTCGAACATTTATTGTATTTGTTTGAACGCTAATTAGAAAAATAACATGTAATTTCTTACGGTCGGCTTTTATGAACCTATGTAGACGTTAAAATAAGCTTACGACACGCAACATGCTTTTGTCGGGTGCCTTCCGAAGTTACCCGACATATTTATAGTGGACTTCGGGTAAACCGATTTGGAGTACATTATTAAAAACATTGATTATTCAATACGCGTGCGCCAGTTTACGTTATACTTTAGTCATGATTTAAGTTATGGGCATCAGGGCAAAACAGTATTTATGCGATAAAAATCTACATGCCATTTTACTTTCTTCCGCCTATCGTGTTAACCAGCTAAAAATAATTTTGAATAGCCTGGGCAGAAATACCTGAACTAATTGAGAAAGCTATTCGAAGTGCCAACCAAATTAAGTACGGCTTTCTCAGTTCCATGGTGATTTATTCTTGAATAGCCGGAGTAGGAAATCACGTGAAATGTACTGTTTTAATTATTCCACTGTGATGGAAGTTCCAAATTCCACCACACTCTTTCCTTTAACAAGCTAAGTATTTATAGTAATAGGGAATGCCATGATGATAGGAAAAGATGAGATGCTGTTCCGCATAACTTTTTTCTTACTCCGCAGATACCATCAAAAATTATTCTGTGAAAACAAGGTTGTCAATTAGATTAAAAATTAGAAGAAATTCCTTATGAATATTTCGTCAAACGAAATTATTTATGCCCGTAATAAAATAAAATAATCTCAGACACACACGAAATTGTTATGGAAGTAATTAATTTGTACAATTTTAACCAACCCTTCTATTAAACAATGCTATCAGAGACTGGGCTTGTGTGGCATATGCGTAGTTTACTGACTATGTAGTATAGTCTAAAATATTTCCAGTTTACACAACAACCCTACTCGCCTTTAAGGGAAGTAGAGATGAAAATCCTGTCTCATTCATGTCTGAGTGCTTGGTATCGATATTAGAATGTTTGAATGAATGGTATATAGTAGTAGTCATATAACGCGTTATAATGATGATAACAGCCTTGGTGTCCTACATACATATACCGTGTTGTATTAAATAGCAACCTTCCTCTAATTACAACCCTCAAGCCAAACGTATTTTGTTTAAAAATGTTGGATTCCTAATACTTATCAAGATACCGGTGTTTGATTATAGCCTGTATATTGTAATAATAACAGGTTTCTAATATTCTTTTAATGAAATGGGCTTAAAATGCTTCAAACGTCACACATAACAATTAGATTTGTGTAGTGTAAAAAATGTGGAATAAAATCACTAATTTATTATTATATCCAAAACAAATAAAAAATATTAGCAATCTCCAAACTCAGTTCTTATTCTCAGTGCTTATTTCCAAATATTGAAACAGAATGCCCTTTTGTATAGAGTATAATATTTTAGCACATACGGTAGATAAATTCGACATGTATTAACTTAGTATTCTAATTAATCCTATGCTTCACTACCATATCTGCTTATGATTCAACATTCTTTGGCTCAGAAGATCAGTCTTTTGCAAAGCATGCTCTTATTTATATTTTGGCACTTTTTAATTGACCATACAGACACCAATCAGCAAATAATAGCAAAGTCACAAACATTCAAATCTTAGTTATAAAACTTACCAAGACTAGATTTTAAAATGTCCAATTTTTAAAATCTGACTTCAGTGTTTAAGCATTCTGTTGAAACAAATTTGTGACTTACAATACGTGAGGTAATCGTGTTCATTTAATTACCTACTTAAAACGTTGTCCGTTATAGAAGCCATCCAAAACCAAAAACATAAACTTCATTTAAAGTGAAGGATTTAATTTTTGAATATCATAAATTTCAGACAAATAAGGAAAGTTTTTCTAACCCGAAATGAAACCGAAAATGAAATTTATCATTTGCTTGATCTGCATTGTCAGTGATGTCTGCACAACTTCATGTTCCAATGTGGGCAGCAATATTGAAGCTTTAAATAGGTAATTATTATTAGTAGTTACCCTTCTACAATTTCTATCGGATTGACAAATTTATTAAGCATTATTTTTACAAAGATTTCTCTAATGAGGTAATGTATATAGCAAATTTTTACCTTAGATTTGGTGCTATATGATAAAATTAAAATGTAGAAAATAGGAATTGAAAAGATAAAATGAAAATTTGACTCAGAAAACATTTAATAGCGGCTGAATAATGAGGATATTTATAATTCTTTAAACATTTCACAAACTTTTATTAATTTCATCTTAGTAAGTCATATGTTGGATGTAATACTTTCTTCTGTTCGTCATTTGGTTGCAGATTCGTTTTAGTTATAATTAACCGTTAAGACAATATTGAAATTTAACTCTAAATTGTCAAGATAGCTGTTGTGAAAATTCAGGGTTAAATCTCGACATTAGGTGGCCAGAGGAGATGCTAGGTCCTTGAAATTTCGTGAGTGTGGCATTTATTATTTATAAGATGTTTTAAATTACTTTTATGTAATAATTTGTATTGACTATACTACTGTGTTAAATTTGGCAGTTTGAATAGCTGAATAATTATGCTTAAGTTTTTGGTGTCCTATTTCAACAAATTTTTCAAAAGTACATTCTACCAACTACTAAATGAGATAGAAGGAACGTTAAAAATTCTAATGGGGTTTCTTAAAGACGGTCTTTTTTCCGTTTTATTCTAGAATAGAATTTTCAAATTTCTCATAACAGAAGTAAAATATCAGTTTGTTTTTTACTATTTTCAGTTTATCTATAAATGGCAATGACATTCTTAATGCCATTCTTCAACTACGTCAACAAATAAATAGCATTGAAACAATAGTGGCAAATTCTGACTCAAATATCCAAAGACTGGAATCCAAAATAATTGAATTATCTACAAAGTCTGCTGATTCCGAGGAAAAGATGGAAAATTTGTACTCTAAAATAGTAGGTTTGGAATCCATGACGAGTGGTATCCAACAAAAGATAAACAAAATGGATTCCGAAATAGTAGAAATACATAATAAGACTAGTTTTACTCAGGAAAAGGTGGAAATGATTGTCCCTAAAATAGTAGAAACAGACACCAAGACGAGTACTATCCAAGAAAAGATGGACAGAATGAATCCTCAAATAGCAGACATGGATGCCAAGACGAGTGGTTTCCAAGAAAAAATGGAAAGAATGGACACCATAATAACAGCAATAGAAACCAAGATGACTAATATACAAGAAAAGATGGCAAGGATTGATCCCAAAATAGAAGAAATAGATACAAAAACCAGTGGTATCCAAAGCATGTTAGAAATAATTAACCCTAAAATAGAAGAAATAAATATTAAGGGGAATGTAATAAATCAAATAACGGAAAGATTGGACACCAAAATAACAGAAATGGATTCCAAAACGAGTGGTATCCAAGAAAAAATGACCAGAGTCGACCCTAAAATATCGGTAATGTATACAAAGACAAGTAATACAGAAAGAAAAGTGAGAAATTTAGATACACATCTAAAGAATAGTTTCGAAAATTTAAAAACATTTATCGCCAACATTAACGTCGATAACAAAAACATCTTAGGCTGGGAGCCAAAGATTGCAAGCATAAAATCGGAAACTAAAGGCATGAAAACAACGGTAATAGTCAATACAAAATAAAAACAGCATAATATACTAATAAATGTTACTATAAATTTTTTGCTATATTAATTCGTTTGTGCATTACAGTTGAATAAATTAATATCTCTTCCGAATTCCCTGGAAAAACAGTTGCAAAAATATAAAGAACCTGGAGGCCAATTAAATGATTCTCCAAATTCGCCAAACTCATATCCAATGTTATTGCAGGTTTACTACCTATTTTTTGTTATAGTTATAATTAGTACTTTACAAAATTTTAAATTAAGTAATGTATTTAAAATCCAAGAAAGCTAAAAGTAAAACCACATATATTGCCTCTAAACAAAATAAATGTAGAATGTTTTTCAGTTTAAGCTCGCTCATGTAATAAGACCGCAGGACAAAAATCCATCGATAAAATAATTTTAAAATATTTTATGATATATAGAAATATAAAACAATTGTTAGGAAAAGGAAAAATAGGGATTTGTACATTATAATAGTAAGAGAAAACGACTTTCAGGGGATTAAGAAAACTTGAACTGAAAATTTTAAAAATTGAAGAAAATCCTAAAGAGATTTTTAAGTATTTTTGATACGCTATTGACACAGTTCTGATTTTTACTTATTAGTGTCATTAGAAGTTAAAATCCAAAACGTAAACTCGTGAGTACCTATAATTGATAAACAATTGTTTTTGATTTCTTACAGTATTTTAAACAATATTGTTGAAAGATAGGATTCCTTAGCAGCTGATAATATTTGTTACATAAAATTGCCAACTTGATCTATGTTTATCAACCAAAAATGAAGTCAACAATTCTGTAGTGAATGATATTAGATTTAATTGAAGCACATTCATCTGAACAGTATTTATGTTGTTACGATTATATTATTTTACTTATATGTGTCTTTCTTAAAATTACAAGCAACAACAACAGTTTAACCTGTGTGGTGGGCTGCCAAAATAGGTATTTCATGGATTTTTTACTTCAACCAAGTCCCTTCACAGTTGTCTAAAATGTGTAAATAAAACCAATAGCGATTACGTTGTATTACTTCATATAGAAACTATTCAAAGATTAGTACTCAATTTCTGATTTACGCAATTGGTCCAACTGTTAAGAAAATGTTTATTTTGGGAAACAAATATTTTTGTATGCAAATTTTAGGTCTTTTTTGTTGGCTTATGATTAGGTTCATCTCCATGGGAGACAAAAAATTTAAGGTGTACAGAACTCCTTTAAAACTACCATAACGGTCAAAAATACTAGTTGCAACGTACAAGTTGAATCTAAACACTAATAATAAGTAATAGGACTATGACATGTGAGGTTTGAGTTTTTTTCTGAGTCTTGTTAGAATGGAGTTATTAGAGAACCTTTATTCTTAATACCTAATGAAAATTAATATTTTGATTTTAATTTAGCTATTTTCGAAGACATATTTTGCTGGTAAGTTGCCGTTAAATAAATTAAATAATTAGAGATTTGTCTATGTAATTAGAGCATCCACATCCTTATTTCCTTATTGAATTACCTACAAATTTCCTGTTGCCTAAAATCCCATTATTCCTGCCAGCTACCGATAAGATTAAGTTGATTATTTATTTCTGTTACGTTTCTAACGCCAAACGTTTAAATCGTTTCTAGCTTTCACTAGATTCGATGAACCTGATTCATGTTATGAAATCAACCAAGTCCCATCTAACAAAAAAAGTGGAGTCTATGAACTATATCTCTACAAGAAAATTAAAAAGTCTTTAAATGCCTACTGCGATATGGAGACTGATGGAGGAGGCTGGACGGTGTTCCAACGACGAGGAATACCCGGGGATTTGACGGAGACTGAGCGATCAGACTTGTTCAACAAAACGTGGGATGGATACAAAAACGGATTCGGTGAACCAAATAACGACTATTGGCTGGGTAAGTAGAGCAAAATGGTAATTGTTAATAAAAATATGTGGAGTATGTGACATATTCTTGAATTACAACATGGTTATGTTATATCGACAAGTGGTACCAATAGATATTTAGATATGTGACGGCTTTGAATATGACATGTTCGAAAGAATTCGATTTCGTTAATGTAACAAAAAAGCCTTTATGGAGTCAATCCTTGAAATGACATAATAACAGGGGTTTGAAAAAATGCTGACTTCCATAAATATATTTTGGCATAAAATTCCAAATAAAGGTCAGTAAAAGTCACGTTATAATTGCAGTAATTAACAAAATACTTAACTCGCTCCCAAAACGCCATAACATAGAATGTTTTTCTATTTGGATTTTTTCAAATGTGTTGGGGAATTGAATTATTCAATTTTATATCATCTAGATAGATAAACATGATTTATAAAAAAGTTGTAACCATTATTATTTCAATTCAACTGCAAAAAGTCCAAAAATAAATCATTGTTTCATTCGTTTGAAAAACAAATTCTATTCTGAAAATGAAATATTTAAACACTTGCAATGCCACTATTAATTCCAATTGCAGTACAGTACAAAAAAGTAGTGAGTATCGATAGAGAGTCCAATCCATATTGTCTGCTTGACCAAACAAACTCATAAAACTGGCATCAACATTGCCTGTAAAGCCAAAGTATCTCATAGGAATGTACAGAATATTTTATCAAAGAGAAATACAGGCAGATTTTTTTTAATAAACAAACGTGGCTTCTTTGTTCATGTTTTCTATTTTTCTTTGAATGCTGATTTCCTATGAATGTTTTACTTGCCTGTCCTGTACATTGTAGCAGCAACTTAAAATTTGTTCGAGATATTTGCTTCTATTTCTTTTTATTGTCTGCTTGCATATTTTATAGGTTTTTATACGGGTATATTAAACAAAATACTAAAAACTTTTATTGGGATATTAAGAATTAAGTACCCATTATACTGCAAATCCTTGATTATGACACAAGTACCATAAATAGAAATTCGAAAACAAATATTCAAAACGTTTATAGGGAGCATCGGGAGCAGTGACACATTACTTTCTACTTTATTTCTCACGTCCAAAACTTGCTTTTACTTATTAATTATTACCGAGTTTTCTGTTTCGTTTGCTTTAATTTACAATTTAAAATAATATAGGTTCCTAATCTAATATTTTAAAGTAATTTTGATCACATAGAATTATTTTAACCACTGTTAGTACTCGGTCTACCGCTTTTCGTACTGCTGGCTGTAGACTTGATTACTTCGTTTACTTATCTTAACTTATCCTACGACTTAATTAACCTTGACCCAATTGAAGATTAATGAAATATTAAAAATGAAATAAATATTAGTGAAATAACGTAAATATTATAATAATTACCAAGTCTGTAAGAAAAACCGCCGAGAGTCAAAAGTAAGGAATAAGGGCCGGGTTGTTAATCACTATGAAAACGTCAACATCTGAATCAAATGAAGTAAATGTTAACCGCATGTATTTCAAAGCCATTTTAGTGCCAAAATATTTTATTAAGATTCATTTCTGGAGAAAACATTATCATTTTGGCATTTAGGATGGAAAATAATAAAAATAAAATTATTATGGAATTGAATTTGTGTAGATATAATAGATTTGGTACAACAGTTAAGTTAAGATTCAGTGATAATCAGAAGAATTCTGGATATCAATTTCATGATTTTGAAACAAATTATAACTCCTAATTAATTTTAGGTCTGGATACAATTCACGAACTGACGAAAGGGTGCAATCACGAACTGCTCATTACAGCCACACATGTGAATGGAACGCGCTATCGAGCCCACTATTCCACCTTCAGAGTAGCTTCAGAGGAAGATAAATTCAAGTTGACTGTCAGTGGCTACGTCGGAGGCAACTCCAGTCAGTCCCTTAATCATATCTACATTCACTAATCAATACACTTTCACAACTGCATCCACTTTAATTAATCTATGAAATCATTTCAGCGTTGGAAGATGAGTTGACGTACCACAACGGAGCAAGTTTTTCTACAATCGATAGAGACAATGATGACAGGGGTGGAAGTTGCTCAGTGGATGGCAATGGATTTTGGTGCAATTGCCGCAGTTATGTAAGAAATAATGCCTAAATAGTTTCATTTCAGAAAGGGATTTATTGGAGACGCTGCCACAGGCTGTCGATTGCATTGTAGGTGGATGTCGGGTGCTGTAAGGTGATAGGATTTCTTCCACAGGGAGGGTGGAAGAAATGAGGGATTGGGGGAATAGTGGATGAGTCTATTTGGAAAATATCATTATTGATTGATTGCTTTGCCTTTCTAATTAAATCTGAAAACTAGGCTTTAGACTACCTAAATTGCTATTCCAAAACTTGATTCAGAGTGCTTCGCTTAACATGTGCAGTAATCCCATGTCAGTGAGACAATGAGACGAAAAGGAAATAGGGATTAAACCGGAATGCAGTGAACAGAATTATTAACTACCACTTACTTACCCGTGGTATGGTTTTATTAATGCGTATGTTTAAGTATCGTCACCTAAAATTTATTACTAAATATTATAATTGACAAAACTGTAAAATATTGATTCTTTCTATTTGTATTTCGTAAAAGGTATCAATATATAATGTGCTGACATTGTTTGAAGTGTCAGGGATATTTAGATTCAAGAGATTATTTTGAAACATTTATAGTTTTTCCATTTTTTATCTGTTGATCAATTTCTGCACTTGAATTGAATTTTCGTTGCAAAGTCATTAAGTGAGGAATAATAATTCGGACTTAATTTTGTATTTACTTAAGATTTAGGGATATTTTGGATTTAAGGGGAAAGACTCTCTCCCTTTTCTTCTATTCGATACAAGTGGATCAGAGAAATGCAGATTTATATAGTGGAAATTTTAAAGTAATCACCTGAAATCCTGAAGATGGCTGTCTGCATAGCTTTTGTTTTATAAAGCCCTGTTAATTGCATTAATGCAGTGCTCACGTTTTGTTTTCCGGTTTATTACAAAGGCACTGTGAATCTGAAGAAACCTCTCCATTGCTTATTTTTGGCATATTAGTCTGATACCGAAACTTAAAATATTTTGGTCAACCTAAATCCATTTTGAGACTAATATCAAAAAATGAAATAAGAAGTTGCACATTTTGCAAATATTATATTAAATGGTTTGTTTGTGGAATAAAACAGTTTACCGTAAGCATAAACCAAAAAATATTTAAAATTGTTTTTGCAAACACATGAAAAATTTATCCATTTAATATAATAGAAATCTAGTTTTCTTACAAGAAAATTTTGCAAAAGATTTCATGAATCAAAAATGAAACAAACGTTTTCGTTATATTTCAACTCCTAAAACGTAAAAAAAGTCATAATTTACACTTGGTCATTTTAGTGAGGATTAATGATTAATGATGAAAATAAGTGCTTTCTAAATCACTTAATTGATGCATATTAAAATCTTACAACGTCGTGCAAAAGTTATGTCTACCGCAGACTTTTTCTATGACATTAATATATGAGTTTTAATCTTCGGCTAATAGGGAAGGAAGTTCAAGGGGAGAAACTTAAAAATAACCGAAAATCGTTAATACTTCGGTAGTATTCATCCCACAAAGTTGAACAATAGCTCGATTGAAAGCTGTTAGGTTCAAAGTAAACGGATACTACTAAATAGGTAGCGAACCTTCCCCTATTTAAGAATGTAGAAGAAAACTTTAAAATTATTTTGAAAATCGATGTGATTTCCGTTCAATCCGCGTATAAAGTTATGCAATGGTTTGTTCCACAGCAATTACCTTCTCGGGCACTATTATTTAAGTTACAGTTAACCTTAACAGGAAAAATGGCTCAAAAACAAAACGTTAACTTTTCTGACAATATATTTCGGTTTGCAATGGTTTATTTTAAAATATGGAGTATATACTGTACGGGACAGTCAAGACAACTCACACTACCAAATTTTCTGTTATTTCCCTATTTTGTTTTCTATTTCTATAGTAGCAATAAAATACAACATATAGTTAATACATACTAATTCATGCTCAATCCCGATTAGGGGTTCGAAAATCCTCATACGGTGTATAGTAAAGAAGTGACTGAAATTCATTTCAATAGTTTAAGTAGATCAATTCTATACTTAATTAATTAAAATGTTTCATTAATTTAATTATTTAAAATGGCTAATTTATTTAAATGTAGAAGGTTTGCTCTGATTTCTTATTAAAGCGTCACTCTCTATGTTAACCCAAATAACAAAAAAGTTGAACAATTGTTGTCTTTCTTTAAGAGTTGTTTATTTTGACGAAATGAATAAATAATGATTTAAAGCTCAACCATGTCAACCTTAATGGAATGTACCCAAGTAGTAGCCATCCTGAGACAATGTCAACTAACATTCCGGTGGGAATATTTTGGTATTCTAATGGACGTCAGAAATTCAAGAGAACCGAGATGAAGATTCGTGCTTCGTGTTGAAGAGGTATTTGAAGTTGGGAAGGATTCTGTCTACTTGGGGATGTTAGTAGACGGGATTCAGATTGGAACAGAAGGAATGAAATAAAGTGAAACTATTAAAGTCCTGATCTTGCATTATCCTATCATTCTATTTCTTTATTCATAAAATACACAAAGTTAGAAACTGTCAAAAATACACATGCCTTTTCTGCCATTTTCTAGCCTTCATCAATCCAATTTTCAAATTATGATGTAAATTTAGTCCTTAGAAAATATAACCCGTCACAAAAATTGGTTTTTACTTCCTTCAAATTCATTTTAGTTGTGAGGGAAAATTTTTAATGCAAATTTTAATATTTATTTCATTGATTTCAAATATTTTATTTTAAAGAGAAACAAATTGAAATATTTCACCAAATCTTCAACATTACAATATATTTTATTGTTCTAGATTTATTATTGACGATTCCAGCTCTAAGCATTCTTTGAAACCTTTCTAAAACGAAGCGGAACAGGCGGAGACTGGGAAGTAGCTACGAAAACAATTACACCTTTAACTAACTATCTTTATTTCTTCAATTGGTCCATTGTCTTTTGTAATTGATTCTTAATAAATGTGCACATCTTCATTTACCTACATCTGCCTGTGACACACGGACACTTTATTGGCAGCGACTTGGTCAGCATAGTAGGGTATGAAGTATCGGGTCAAATCACAACAACAGACATAATAATAAGATATCATATTATAGTGGATCTGGTCATGCCAATTCGCTTCAACGTAATAATAATATACAGCGTGTTACAGGTTTAAGGCAAAAGGCATAACCCGTATCACATCAGTGAGGTGCCCGAATTTCACAACATTAAAAACTATTTTTCAAGAAATATTCTCTGACTATGCTAATGTGACAGCAATACTAGCAATAATATTATTTTAAATAGTATTATAGGTTAGATACGCTTGGATAATAAATAAACTTGGATCAACTTAGATAAATACATGGATAATCTTATGATGTACATACAAAGACTCTAACTTATAGAGAATGGAAATACAGACCAACAAGAAACAAGTGGAATACAATTACACACATTTACAGCATAAATGATTTCTTTAAAGATGTAAAAGTGGCACACCGGCTTAACATATAGAAATATTGATTCGCATAGTACTATTATTATAATGCAACATCATTATAGTATTAGTCACAACCGGGACAAGTGACATAATGTTTACTACAAAAATCAAAAGTTGATCAATATGGCGAGATTTAGATTTTATTTTCTGGTGAATAAATACCGTAACCGTCGTATTTTGGATGGTACGCGTATGTACATTTAGTACTGCCTTTTGAACAAAAGCACCAGTTGCAGCCATCAAAATATTTTGGCCCCAAAGGACATAGTAGATCTTCATTGGCAGCTATCTGTACTAAAGCATTTATATCATTATCATGGGTTGTTTTTTATTTCAAAATGATTACGATTTATATCTTACTGTGCAACTCATAGATATGGAAATAATAGTTTTCCTGTAGACTGTAGATATTTAAACTTTAAACGGAATTTATTTGCAATTCATCATAAAATTTTAAACATAGCTATAGTATTATTACCTCCATACAAAATATTAATTGCAATTCAGAAAAATTGACTGAATTAATTAAATTCTGAGTCTGTATCTGTATCTGAATTAAAAATAATTCATCAAGTAAACCATTAATACTATAACAAAGCCAACAAAGCATAATAACTTGTGAACAAAATGCATTTTCAAATAGAAGTGCAGTTGAAATTTATTACTTATTTATCTTTAATTTATATTTAATTACAAGAACAACTAAAAATTCCATTTACCGGTCTTCTTTGACTTTTCAGAGCTCAATAAATCGACATGGAATCCAACCTGAATTTCTTTTTTATAATTAATCGAATAAAAATACACAGAAAAGTAATCTTCTGGTGGGAAAAAGGTCCACTTAGTCCTTTTTAAACTGAGTTGCCTAGTAAATATCAAACGAAAATTTAATAATAAATACTAGATATGATGAACATATTATAGAACAAACAGCTAATTACAATATTTTTTATTTATTCATCATTACTAAAAATAACTAATCAGGATAATGCAACAAATTATAAATATATATATTGCAGTTACAGATGCTGATAACTATGATGACAATAGTTGGAATTTCGAGTTACAGAAACTTTGCAACAAATAAAATAATAATATTGAATACATTCAAAAAGTTTTTCGCCAAATGCATAACTTAACATTGTTTTAGGTCTTGGCTGCTTTTGAATACAGGAGATCTTAAATCCTTGAACTTTTCCGTACTTTGAATTCGCTCCCTGAAATTTCTGATATTCCATCGAAAGGTAAATTAATTTTTCCTGAACTAAATTAAAAAATTAAGCAAAACAATTATAACTTGAATCAGATCCAATAAGCCTAAATAGTATATTAAAGGTTCAAAATTTTTTCCCCGAAAATGCAATTTAAATTGGTATGACAAGATTGACAAGTAAGTCATTCAAAATCTTGGCTCAGTAAATGCATGCTACACTACCAGACTATCAATGTTGTCAATTATGAAACAATTTCGGGGTCGTTTGGGTCCAGAACTCATTATTCCAGTTACAGATGCTGATAACTATAATGACAATAGTCGCATTTCGAGTTGATTTCTTAAAGAATTAATATTACTAAAATATTATTAGTATTTAGTATTTAATTAAGTACAACTGTATGAAATGTAAACTTAAATTACTTTACTCAATGTCAACGACCAAATCGTACTACTGAATAAATGATTTCTACATGTATACGATAAAAGCTGCACACCAGCTTAACACAGAAAGATTGATTCCAAATTGTACTATAATATTTGTTATTTTTATTAGAAGATAATAATACTATATAATAGTATTCGTTTTCATTACAGCCGCAGCCACGAAAAGGGACATACTGCTTATAAAAATTAAGGTTGATCAATTTGGAGAAGTTTTAGTTTTTATTTTCTGGTAAATAACGACTTTGGACGTGGTATTGTGATACAGGACCTTTCTGTACAGGCCGTATTTCCATTTGAACAAGAGCACCAGTTGCAGCCATCAAAATAACTCGCCCCTCGAGGACATAGTGGATCTATTTGCGTTTCATCGCCAACTCCTAAAAACATGTATATCATGGGTAACATTTAATAAAAAATTATGGCGATATGCTGAGATATAATTGGTTGTGCTATTTCTGTATTGGCGCATACTTAATTTTAACAAATAATATCTGCAAATATTGAAAAATCAATATCTAAGGTTAAAATATATTTATAGTCTATAACTGAACTAAAAAACGTTGTCAGTTTTAATATTTCAAAAAATATAAACGAAGATCTTTTTTTTAATTTCTACTAAAATATAACACACAAATTTAAATATTGTATTCATCGTTAAAATTTAAAGAAACAGAAAATAAAATTTTGCTAATACCTTCTGAAATATTGTCCTCTGCATAAGCCTGTAGAATTGCAGCGACAAACACAATTACGAAATATGTAAAAATCTTCATCATACAAGTTCTGGTGAGTGGAAATTAAAAGGAAACGCTCTGCTTGACTGATAATCAAAAATTAAGGGACTCTTCAATAATTTTTTTGTATTTATACGTAGCAGAATAATATGGAAGGGACAATTAGGTATTCTATAGCTGCGTCTATAAATATTATAAACAATTATTTTAGCCATGCAGAACTTAGTTTTATGTAAACATGTACTATCTAGTAAGAACGTATAATGTCATTATTCACGAAGCAGGACAAACAGTAACACAAACACATTTTACATTGGGTCTACTATGATACAAACGTCACTCTGCCCTTGACCTTCTTTATAACGATCATTGTAGGTCACAAATTTTGACCTAAAGTCAGAATAACATTTTCCAGGAAGGATTTAAGGGCAGTAACTTACGCCCAATCTTACGACCACGTCATTCTATAATAATACCACTGCCCTGATTCTGAGTATTATTGGTAGATCTGGACTGCCAGGTAGAAGGGACAACAGTATAGTAATGGCAGTACAAAAAAGGTTTACAATACTATCAGGCTGTAATAGCTGTAAAACATACGTTATAATAAAATCAGTTTCCATATACACAGTTATAGATAAAAAGGTTATAAACTGTGGGAAAATGAAGTGCTCTATATGTGTTATGAAACAGACTATGCATTGCGCTATGGGACCAAGGATTTTGAAGATGGTTGAAGCTACCCTACCTCCCCGAAATCCAAGCAATTTTTTCTCAAAATAGCAAAAAAATCGCCCTCCTCGCGATTATTTCCCATTTTAGGCTCTTTTTCGTAAAAAATGGCAAAACTAAGCATTAATAACTTAGCATTTAAATAATAATGATTTGGAGTAATAAAAATTACTTCAATATAAAGTTGTATTACTGACATTATGAAAATGTAATATATCAAAATGTAGTTGAGAATTGAATTGTATGGTTGAAGTAAGGCAGTGGTTGCACAAATATTTATCAATCAAGGAACAAGAGGAAGACCAGTTTAGGCTTCTATACGTCTCCCACCAAGTATATCTCTCATCAAGAGTTCCTTGCTGTTCCTACAAGGTACGCAGCCGTTTTGCTATTGGTCGGACGCAGCCGCTCTCTCATTGGCTCTCGTATGTACCTACGTGTATTATAAGTGTGGACCATTTCTCTTATGGAAGCTGGTCTTCTATAGTGAAGCGCCAGCTTCACAGCCACCATCATCGGTATTCTATGTTATCAATGTTATTGTTTAAGGTTATAATTGGTCCCTCGAAAATGGGTCCTGGTATGCCCTGTGTATTTCATGGCGCGATTTTTTAAAATTTGCATCTACTGTTTTCAACCAAAATATATTTTAATACTAAAAGTAAAACAAAAGTAATGAACAAAAATGACTTGGTACAAAAGCAAATTTATTTAAACACCAAAAAATATTGAATAAGCATTCAGCTTGGTGAACAAAGAAAACTAATTTGATTTGTAAGCCTTGTGAAATTGATGATATTAAATAGGCCACTATAACAATAAGCTAGACACTGTTGAAGGATAGAATAAAAGATAGAATGTAAAATTTTGTCTTAGCACAATGTGCATTATTATATTTCAATGTCACAATTTTGATAAATACATAGATAATCTTATAGTAATAATACACGTAAGCAATCTAGTGACATAAACTTATAGGGAATCGAAGCATTCAACTCAGACAAACTTATGATTTAAATTATTTATAAATGTATAAGATAAAGGTTGCACACAAATTTAACGCACAAACATTGATTCGTATAATATCATAATATTTATTATAGTACAATATCATAGTATTCGTATTGACTACAGCCACGAAAAGTGACATACGGCTAATAAAAATTAAAGTTGATCAATTAGGCGACGTTTTGATTTATTTTCTTGTAAACAACGACCCTTAACGCGTTATTGTGACACAGGCCCTTTTTGTACAATCCGTATTGCCGTTTGAACAAGCGCACCAGTTGCAGCCATCAAAATAACTCACCCCCTTTGGACATAGTGGATCCATTTGCATTTCATCGCCAACTCCTAAAAATATTGATATCATGGGTAACATTTTAATTCAAAATGATTACGATATAATTAATTGTACAATTAATTAATTTCTTAGGTTAAAATACATTTGTAATCTATAACTAAGCAAGACTGCTTTAATATTAAAAAAAATATAAACACAGAACCTTACTTTCAAATTTCTACTAAATATAGCACACAAATTTAAATATTGTATTCGTCGTCAAAAAATTAATGAAACAAAATATTTCAAATACCTTCTGCATTATTGTCCGCTGCGTGAGCCTGTAGAATAGCAGCGACCAACACAATTACGAAGTATGGAAAAATCTTCATCTTACAAGTTCTGGTGAGTGGAACTTAAAAAGAAACGCTCTGTTTGACTGAAAATCGAAACTTAAGCGACTCTTCAATGATTTTTTGTATTTATACGTAGTAGAATAGTATGGAAACGACAAACAGGTAGTATATATAGCTGGCTATAAATATTATAAACAATTATTCTAGCTATACAGAACTTAGTTTTATGTAAACATGTACGATCTAGTAAGTAAATACCAACAATGTAGTACAATGTACATTGGGTCTGCTATAATACACACGTCACTCTGCCCTTCACCTTCTTACTATAACTATCATTGTAGGTCACAACTTTCGACCTAAAGCCAGAATAACAATTTCCAGGAAGGATTTAAGGGCAGTAGTAGCTTACGCCGAATCTTACCACGTCATTCTAAAATAATATCACTGCCCTACTTTTGCTTCTGAGTACTATACATATTATGCGGTGGTATAGTAAAATCAGTTGTCTTGTACACAGATATAAAGAAAAGGTTATAAGTTCTGGGAAAATGAAGTGCTCTCGGTGTTGTGAAACAGAAGTCGCTACGGGACCAAGGACATATTGAGAAGGGCCTTTACGGCCTGAACCCACACCGCCTACTCTCCCGAAATCCAAGAAAAAATAATTATTTTCTCAAAATAGCAAAACATTTCGCTCTCGGGCGATTATATTCCATTTTTTGGCTATTTTCAACTCGTTTTTTGTCAAAAAATGCCATAACTTAGTTAAAATGCATATATGAAATATTAGCGTCCTCCAAAATTAAGTTCGGCATTCAGGCTTGTACGGAACACATAGTATATCTGAACCTGAAATTGTCAACTAATTAAGAAATGGATAGTGATGGTCAGTTCAAATAAAAATCTTACTTATGCTCACTTATCTATAATATATTATTATATCAAACTATTTTTATTCCAAATTATTGTTTTCTGGGAAAACTTATTTTAAAATAATATTATATAATATAATTAGTGCCAATATTGTCTAGTAATGTGAATCAATTTGTTCATCATTTGTTTTTGAAACTAAAAATGACTTTAACATATAATTAATGCAGCATTTTTGTTCTAGGTAGTAATGTATTATTCATCGTACATAAGTACTATTAACATTTTCGCGCGAAAAGTTTACGGTTTACAAAATTTATGAAATATTTAAAATTTACTCTATACGCAAATACGCGTGGTTGCGTAGACAACTTTGTACATGATAATAGACTGTAATTTGTTAAATAAATAAATACGCGTTATCAGTCTTAATCATTTGGTATAAAAATGCCTTACAAAGTATACTTTTGTATTTCTGCCAATTGTATTGTTTTTGCAGCTTAATGCATTTGTTTTTACTGCCTTTAAAAAATAACCCTGCCAATAAAATAGTGCATAAAAAATAATTTTTATTAAAATTAAAAATGTTTTGTCGACCTCTAAGAAATAATTCTTTAAACTTTTATGTTGCTAAAAATATATCCACTTGAACCAAAGCATACATTTCGCAAGAACCTAATTAGGCTGAGATATTTTCATGGTAATTCTTTCTTTTAGCTGTTTTGATTTTTTGGCTCAGATCAAGCCCAAACAAGTCTCTATATAGCTCACTTTGGTGTACAAGTATTAATCTGTAAAAGCTGATACTGCTAGCCAAGGTTCGTTTTGTTTCAACTTTCAATTCATTTGATGAGAGTTTGCCAATTTGGGGGTTAAATAAAATCAAAGGATAATGAATTCCTTTGAATTCCTTCTTTATGATCACTCTAAGCTTTGTCCTGCAATGCTCCTACCATATGGATGCTATTGATAGCAAACATTAGGTATTTCATCCTCTTTCGAATGATGTGCACCTTGTTTAGATTAAAGTTCCCTTTGATAAGTTATTGACGTTTAAAGTAAGAATAAATCGTTTAAATTGCACATTTTCAAAAAATATTTTCTCCCTGACTTTGAACATTGATACTGATATTTGGTATGCATCTCCTTATAACAGTTCACTCACAATGCGTTTGTGTAAATAGCATAGTATTCGGAATCCTATTATTGCGAAAAAGTGTACATAGCGATAACAACGATTACTAAAACGGGTCAACTATTTTGACGAGAACTGCTTAATTCCATTTGCATGAAATTTACTGCATTTTGATGAAATTAGCTTTGATAATCTTACTATATTGTCATCTACCATCTTAAGTCTCAGTGTCTTGCATTTCAACAAATGTAGGTGCTGATAGTGCTGAATGAATATAATTGGTGACAGAAATCGGTAAATATAGTTACATGTACTATATAAAATATAACATTGATTGTTTGTGCATTACTTGCGACAAAAAATGATTTATTCATTAGATGCAATTTTACAAAAAAATGACTTATTTCGTTATTATACTTTCCGCAACGCTCTTATAATATTATTATAATTTTCTCGATTTAACTTTAACACTGAGTGAAACACTGAAACAGACAGGGACAGACATTAAAAATACTAAAACTCAATAATTTTAACCACTTGATATTAATGTATTTTTATTACTATAAATCATTAATATTTAACTGCGCATATACATTTCTTAATTAGTTAACAACTTCAGGTTTATGAGTACTAAATATGTCCCATAGCACAATGCCTTTACAGTTTCTCAGAATTTATAACTTTTTTATCTATATCTGTACAGATGAAAAATTATTTTTCTAAACCGAATAATACATAGTATACTCTATTTAGAGGTTTTAGTCGCTTATTCTAAGCAGGGCAGTGATATTATTATAGATAGACGTGATAAGCTACTACAACTAAAATCTTTCCCCGAAATTGGTAATCCGAATTTAGGTCGAAAGTTGCGACGTTCAATGGGAGAGTAGCGTTTGTAATATAGTATACCCAATATATATTTATAAGTATTGGACTTAAAGAAATGTAAATACTTCGATTTATGTGTCTGTGATACTAGTTGGCCTGCTATGCTTAAATGTTCAAAGAAGTTCATGTTTATAATATAAGACTAAGTTTAGAATAGCTAAAATAGTTCTGTATGTTTATCTCTAGCCAGCTAATACCTATTGGTCTATTTCATATACTCTTCTGCCACGTATAAATACAAAACATCATTGAAGAGTCGCTTAATTTTTGATTTTAAGTCAAGCAGAGCGTTTCTTTTTAAGTTCCACTCACCAGAACTTGTAAGATGAAGGTTTTTACATACTTGATAATTGTGTTGGTTGCTGCAATTCTACAGGCTTACGCAACGGACAATAATTCAGGAGGTAATTGCTGCATTTTAGTTTCTGTGTCTTTAAATTTTTAACGATGAATTTATTATTGAAATCTGTGAGCTATATTTGTAGCTGAGATTCAAAATATTTTTCTAAACCAAAACTGTTTATTTTTCTTTGAAATATTAGAACAGGCAATATTGTTCAAATATAAATTAGAAATATAATTTTAACTTAGAAACTGATTTTTAACAGT
The DNA here is from genome assembly GCA_020055645.1 of Tomocerus qinae. Taxonomy (NCBI): domain Eukaryota; kingdom Metazoa; phylum Arthropoda; class Collembola; order Entomobryomorpha; family Tomoceridae; genus Tomocerus; species Tomocerus qinae. Next base: position 16,473,071 of record CM034546.1, on the reverse strand, counting down.
TATTTGTTAAAATTAAATATTTTCATTACAATTGATTATATCTCAAATCGTAATTATTTTGAGATAAAAAGTAACCCATCATATAAATATTTTTAGGAGTTGGCAATGAAGCACAAATAGATCCACTATGTCCTCGGGGTGCGAGTTATTTTAATGGCTGTAACTGGTGCTATTGTTCAAATGGAAATACGGGATGCACATTCAAGCTCTGTTACACAATACCCCATTCAAGATCTTTATTCATCAGAAAATAAAATCGTAACATGTTTTCATGAACATTATTTTCACTTGTCGCGGTTGTAATTAAGACTAATACTATGATATTGTATTATAATAAATATTATAGTTCTATACGACGAATGAATCTTTCTGTGTTAAGCAGGATTTTAGTCTTTAAGTTATCCATCTAAATAAAAATCATTTATTCAGCAATTTATATGATTTGCCTGTTTCGATTCTCCTACCGATTACGTTCTTACAATTTTATGTGTGTATTATAACATTATCTATGCATATTTATCAAAATTGTGACATGGATACATATAGTTGCCTATTGAATATCATCAATTTCATAAAGCTTACAAATCAGTTTTCTTTGTTTATACTCTGAATTTGGTTCAATTCATCGCTGGCGTTTTATGTGAGTTTACCCCTCACAACCTTGCCTTATTTCATCAAAGGCGCTCACTCCAAGTGGTTTGTGCAGGGATAGTAAGGCAGAGCGTAGGAAAGGAAGCAATAGCGGTTAGAACAGAAGACTGTTAAGGTACATCCCATTTACGGGCATTTCTCCTATCTGACAAGTCAGTTAGTGGAGAGTAGGGAAAACTATTGCATATTGGTAATGTATTTACTAATAGCTGTGGAGAAGAACCCACTCCATGTACCAATGCCCCAAGCCAATGACCGGATCCTAACCCTTGACCACCGGTATGGAATAGGATGTCCACACCAACAGACCAAGGTGGCTTGGTACAAATGTTTTATATATAATTGGTTTGCGTAGTAGTTTTCGACCTTATGCATAGGTGAAACAACAAAAGTGTGTAAATAGGAAAACATTGAAAACAATCTTATCTGCATGCTGCAATGCATTTTTTAAAATTTTCATTCCCAAATTTTGTTTTTTTGCGAATGTTCATTTTACCATAATATTATATGATATAAGAAGTGTGCCAATGTTGTAAAACTGTGAATAAATTTTTAAATAATTGTTTAAATCATTTTATTTTAAATCAATTATAACTATTATTGGCATTTAATTAAGTACAATTAAACGAAATGTAAATACTTACTACATCACTGAATTTAAATGACGAAATTGAAAAAAATTCTGTCAAATTGAGTTTTGAAGCAATATTTAAACCGTCAATGAAATTATCAATGAGCATTATCTCGTTAGTGAAAATGAAAAACTACACAAAAAAAGAAAGTGAAAACACAACTTGTGATTTTTCAAATTAAATCCCCAATTTGAGATTTCAATGCAAATATGTCAAAACTGGAAACTTACCAAGTCTACCGTATTGATATTACAATGTATATGAATATGAGGACGAATAATATAGTTAACAGTAATGCTGAATTACTGTACTTCACCCTTTAACAATTAACAATATGAAACGGTTTAAAATTCCAATTATTGTACTCTTTTCCAAACACTGTGGAATGCGAGATTGAGGTGAAACTAACAACCACCTTATCCAACTCTAGTATAGATCTGAACTGCCAGGTAGAAGAGATAATTGTATAGTAATCGCAGTACAAAAATGTTCAAAAAACTATCCGGCTGCGATTGCTGTGAGAAATAGTTCATGGAATTATATGGCAATGACACAATAATTTTATGATCGCCGGACTTGGAGAAAGAATGAGCCAAATTAGTATAAATTTTCGAAAGACCATAATAATATATTATATTATGTCTATCAAAATATAGTGGAGAATTGAAATGTATGGCTGACGTAAGGCAGTGGTTGCACAAATACCTATCAATGTTATCATTTTAATAAGGTTAGGTTAGGTTCCTCGAAAGTGGAACTTAGTAGGCTTTGTGTATTTCATGGCACGATTTTTAAAATTTGCAACAACTATATTTCTTTAACCGAATTGTATTGTAGACAATAAGCAAAACAAAAGTAATGAACAAAAATGAATTAGTTCAAAACCAAATTTATTTAAACACACTGAATATTTTTGAATGAGCATTCAAATTGGCGTACAAAGAAAACTGAATATACATGCGAAGAAGCTAGACACTGTTGAATAATAGAATAAATTACAGAATGAAAAACTTTTTCTTAGCACATTGTACATCAATGTATATCAATGTCACAATTTGTATTAATACATAGATAATCTTATAGTAGTAATATACACGTTCAGAGTTCACAGCAAATTATAAGTTTTGAGTTAAACCTATTATGAAACTGGACAGGCCTTATAGGTACATGACGTATGGCCATTTGAACAATAGCACCAGTTGCAGTCATCCATATATCTCTGCCCCTGAGGACATAGTCTCTTCTTGTAGTCCGCTACAAAAATATAAATATCATGGGTAACTTCTTATTTTAAAATGATTACGGTTTGTTAAGTTATAATTTTTATTTACATATCGGACAATTTTTAATTTTAACAAATATCTGTAAATTTGATAAATCAATGTGTAAAAATATAATCTATATATAGTTAAACAATATTGGCTAGTACAACATTTCAAAAAAAATAAACACGCAAATTTAAATGAATTCACCGTTATTAAGTTAAAAGAAACTGACAATAAAATACTTCATATACCTAACCAACCGTAGTCCCGTGCGTAGGTCTGTAGAATCACAGCTACTAACAAAATTGCAAAATATGCAAACACCTTCATCTTAGAGGTTTAGCTGAGTGTAACGAAAAAAGAAAAGCACTGCTTAGTTGACAAACAAAGATTAAGCGACTCCTCAATTAGCTTTTGCATTTATAGGTAGCTGATGGATCGGACAAACTAGTATTTCGTGTCCCTGCTAGTGATGAATATATACAATATAGTTATATTGAACTCAGTTTGCATAAAAAGTTGTATCTGCATACCTAGTAATACAGTAGCAGTGTAGTAGTATGGTAGTTCTTGGAAAAAAGAAAAGTATCTGTTTTAATGAAGTACGTTGTAGCATCATATCACAAATCAGGCCAACCGGTAACACGAAAACATAAATCTAAGTACCTACTTACATTATTTGAAGTACTTACAAGTTTTCATTTGGATCTACTCTATACAAGCGTAACTATGACTAGGGATTTCCTTATGACTACAATTGAACGTTACAAGTTCGTGACGATTACCTCTGTTTATCACTATACTCTGCCTGAAATAAAGTGATCCTATTCATAAAAGATATCCGTATTATAAGAATGGTATACAGATGAGGACAGATTGGGTATAGTAGAAAGGTGACAAACTAAGAAACAATAAACCGTCTTGTGAAAAGGAAGACAATATGCTATGAACTACAATAATCGGTCTTAATTTAAAGTTGTCAACTAAATAAATAATGCTTACTACTTGTTCAGTTGATTAAAAGAATTCTAAACTACATTTTAATATTAATGATAGTTATTACTAAGTGTTTTTTCAATTATTTTGCATGTCTGTATAGCTGCCTTGTATATACAATCTGATTTACACTTTCGGGGTTGATATTTAGTGCATATAAATGCTAATTAACACGTTTGTATTATAGTTATATTTCATTGCAATTATTAAACCTTCCCTGAGCCAAGGTATTATAGTTCACAGCTGTGTACGAGATTTACTAGAATACTGCTTTGACCAATGGCTTAAAATAGAAATTTTGATCCGTTTAGTACTGTTGTTAAATTATGTAATGCGTAGATAGGGAAACATTAAAAACGATCTTATCTGCAATGCATTTTTTAAATGCTATTTCATTCCCAACTTGGCATGTGGCAATGCTGTCTATTAAAATGTGAATCGATTTGAAAGTAAATGTTTTAATCAATTTATTTTTAAAAATTTAAAAATTATTAACCTACGTAGTCTATGATGTATTTTATTTTTTTAGTTTATATTGAGAGTATCCTACTGTGCGATTCAAGGATATGAAAATAATAATTTTCCTGGAGCCTGTAGACATTTAAACTTAATCTAACTTAACTTAAATATTAATCATAACCATACTATTAATACCTACAGATAAAAAAATTAACTGTATCAAAGAAAATTAACAATAATACCATATTTCTACAAACTATATCCTATGGATGTAGCGGTATTAAAATATTTCATCAAGTAAACTATTGATACTTGATACTACAACAAATCAAACAAAGCGTAATAACTAGTGCAGTGGGGGAAAAACATATAGAATATATATGTAGTAGTCTAGGAGGGAAAGGAGACTGGGAGGGATATAATGTCCCCCTCCGACTAGACTGGGAGGGATAGCTCTGTACCGCTAGCAGTACCGAACCATGAGGTTTCAGTCTGGGAGGGATAGGCTGTAAAGGATTGATATCAATGATTCTATGTGTATGAGGGAATAGATTTTAGGTTACTCTTACATAGTGACGGTTAATAGTTAGTTTTGAAAATTGAATTTATTAGCCTCAATTTACAGTGCCAAAGCCATTCGAGAAAAAGTGTGATAAATGATCCAAGTAGAAAGTATCCACAAGCAAAGAAAATAGTATGGATTTTCATGCTGAGACTAATAGGCATGGCCTGAGAATCTTCATACTTCAGTAGTGAATGGGATTTTGTATCGTTCAAATTAATAAAGAAATCTTTATGCTGCTTGAAGTAACTTAGAAAGCCTCTTTCTTGCATGACGTGAAAATATGATTTGAATTTATTACGGTAGCCATTTATGAACAGATAAGATATCGGTTCAGCAAGGTCTGTTTCCTTGACAGTCATGCAAATTCCTTCAGAAGATATTTTAGACGGTATTAAGGGAACAGAGTTTCGACTTTCCACTAATTCAAATATATTGAATAGTTTCCTTGAGAAGTTGGTCAACAATTTTTGAGTGAATTTAAATAAGTCTTTTGTAGTATCTTCGGATGTTCCATTAAGTTGACAATCAAATCTGTAGATACTCGAATTATATTTTTCCGAAAGGTTATAAACTTCAAAGAATTCTTTTCTTTGTTCTTCAATATTTCGTCTTTTGTCTCTGTACAGTAACAACTTGTATCCATTTTCCACGAGATCTTTAAAGTCCACAAATTGCTTTCTGTCTGGCGGAGCAATAATCTCGCTTGTTATCCACGTTTCGTATTGAGTAGAAATTAGAAATCCCATAGACACAATTACCAAGTACAAAATGTTTCTCCCTTTGTTAGATACTTCCTCATTTAAAAGCACGGCTATTGTAGATACAAAAATGAATTCGACCTTCTTATACACAGTAGACATTCTGAGGCTCAAAACAAAAAAGGAAATAGGAATAAGCGAGAATATCAGCCACCAACAATAATCATCAAATGTATTTTGAATCAGAACTGTTAAAGGGACGTCGAGGAAACGAAGATTTGCTTCACAGTAGTAGGGAATCAATTCTTGAAAATATTCAACGAAAAGAGTTGTAAACCAAATTATGTCATAAGGATTTCTGGCAGATGTTAATAATTTAATGACTCCGCATCGTCGATGATTGTCACTAAGCAAATCATACCGCCTCGCATACACTGCAGTGAAGTTCAATCTTTCAGCCATCAATTCAACAGCTCTAACTGAATTTCGACATTTGGAATAACCAATCTTCATTGCTGAGTAGATGGTTTTCCTGCATTGTGGCATTTCTATAGGTTTATTGTGAGAAAATTGGCCATAATAAGCTCCAATTTCGATGCCATGGAGATTTGCGTGCAAATCATTCCAAATCATTTCCCATTCCTTTTCTGGTAAATCTTTTTGAATTCGGGAATAAGATACAGATTTTTGATCAAAGGGATCTGGAGTGTAAATCGAATATATTTTTACACCTTTCATTGCAATTATAAAGAGAGGAGCCACCAAATCTTGAATGAGACCTGATTGCCAATTAGGATTCATCCATTTCTTTTCATTTTCTATGACAATTATGAATCTCGAATCCCGACGATTTGTTTCTTTTCCGAAAACTGACGTCATTTTTCTCAAACTAGTGTCTGGATCCATTAAAATATTTACAGTGCACAAACTTTTAGATAAATCCTGCGGATTATCTTCATGGCGACCAAAGACAGTTTTATTGTATTCCGGTTTTGCCAATGTCCATGGTTGACCATTTTGGTTAGACTGTATAAAATCTGTCTGCAATTCACATTGATGGAAAGTGATCATGTTGAAATCACAATTACTATAAAACGACAAATTTCGGAAACAGTGGATATTATTGATAGTAGTAGAAACTATAAAATATACCAATGCACAGGTAAAATACATTTTAACAAAAATTTTTCTCTTGTTGAGAATGTTGAGTAGTATTGGCCAGTGAGCAATGTAATGAAGGAGAAGTTAAGGTTAAAAACTGTACGTATAGACCGGTGAGGCTCCAAGGAGGTAGTCAAGGCTGGGAGTTATTACCAAACTGTCAACTCTGAACTAAAAGTACACCATGAAATTCAAAATGGTTAGGTTTTATTACTTTTATTACTATTACTGTTAATTTAATATCAGTCAGTGGAGAAGCAGATTTTTAAATGGTATAGAGCTGGAAAAGGCAGGGCGATTTGGACATTCACGGTTTAATTCTCAAGCTAGAAGACACGTAAGCAATTCCCTCGAAATGTTTGCTGTTCTAGTTCGTCTTAACCACAAGTTGTTGTGGTCCACAACAGCCAAATCAAAGTAGAAGTACATTTGCAAAAGCAAATTCAAACACGAAAGAAAACTTAACCATACAACTATCATTTTATATGACAGCAATAGAAATACAGTAAGCAGAGATTATTTCTTCATCAGATTTTATTAATATTTTATTTCCCGGAAAGGGTTTTTGACAATTTAGATTACCAGATGACATTATAAAAGATTATTCTTTAGTAAATTGTGATCTAGCACGTACACTACAAAACATAATGTTTTTACACAATAAATATCGTCCCTTAAGGATAGAATAAGCCTGTATCCACTTTCAGATTGGTACAGGAATAAGCCTATGCCTATGTCCATTTTTTGTTTGGCACAGGAAAAAGCCAAAATCCATTTTTTGTTTGGTACAGGAATAAGCCTAAATCCACTTTTCGTTTGGTGCAGGAAATAGCCTCTACCCTCCTGCAGCTTATAGGGGCGTATTGATACATGGTTAATATGTTCGGCGGAAATATTGAACTTTCATTCTTCCTTCCAGCCAGTTTAGTTTTATCCAATATCAAAATCCGAATTTGAGTCGTGAAAAGTTTTGTTTTTGTCTTATTGTGTAATTAGCTAAAATGTTATAATGTTTATGTACATTATAGCATGACAAATTTCAAGTATCAAATCAATATAAAAATAATAAATACTTCATTTCGTCAATTTGTTTATTCTTACTGTGCCCCGACAACTTTACGTAAGGCTGTAAGAGGGTAGAGGCTATTTCCTGCACCAAACGAAAAGTGGATTTAGGCTTATTCCTGTACCAAACAAAAAATGGATTTTGGCTCTTTCCTGTGCCAAACAAAAAATGGATATAGGCTTATTCCTGTACCAATCTGAAAGTGGATACAGGCTTATTCTATCCTTAAGGGACGATATTTATTTCTCTTTCATCTATTAACCTTCCTTATTATTAGGAACAAATTCTATAGACAATGTTTCTGACAATTTGAGAGACATGTAAGGTATCATCAAATATTCATAACACACTGTGTGTTTTGGCTTGGCAGTTTAAGCTCCCGAGAAATCAAGAACTTTGCTGACGTCAGTCGGATTTCTACATAACACAATGTGAATATTACTTATTAATAGGACAAAGTACTATTAGTAAGGTAGGTAATAGAATAGTGTAATGGTGTAAATGTACTATTACTATAAATATTACCGATGCTTTTTGGGAATAAGAATGTTAAGTAATAAAACAAATCAAATCAGATGTAATGGGCGATTTGTCAGAGAGCGGAACCAAATATACCTAAAATTAGTTGCATTGTTGCAGATAACAGTAATAAAGCAGAACCGTTAGTAAATATTTTTAGAGAAATAATATTTTTGGGATGCATTTTAAAGAACGGGTTGCATTAATCGTTGTTTTTGTAACATTACCCAATAAATCATTACTTAATTCTGTTTACAGAGCTGCGGACGCCAACCTATTCTAGATGATTATGCGAGAAAGGAACAAGGAACTACATGGAAATCCACCAAATCATTGAAAGTGAATGCGAGTAAATATTTGAATGTACTGCTTACAAATTAATGTCAGTTTGTCATTTCTACACTTAACATATTTGGTTCAACAAAACATTCCTTAATTTCTAGTCCGCAATCCGAATCTTAAATGTTATGTTGAGATAAGTGCAAATAATAGTAAGAGTGATTGTGATAATGCATTGCTACAATTGGCAATTTTATTACATTACTAATATCCTTCGGCTAAACGCTCTAGTACCGAGTAAAATAGGATACAAGCCAACCAAATCATTTTAACCTCGAAGAATTATAACTACATAAAACTAGCAGTTGTGTAAACGTAATTTTCTGAAAGCATAAAATAATTGTTAGACATTAAATAAATTTTTAAAAATATTAGGAATGCTTTTAAAATTTTGAATTGTTTTTTGTTTTGTAGAGAATTTTTTGCTATATTTTATGAAATAAAAAACCCAATTTTTGAGAGATGAGCCAAAGGGTAGTTATTGTTGATAGCCCCACTTTTAAATTGAAGATCCGAGTCACTATTGAAGTATAGAATAAAAGAACACAAAATCTTAGACCTTGTAATTTACCACTGTAATACAAATGCATAGAAAAGTTTATAATATACACACAGAGACACTAGGGACACATTAAGTTTTAGAGAATTGAAAAATGCAGGTTAAAAAGGCGAAAATAAAACACAAATGCTTACATAAGATAACTGACCTGTACAAAAAGGACAATTATTACTGGAATTAATTTTGAGACACTTAAGGAATTTAATTCTTTGCCACCCTGTAGTAACCACCCAATTTCATTGTAAATGTGTTTGGAATGTCTCTTCTATATACACTTTGTAGTATAGGTATTTATATTGAGTAGATAATAAATCCAAAAACTGAGAATGCTACCTTTCAAAAACAAATGGATGCAACTTGCAATCCATCCAGTATGGAAGGTCTAATTTTTCTAGAAATAATTCTACTATAGAAGGACCTACTCCTTCAGGTGGATTTACAAACTACTTCTTTCTATACAAATAAATATACATTGCGCATTGGGAACCTAATATATTTATATGATAAGTTTTCTATTATTAGGTATACCTCAAGTTGTTGTACCTTACCTAAAAAGGAATTAGCAGTCTATATTTGTTGTAATTGTTAAAAAGACCTGAATGAGCTTACGCTGTAATGTACAAACTAGGAAGACGTTCTACCTTCAAGCCAGTAGTGCAATGATAATAATATTTAAATTGGAATATATTAGATATGCGTAAACATTTTATACTTGCATTACGAATTCATTCATACCTAGTGCTGAGTTCTCCAATTCAAAAATTCCAAACTCTCCAAACAAAATGGTTGTATTGCGGTAAGCATTTCGATTTATTGTTTTCACAACGGTATTCAATCCACATTTATTTAAATTTAATAAATGATTCACATCAATTATACAATAGAAAGGTCGGTACAATAGCTGGGTTTCTAATAAAAACTATAATGAAGTTAATTAACACTTTAAACAGGAAAGTAGTTCAGCTAAGAATTGTAAATTTTTGTTTTCGGCAATACTAACTGTGAAATTCTGAACTAACTGATAATAACAGATATCTTTTTCTTAACATTGGAGATGAAAAATAACATAGTTGGTGTATTTAAATTGTTATATACCATTAAGACTTTTACATTTATTGTTTACTGTGCTTGAATTTTTAAGGCTAGTTATATAGACAATTGCTTTTTAATAGAATATTTGAATTATTTTACTTTACTATGATTCCAAATTTTGATAGTGGTAACCATGACACCATTATATTGCCATTTTCTATTACTTTTATACCGTATAACACAGAAATTTCAATTTAATTCATTTATTTTAAAATAACCAAAAAGGAAAAAGGTTAACTTTTTGCTAATTTTGCTAGACAAAAAGGCAAAAGGTAGTTTTTTGCCTTTTTCATGCCCTGGTCTGGACAAAAGTAAACTGTCCACCATCAGTGTGCAAAATACTATTTTTACTGTTTTAATGGTAATTAATATTATTTTATTATTTACCACTCATAAATGTCATTGTGTTTCAAAATGCTTGGTATAATAATTAATAATTAATACATATCTGCATACAGTGTTTAAATTTAGTAAATCTTAAATGGCGTAATTACGGTAAATCCTGTAATAAAAACCGGTCCTCTAATAAACGCCGGTGAAGCATGCTAGAATATACCGCAATATTCAAAAATTAACAAATTTAGAGTACTAATACAAAAACATGATAACGTGAGTGCCCACGAATACGCGTGGTCTGTAGTAAACGTTAAGGAAAATGACTTTTCGCCCAAAAGTAGGCAGAGGGCGTTGATTAGAGGATTTATGGCGTTAAATTATGAAATTAAATTATTGCTAAAAATGTATTTGAATGTGCTATGTGATGTACTTATGCAATACTAATTTCTGTGACATGCAGATGCCTGTATCTGCTGTTGTTTACTCTATCGGCGGTAAATACTGCCGGAAAAGTGGAAGAACTAATAGTGGAAGATGGCAACCCAACAAATGTTCAAATCAAAAATTCTCCATCAGCTGAGATTGAAAGCATATTATTGCAACCAGAAATTGAAAATTTTCCAACATCGATACCCGAGGATAAAAATATTGCCCTGATTATTAAAACGGAAGATTTAGGAGTCGACGTGGACTCAATTAATTCTAAAACCACCGTGAATGACATGTCTCCCGATTTGACACCAAAATCTCCAGCACATTCTTCGGGTTGGGGAGAGTCACATTTTCCTTCGACCTCCGGTTGGACATCAAATACTTGCACTTACAACTCTAATTGCAAAACGACGGACAATACCTGCTGCAAATGTAATCAAAATTACGCAAAGTGTTGTTCCAAATACTTTACCCGCACCGATGAAGGTTTCTTTCAAAATGACATTTGTAAGCCATGCAAATCCCCAGGCAGTTACTGCGTCAGTTCTAATCAGTGCTGCAACAGCCAAAATCCCAACAGTCAAAATATTACGACTTGCATGAACAACGTTTGCTGCGTCTCTCCAAGTTCTGTGGGTTGTGTCAATGATGCTGATTGCTGCCAGCCACTAGATGCATATTCAGGCTATCATTGTCTCAATAAATACTGCCGACCTTGCAAGAAAAATCAACAAAGCTGTAATTCCGATTCCGAGTGCTGCCGAGAAAACGCTTGTGGAAATATCCTGACTAAAGACGGTGATTTTGATCGTTATAGAATCTGCTGCTTGCCCCCGGAAGCTGATTGTCACGTTGGAATGGACATTTGCTGTGACTCTGATAAATGTGATCTTGGAACCAAAACGACAAAACGTTACTCATGCGTCCAGAAACGATCGAGCAGGTTGTACAACGATTCTTTGACAAGAGCTTCCGAAAATCTACAAAGTGGAATCAGCAATAGCAGAGGCGGGTGGGGTGGCCAAAGTCACATTAATGGGGGATGGGCAAATGACGGAGGGTGGGCACAGGACGTGCTGGAAAAAGTTCCTCAGGTTTATATTCTCGGAACTTGTACGGAATGCAAGGAAAATTCGGCTTGTGCCAGTAGTACAGATTGCTGTAGTGGATATATGTGTCAACAGGGAAAATGCTTTGCTATACCAGAAAACTCTTGTAGTCCCCAATGTGGACAACTTGGAGTCTTATACATGTGCACTTGGTATTACTTGCTGTCCTGGCTTGATATGCACTAATACTGTATGCAGCCCACAATGTGTAGAATCAGGTGGCCCATGTGCACTTGGTATTACTTGCTGTCCTGGCTTGATATGCACTAATACTGTATGCAGTCGCGAATGTGCAGAATTAGGTGGCGCATGTAACTTTGATACTGATTGCTGTGATGCACTTTGCTTGGGCTCTATATGCATGTAAAATCTCGTATACAGACTACTTTTTAAGACGTTACTCGTCCCTGAGTTTTACTACTTTTAGGTGCTAGAGTAACTGAGAAAAGCTATCCTAGCTACGTGTTCTCAACACAAAGTTCATGAAAAATCGTTAGGAAAGTCCAAGTTTCTAAAATAAAATTATGACAAAAGTGTAAGATGAGCCTAGGTGAGATGTGGGGAATTTGAGACTGGTACAACTACAACGTGTAAGTCGGTAGAGTTTTATTTACACTAAGAGATGTGTAGACAGCTACAGGCTAAAGGTAAGTGCACACGAATGACAGGTAAGACACTTGTATTTATAGTGTAGGGAATGACACAGTTACCTTCATTCATTTAGGTTCAAGTTTAACCAAGGTTGCTTCCAGAGACCAATTATGCAATTATGAGGTCTTGGAAGCAACCAAACTCATACATTTAGAAGAAAGTAGGACAAAAGTTCAGACAAAATAGATAGGGACACATCATACGATCCCCTAAATTCTAGCACACAAGTTTACATACTAGATAATATGCTTATACTAAATAATTAAATGCTGGAGATTTCCACATACTCCCACAGAATTAAGTTATAATAATTACTTAATTCTAAAAGATACAGCATATGATGAAAAATAATTTCATGAAACAACTTTTTACAAAAAATAGGAAATAATTTCCAAAATGTCTCTACGCAACAATTTATCGATTTTAAAAATGTTGGTAGTTGAGGCGATCTGGCAACTTGATGGGACGTCCACTTCGGGTGACAACATTAGGTTGTGGGTCGTCAGTAGGGTTCTGGTCGTTTGACTCGAGAGGAATTGCTTGTCGAGGTGGTTGAATTGTAGGTCGCTCTTCAGAAGAGACCTCCAAAGGAAAGAGTCGCTGAATTGGTCGAACTAACTCTCCTTTGGCGGTCTTCAGTCTCACCACCCGAACTTTGTCATCTTTTCCTGGATACACGGCGATCACCTTCCCCAAAATCCAGTCGATCCTCTTACGGATGTCGTCACCGATGAGGACGATATTCCCCGGAGAAACGATGTCAACCTTTCTGTGTGATTTCGGCTGAATTAACATACCAAGGTACTCACGGCGAAATCTGCTCCGCAAATCTTCCCTTAGCTTTTGGCAATACACGAGGCGTCGGTTGAGTGCTTGGGAATCCAGTAAGTCCATGTCAGCTACTCCTGATCCTCTCACTTCCTGAAGAAACATTGCAGGAGTCAGCGGAGTCAGATCCTTTGGATCCTCAGACAGGTAAGTCAGGGGCCTTCCATTCAAAATGGCTTCTACATCGCAGAGGACGGTCAGGAGCTCTTCGTAGTTGAGTGAGACGTTCCCAAGCACAGGCCGTAAGATTTTCTTGACCATCTGGATCAGTCGCTCCCACCAACCTCCGTGCCACGCCCCAGTGGCTGGTATGAATCGCCACTGTATTTGCTGAATGGCAGCCTTGTCCACAACAACATCCCAGTTAACGCTGGTGAAAAGGTTGTCTGCTCCGACGAAGTTGGTGCCATTGTCGCTGTAGATTGTTGCAGGACGACCTCTTCTAGCGACGAATCTTCGGAGAGTTTGGAGAAATGCTTCAGTGGAAAGGGACCCCGTCAGTTCTAGATGTACCGCTCTGTAGACGGCACACGTGTAGAGAACAATCCAGACCTTCTTTCCTCCCTTCAGATAAAGTGGGCCGGTCAGATCAACTCCGGTAATTTGGAAGACAGAAGCATCACGGACGCGGTCAGGAGGAAGGGCTGTAGGCTCCGCCACCAGAGGTTTTGCTGTGAATCGGCGACACCGAACGCAAGCACGAACAACCTCCGTTATTGTCTTCCTAGAACGGAGGATCCAGAATCTCTCTCTCAGCGCTGATTGGACAAATTGGACCCCAGCATGGCTCATCTCCAAATGTTTTGCTCGGATGAGCAATTTCACAAGAGGATGTTGTGACGGGAGTACAGCCGGGCTTATGAAATCGTGAAGGTCTTCCCTCCGTAGAATTTTGGTTTGGAGTCTGAGAACTCCTTTCTTATCTTCAGATAACCGCACGCAATTGAAAATATCTTTATTTTCTGCCAGAGATTCTTGCTGTATCAGCCAGACTAAGGACGTCTCAGCATCTTCCAATTCTTTGACCGTCAAGATGCCTGTGGGTTGGTCAACAGCATCATTTCTTTTCCTTCCAAAACGACGGATATACGCCACGACACGGATGATGCTCCTGTACTCGGACATGTAGTGTGTGATAGTTTCGGAGAACTTCTCAGAGCCCATGGTCGTGGTATGCGCCGCAACAGTTTTTCTCCGCTCCGAGTTGACAATGTCTTCGTCGGGGCAATAGGAGAAGTTTGGCCAAAGATCTTCGGGCTCTCTCAGCCAGTCAGGTCCCTCCCACCATTTGGACTCCAGTAGCTGGTCAGCAGTGCAGCCCCTTGAAGGAAGATCAGCGGGGTTGAGATGGCCAGGAACATGTCTCCAGGCCTCGTAGTTGCTCAGCTCTCGGATCTCCTTTACGCGATTTGCCACAAAGGTTGCCCACTGCTCACTCTTCTGGATCCAAGAAAGGGCGTTTGATGAATCAGTCCAGAAAATACTCCGCATGTCAGGGTAGGAAATAGCTTTCTTGATAGAGTCTGCCAGGCGTGATCCAATGCAGCAGGCCATCAACTCCAGTCTCGGGATGGAAACGGTCTTCACAGGTGCAACTCTGGTTTTGGCCGAGATTAGTTGCACGGAGACGCCCTCCACCGATATCCCCCTCACGAATATGCAGGTGCTATAGGCAGCTTTACTGGCGTCGACGAAGACGTGAAGTTGCCAAGTATCTCGGGGACAGTCCGTCCCAAAAAGCCAACGTGGGATTTTCGCTGTAGATAGGCGGGTAAGAGACGCAGCCCATTTCTTGTATTCTGTTGAGATATCCTCAGACAGCTCTTCGTCCCATCCAGCTTTCATTTCCCAGATCCGCTGCAGCAACAACTTAGGTAGGAGTGTGACAGGGCAGGTGAATCCGATAGGATCAAAGATTTTGTGGGCTGCGGAGAGTATCCCTCTTTTCGTGACAGGTTCGCCAGGCTTCATCTCGCATTCAATTAGGAGGCAGGCCAAGGTATCTTCTTTCAAGTTCCAGGAAAGTCCCAGAACCGACAAAGTCTCATCTTCCCCAGCTTCTTTGGAGTTAGACGTCCATCCCCTCAGGTCGAATTTTGCGGAAGCCATGAGTGCCGTGGATTCTTCCCGGAAAATCTGCATCTTTTCTTCAGTGGCGAAACTGGCGACTGAATTGTCCACATAGAACGATGAATTGAGATGCTGCCCTGTTTTTTGTAGCTGTGGCGGTGCCGTGTCTATGTGGTGGTTGATGGTCGCTCCCAACAGGAAAGGGCTGGCGGAGACACCAAAAAGAACACGCTTGTGACGAAACTCCAGGATACGACTGCAGTTTTCTAGTGGGTCCTCCCACCACAGGAACCGGAGGAAGTCTCGATCTTCTTTTCGGATGCTCATCTGCAGGAAAGCACGTTTTATGTCGGAGACCAATCCAAAACGCTCCAGCCGAAATCTGGTCAAGACGTCAGGGATGAGCTCTAGCAGATTTGGACCCTTCTCCAGGCAATCATTGAGGGAAGGTGAGAACTTCTCGTGGGCGGAGGCATCAAATACAGGCCGGACAGGCGTCGTCTGGCTGGAAGGTTTAACCACTGCTCGGTGTGGCAGGAAATGCCCGAAACTCGAAATTTCTTCAGCAGGGACCTTCTCTATCACATCGTCGGAAAGCCACTCCTCGAAGATCTGATTGTAGGCTGACATCATTTTCTCTGCTACAAGTTTCTTCGTAGAGTTCTGGAGCCTTTTCTCCGCGATTTGCCTGTTGCTTTTCAAGTGTCCGTGGTCTGAGATCCATGGTAGGGACACTTGATAACGGCCGTCGGGTTCCCGCGTGACAGTCTCATGAAATACTGCATTGCCAGTTGTTGGAGTTCCTCTCTAGATTTTTTCTCCGCCGGATCCGTAATGCCGATCACGTCGAGTTGCCACAAACTTTGGAGCGCAGCATCAGCGACGTGAGCGGTGGTGACAACGGTAGCAGCGGCGGATGGTTGTGGGCTGATTCCAGTTTTTCCCAGAAGTGTCCAACCCAAAAATGTTTCAAAGGCGACAGGTCCGCTGCTTAAGTCGTGCTTTTTTCCGGTGAACAGCTTGCCGGCAACATCTCCTCCGATGAGCAGGCGGATTTCGGGTAAGTCGGCTCCCACATCAGAAAGCTGGATTCCCATCTCCTTTAACTGCTTTGTCCAGGGGCGAGGTATGGAGCCACAGATCTTCTCCTCCTCCAGTGTAACAAAGTTACACCGGTAGCTTCGATCCAGGTTGCTCAGCCAGACACGATATTTTTGGTGAGTTTTCTCCTTGGTCGTCAGTCCTCCGAAAAGACTATTTTTGATTTTCTCCTCCCCGATGCTGGAGTAGCCCATCTTTTCTGCCGCGTAGGAGTCAAGATAGGACCTTTGTGAGCCGCTGTCGATGAGAGCCCGAACAATTTTCTCCTCTTTGCCGTTGTAGATACGGACGAGTAGAGTCTGTAGACAAACGTCCTCCGTGCAGGTTTGGTTGGTAAGGGTGTTACTGTTGCTGGCAGCTGGATCTTTGTCATCTCTTGTGGTTGTCGTCTTTTTCTCCTCCAGATCAGGACACATGTTGACATAGTGTTTTTTGGAACACAGTGTGCAACGGACGAAGGGTCTACATTTACCAGAGTGTTTGGGATGGAGACAACAGGAGCATGAGTTTTTCTCCCCCAAAATCTTCATCTTTTCGTCCAGGAACCTTTTTGATGCCTGGTAGCAGTCCTTATTGTCGTGGGATTTCCCACAAAAGACACAAAACGATTTTTTCTTTGTATGATTTGACTTTGACTCACCAGTAAATAGTCCAGCAGCAGTTGGGGTGTCGTGAGAAATTTCTTCTCCTTTAGACTGCACCTTCTTCTGCTTCTCCTCCTTGTCGATGGCAAAACCTTTTCGGGCCATGGCAATTCGCTCCTCTCCTTCCACTTCGCTTCGAAGGTAGGCCATAAGGAGAGTGAGTTGGTTGGGTTGTGACGAGGGAGGAGATAAATCTGCAACAGCACCTGCATCAGAAGTGGCGACGGCGGCGTCTGCGGCGGAGGTGGCGGCTGCAGCGGAGGTGGCGGCTGCAACGCTAACTGGCACTTGAATGTGTGGTGTCGAGTGACATCTCCTTCTCTCCCAAGTCCTCAAGATTTCCTCCGGTAGGCACGATTCTACCAGTGGGTAGAGCATCGCGGCGAACTTGTCGGAGGTGAGTCCCAATGTCTCCAGAGCCCGGAGAGACGTCTCCAAGCGGTCGTATAGACTGGACAAGACAATTTTCTTTTGGTGAGCAGCTCTCTGCAGGACCAGTTGGAGGAGATCACGGACGTAGACCTCCACCAGTATGTCTTCCCTCCCGAAACGGCTGCGGAGACTCTCAATGGCTTTTGGGTAGCAGCTGGCACTGGGAGGAAAACTTGCGACTAGTTCTCCAGCTCTAGACTTCTTTTCCACTGCCTGGAGAAGATACTGGAACTTGGCAGCATTCATCTCAGTGTCCGAGTCGATTTTCTCGAACTGCCCCCAGAATCCCAGCCAGTCTTTCGGATCGCCGGAGAATTTCTTCCACTCGATCTTTGGAAGCTTTAATCTTCGGTCGACACTGGCACGGTTGGTGGTGGCTGAACTTCTCCCGCTTTCGTAGACACTCTCGTCTTTGGCCAGAAGTGTCTCAACCGCTGCTCGCAATAGGCCCAAACGGTCTTGGAAGGCTTCGGCTCCCGCATGTTCGTCGGCCACTTCCTTAGAGGTGTTGGTGATTTCCGGGATGAGGACTTTGTCGCAGATTGTTGCCATTATTTGGGCGTCAAGATTGGCGATGTTGGCTCCTTTCCGCTCGATGTTTTTCCACATCCCGTCCACCAACATCTTACAGGGTTCTGCTTTGATGAGCTCTTCTTCCAGTACCGTGATTGACTGGTTGAGCTCTTGACGAGCAGGAGTCCGCTGCATCCGTAGGAGCACTAGATGTTGATCGATTTCTTCGATGGTCGGCATCTTCTCCAGTTTGCACTTTTGTAGAAACTTGTTAAAAACGATCGATTCTGCCTAACCAGGGGCGCCAGATGAGAAAAGCTATCCTAGCTACGTGTTCTCAACACAAAGTTCATGAAAAATCGTTAGGAAAGTCCAAGTTTCTAAAATAAAATTATGACAAAAGTGTAAGATGAGCCTAGGTGAGATGTGGGGAATTTGAGACTGGTACAACTACAACGTGTAAGTCGGTAGAGTTTTATTTACACTAAGAGATGTGTAGACAGCTACAGGCTAAAGGTAAGTGCACACGAATGACAGGTAAGACACTTGTATTTATAGTGTAGGGAATGACACAGTTACCTTCATTCATTTAGGTTCAAGTTTAACCAAGGTTGCTTCCAGAGACCAATTATGCAATTATGAGGTCTTGGAAGCAACCAAACTCATACATTTAGAAGAAAGTAGGACAAAAGTTCAGACAAAATAGATAGGGACACATCATACGATCCCCTAAATTCTAGCACACAAGTTTACATACTAGATAATATGCTTATACTAAATAATTAAATGCTGGAGATTTCCACAGTAACACCACTGATATTCAAACCAAGTGTCAATTATTAAATGAAGGTGCATTAATTGAGTTCACTGTTGTTGTAATAATAAAATTCCTCGACCCCAGGTTTTCTGGCGTTTTTAAATTTTTTTTGTTTTTATTTTGTAAGTTTATTTATCTAGAGCATGATCACAGTATAAAGTTAGTCGGCATGCCGTTAATTTTTTGTGAATGGGATACCGTAATGGCTTTATATTAAGCACAGACACTTTTTTCATAATACATAAGAATGGATTTCGGGGGAGGGGCAATATTCATATTTACGGCATGCATGACGTATACAATTTTTGTGGATCATTTAATGGCACAATGACATGGTGGCATAATGTCTTAATGGCACATGTGAATGATATGGATTTGCAGTTGTTCCTGCAAATTCCAAATGTTTTATACCCACATTTTGTTCATCCAAATAATAATGATCCAATTGTTATTGAATCAAATAATATCGATCCAACTATTGTGGACCCAAACTCAAACAATGTCTTTTCTATATACACTTATAAATTATTATATATGTTGACTTTATAATAAATCCAAAAACTGAGAAAGAATACCTTTCAAAGACAAACGGTTGCAATTTGCAATCCATCCAGATTGGAAGGTTAAATTTTCCTAGAAATACTTCTATTCAAAGACACACTCCTTCAGGTGGATTTATTAACCACCACTTTCTCTACACAACAATAAATATTTATGGCGAACCTATAATGCATTTATATTATAAGTTTTCTATTATTAGGTACACATACACCTTTAATACGAGTAGGTAAGTGTACCTCACCTAAAAAGGAATTACTAATCTATATTTGTTTTAATTGGTAAAAAGAGCCGAATCCATTTCTTTTGTAATGTAGAAAGACTACCAGCCTCCCAATGGTGCAGTGCAATTATTATTTACGGTGGAATTTATACACATAGTTTATAGCTCATAAGGAATTTATCTTTAATGTTAATCGTATCAAGTACGGAGTTCTCCAATTGAACAATTTCAACCTAATCAGCTCTCCAAACATAATGGCTTTATTGCGGTAAGCATTTGGATTGATTTTTTTCACGACAGTATTCAATCTACAATTATTTCTTAAAAAATGATTCACGTTAATTATTCAATAGAAAAGTGTGATGTGTAAACAACAATTTGGTTTCTAAAAACTAGTAATGAAGTTAAACACTACTTTGGGCAGGAAAGTAGTTAGCTAAGAATTGTAAATTTTTGTTTTCGGAAATACTAAGTATGAAACTATTTCTCCAACATAATATTGGAATTATTTTTCTTTACTATGATTTCAAATTTTAATTTTGGTAAGCACAATTAAAACATTCTACAAATATTTATTTGGTCTTTCAAAATTTTGGTTGACCTTCACCGATTTTTTGTCGTCATGGAATGTATTAGAACTCTCTAGAATTCAATTCAATTCACATTTATTTAAGTGCCAAAAAGTTCAAATCATATAGGTAAGATGGTATTGTTTTATTAACAATTAGCACCGATGGCAAGCCAATTGTGTTACCTTAATACTCCCATAGACAAAGCCAGATCGCAACCAAATATTCAGATCGAAAGTCAGATTATATATATATATATATATATATATATATATATATATATATATATATATATATATATATGCATCAGATATTTACAGAATCTCAACAATCTGTTTGAAAGACCTCTCTTTGGGAACAGAGGTCGGAATAAAGGCCCAACAGTGCTTCAGATTATTGAAGTAGCTATAAAGAATGATTTCATCAAAAGTCTGTCATTTAGCATTAACATGTCGTTTCCATTATGCCTAATGTCATTAATTTTTAACTAGCTGCAGACCCAGCACAGTGTGCTAGAAAAATGTTGAATTAAGTAAATTTCTAGGGAATGCACAAGGAATTTCATCAATAGACCGTTGACTATTTATTAGACCAATTTTTGATACCTAAGCGTGTTGAAATGTAAAGCAAAATCTATAATATAATCCCAGACTAGGAAAAATTACCTATCTATCTATGTTTGTCTGGTAGCAGAGCTTAGGAAACCTGCATATACTACGTAACGTAACGCAAAACCCACTCCCCCATGTGTAACGCAAGTGCTGACTGCAACACATTTGAGTACCTCCTCCTCCCATCAACTGCACACGTAATATATGCATGTTCCTTAAAAACAAAATGCGCAAGCCCAATTAATGTTTTCAATAATGTACTCCAACGCATACCTTCATGTGCTAAATTTAGTAACTTATTTATCATTTTTTAGTAGAGCTGGGTTTATTTTTTTACTACCCTCTTGATTCCTTTGGCAGTCGGTACACCGTTTTGTAGAACTAAATAACAGTACTGGGTAACTAACTATTTATTCGTACTCATAGAACCCCGGGTAAAAACCGATTTTTTTAAAAATTTTCAGGTTTTACCCGGGTTTCTTTTGCCCGCTAAATGTTATACAGGTGGCACACTTGGTTACCCAAATGTCAACAAAGGTGCATTGAAAATCGGGTAAATTTTATGTCATGTTCCTTAGCCATCGGCTGCATTTCAGTTTGGCCGTCGGATCCCGGAAAATCAGACCTTACGGGGTCTGTTTTTCGATGATTAACAATATGAAACGGTTTAAAATTCCAATTATTGTACTATTTTCCAAACACTGTTGAATGCGAGGTTGAGGTGAAACTAACAACCACCTTATCCAACTCTGGTATAGATCTGAACTGCCAGGTAGAAGAGGCAACGGTATCAGGGTTACCAGATATACTTAAATGGCAAGTATAATACTTAAATTAGACCCTATTCTTAAAATACTTAAATTATACTTAAATATACTTAATGACTAACTCAATATACTTAATCGGTAACATTGGATTAATTTCATTCTTAAATATTTGAACACAATTTGTTAGGGTTCAAATAATTTAAAATGTCGAAATTTTCTCGCGCTTCGCGCGAACTCCAATGTTCGTTGTTGATCTATCCAGTTTAGTTGTCAAAAATCTCTTAAAATTTTTATGGAAATCCATCAATCAGATATCAGTGGAGGATAAAAAGCAAACTTCTTTTCCTCTACTATGTCACTTAACCGTTACGCTAAATTACACAAAATTTGTCAAATCATTATTGATAAATTTTGAAGTTGAATTTTAAATTTTTCTCGCGCTTCGCGCGAATTTGTACTTTCTTTTGATATCCTCAATAGTCCTTTACATTAATATGCATTAATATTAATTTCAAAATACGTTATTTACGTTACTTTTGTTTCACTTTCTTCAAAAAACTGTAAATTTGCTAGCTGCGCAATTATGATAGCGCCAAATGCGGCTGTGTGACATTTAAAATCATTTACGAAGACGCGCCCGAAGGGCGCGGGTTGGTAAGTGGCTTTTGTTGGTCAGGATACTTAAATTGGCTGAAGTAAATCTGGTAACCCTGAACGGTATAGTAATCGCAGTGCAAAAAATGTTCAGAAAACTGTCAAGCTGCGATAGCTGTTAGAAATAGTTCATGGAATAATATGGCAATAATTTTATGATTGCCGGACTTGGAGAAAGAATGAGCCAAATTAGTATAAATTTTCGAAAGACCATAACAATATATTATATTATGTCTATCAAAATATATTGGAGAATTGAAATGTATGGTTTTGACGTACAAGGCAGTGGTTGCACAAATACCTATCAATATTATTGTTTTAATAAGATTAGGTTAGGTACTATTTTTAAAATTTGCAACCACTGTATTTCTTCAACCGAATTGTATTGTAGACAATAAGCAAAACAAAAGTAATGAACAAAAATGAATTAGTACAAAACCAAATTTATTTAAACACACTGAATATTTTTGAATGAGCATTCAAATTGGCATACAAAGAAAACTGAATATACATGCGAAGAAGCTAGACACTTTGAAGGATAGAATTAATTATAAAATGTAAAACCTTTTCTTAGCACATTGTACATCAATGTATATCGATGTCACAATATGGATTAATACATAGATAATCTTATAGTAGTAATATACACGTAAACATTCTGGGACATAAACTTATTGAATTAAATTTTTTGAAGTGTATAAGATAAAGGATGCACACCAGCTTCGCATAGAAAGATTCATTCGTCGTATAGTACTTTAATATTTATTATAAATGTAATAGTAACAATAGTATTCGTATTGATTGCAGCCACGAATAGTGACATACTGTTTATAAAAATTAAAGTTGAACAATCCGGCGAAGTTTTGATTTTATTTTCTGGCAAATAACGAACTTTAATGTGGTACAGGAGGACCAAGCCTGTAATGACCAACACTAGCCTTAACTCTAAACTTTTCATTCGCCTCGGCGCCTCCACAAGCGAATTAAAAGTTTTGAGTAAACCCTAGTATGAAACTAGCATGCTTGGACAGCCCATTCTTGTACATGACGTATAGCCATTATGACAACTGCACCAGTTGCAGTCATCCAAATATCTCTCCCCATTGGGACATAGTCTCTTCTTGATGTCCGCTACAAAAATATACATAATATTATGGGTAACTTTTTATTTTAAAATGATTACGGTTTGTTAAGTTATAATAGTTAATTAAGTTAAGATATTTCCACATCGGACAATTTTTAATTTTAACAAATATCTATAAATTTGATAAATTAATCTATAAAAATATAATCTATATTGCTGAACAATATTGTCTGTTACAACATTTCAAAAAAATAAACACCATTTTTTATTTAGCTAAAAATGTAGCACGCAAATTCAAATAATGAATTCACCGTTATTAAATTAAAAGAAACCGACAGTAAAATACTTCATATACCTATCCAACCGAAGTCCTGTGCGTAGGTCTGTAGAATCACAACTACTAACAGAATTGCAAAATATGCAAACACCTTCATCTTAGAGGTTTAGCTGAGTGTAACGGAAAAAAGAAAAGCTCCGCTTGGTTGACAAACAAAGATTAAGCGACTCCTCAATTAGCTTTTGCATTTATAGGTAGCTGAATATGGATCGGACAAACTAGTATTTCGTGTCCCTGCTAGTAATGAATATATACTACAATGGTTATATTGAACTTAGTTTACATAAAATGTTGTACCTGCATACCTAGTAATACAGTAGCATGGTAGTAGTATGGTAGTTCTTGGAAAAAAGCAGAGTACCTGTTTTAATGAAGTACGTTGTAGCATCTTATCACAAATCAGGCCAACCAGTAACACGAACACATAAATCTAAGTACCTACTTACATTTCTTTGAAGTACTTACAAGTTTTCATTTGGATCTACTCTATGTACAAGCGTAACTCTGCCAAGGGATTTCCTTATGACTACAATTGAAGATTACAAGTTTGTGGCGATTACCTCTGTTTATCAATACTCTGCCTGAAATAAAGTGATCCTATTCATAAAAAGAGATCCGTATTGTGCGAATGGTACAGATGGGAACAGATTGGGTATAGTAGAAAGGTTACAAACTAGGAAACAATAAACCGTCTTGTGAAATGGAGGACAATATGCTATGGACTACAGTAGTCTGTCTTAATCTGAAGTTATCAACTAAATAAATAATGCTTACTGCTTGTTCAGTTGATTGAAAATTTTCTAAAGTACATTTTAATATTAATGATAGTTATTACCAAGTGCTTAATTATTTTGCATGTTTGTATAGCTGCCTTGTATTTACAATCTGATTTACACTTTCGGGGTTGATATTTAGTGCATATAAATGCTAATTAACACGTTTGTATTATAGTTATATTTCATTGCAATTAGTAAATCTTCCCGGAGCCAAGGTATTATAGATCACAGCTGTGTACAAGATTTACTAGAATACTGCTTTGATCAATGGCTTAAAATAAAGTTTTGATCCGTTTAGTACTATTGTTAAATTATGTAATGTGTAAATAGGGAAACATTAAAAACAATCTTATCTGCTATGTATTTTTTAATTTTCATTCCCAACTTGGCATGTGGCAATGTTGTCTTGAAAAAATGTGAATCGATTTGTAACTTTGTAAGTAAATGTTTTAATCATTTTTTTAAAAAAAATTAAAAATTATTAACCTTCTTAGTGCATGATGTATTTTGATTTTTTAGTTTATATTGTCAGCATCCTAATGTGCAATTCAAGTAAATGAAAATAATATTTTTCCTGGAGCCTGTAGATATTTAAACTTAATCTAACTTAACTTAAATATTAATCATAACCATAGTATTAATACCTACAGATAAAATATTAGCTGTATTAAAGAAAATCAACAATAATACCATATTTCTACAAACTATGACCTACGGATATAGCGGTATTAAAAATATTTCATTAACACTTCCACATCCAAGTGTGGTACAATTGTACCACAACGCCTTTATTTGCCCTTATCTCGGTTCCTTTCAACCGAATTACATTCAGCTTTCAGGTACCTGTCAGGAATGTTGTTTTACAATTTTTAAAAATATTTTGAGGTAAATTTGAAGATTTTTTCAATTTTTTATGACCGAAAAACTAAGGCGAAGTCATCGCTAACATGGCAATATCCAATGTGGTACAAAAGTACCACAAAGAAGGTTTCTTATCTGGTGTGGTACAATTGTACCACACTTGGATACTGCCATGTAGGCTAGAATAAATGGTAAATAATTAATAAATAAATACAATTAATGCAATGCTAGTAAAAAAATTAATTTTCTATAGTCGACTATAAGCCGACAATATTCAAATTAATTTATACCATCGACTATTACATATTAAATTGTAATAACCGACTATAAGCCGCCGGAATGTAAAATAATCTTTAAGCATCGACTATTAGTCGACAGAATACATATTAAATTGTAATGACCGACTATAAGCCGCCGGAATGTAAAATAATCTTTAAGCATCGACTATTAGCCGACAAAATGCAAATTAATGTGTAAGCATCGACTATAAGCCGACGAAATGTAAATTATTCTCTAAGCATCGACTATTAGCCGAAAGAATGCATATTAATCTGTAAGCATCGACTTTAAGCCGACAGAATGTATATTACATTGTAATCGTCGACTATAAGCCTACAGAACATATATTAAATTGTAATGACCGACTTTTAGCCGAAAGAATGCAAATTAATCTGTAAGCATTGACTATAAGCCGAAAGAATGCAAACTAATCTATAAGCATCGACTATAAGCCGACGGAATGCATATTAA
Source organism: Tomocerus qinae (assembly GCA_020055645.1). Classification (NCBI taxonomy): domain Eukaryota; kingdom Metazoa; phylum Arthropoda; class Collembola; order Entomobryomorpha; family Tomoceridae; genus Tomocerus; species Tomocerus qinae. Next base: position 16,446,946 of record CM034546.1, on the reverse strand, counting down.
ACTGTTAACACCGACTATATGCCGATGGAATGTAAATTAATATGTAAGCATCGACTATATGCCGATGGAATGTAAATTAATATGTAAGCATCGACTATAAGCCGACAGAATGTAAATTAATATGTAAGCATCGACTATAAGCCGACAGAATGTATATTACATTATAATCATCGACTATAAGCCGACAGAATGTATATTACATTATAATCATCGACTATGAGCCGAAAGAATGGAAAATAATCTGTAAGCATCGACTATAAG